>JBBBDQ010002091.1:237500-637500 GCA_037127315.1 Ascarosepion bandense
AATTCAACAAATACTGTGATTTTTTGTTGTCTTTTAACGACATCACCATCAAGTATATCAGACGGTATGAACGGATCCTACACAAAATTAATAGACAAAACTTGTCTATATTATTCAATGAAACCTGCATTAATGAAAAAATGCTGCCAAAATACACACAATATATATATATATATATATATATATAAGGAAAAACAAAACCATTGATGGAACCAACGGACAGCTGCCAAAACTTTAAACCCTTATCCAGGTAAAGTTGTTTTTTTTATAATCATATCCCAAGGCATTTTATTGCCACTGTTTTGCAGGGGGTTACATAGGAGGAAAGTGATGAGAAAGAGTGACAGCTTATAGGGAGATGTCAGAAAGGAGGTAAGAGAAGGATGAGAATACTGGTAAGTTTTTTTTATAATCATATCACCCCAAGCAAGACATTTTACTGCCACTGTTGTGTAGGGGTTACATAGGAAAGTTATGAAAAAGAGTGACAGGTTATAGGGAGTGTCAGAAAGTAGGTGAGAGAAGGATGAGAACACTGATGAGAATGAAATGGACGGAGAAAGGAGCATGAAAGAGAGGATGCAGGTTAGTGAGATAGGAGATGACTATTGACTTTACATTTAAATTCTTGGAGATTATAGGTGTCAGGAAAACAAGTAAATAGAAGGGAATTCCACAGGCGGAAAGTGCGAGAAAAGAAGCTGCTGGAGCAGAATTTGCATTTACATTCTATTGGCTTCACAGAAAAAGGGTGGGACCTAGTTGCTAATCTTGTGGCTCGAGTAAATCTAAACTTATTTTATAAATGGAACTTTGGCTGTGTGTGTGTGTCCATTACTTATAGACTCTCAAACAGCTGAACCGATTTTCTTGAAAATTTACACAGTTGTACTATAAGCATCTGCAAGTGTTCTTCGCTAGGTTTTGTGTCAAGGTACCCCTGATAAATATTGAAAATCGACAATCGAAAAAATCAGGTTATAGAAGGAGTGGTCTGATTTTAATCAAATTTGATACACTCATAGACAAAGACATAAGAAACGATATTCAGAAGTTTCAAGGTTGCAGTTCTTACAATAGTTTAGAAAATCTATAATATATATATATATATATAAAAGGCAAGATGTTTGTGTGTATGTCTGTTTATCTGCCTGTATGTCTGTATTTTTTCAGCCCTTTTATTTTAGTTTTTGCTTCGAGTTTGGCTCTAAGTAGGTATAATTGTAGTTCTTAGTCTCAGCCATGATACCATTTACTCAGAGGACTTATTTAGCCTTCAAAATTCAGTTTACGATGAAAAAAACTTCTTTGATATCGATACCAGGAAATCAAAATTTGACTTACATCCATTCATTTTTCTTCAGTCTACGGTTTCACTTTAACTGGAAACAACTCTTGCTTTTTAGTCTTTCGTGCCAACATTCAAAGTGTCTGAGCTCCAGGACCATGGATTAGTTTTAAAGCTTTCATGAAACATAAATGACAATACTGAAAAAATAAAAAGATAAAAAGGCTGAAGGTAAGCCTACCTACTCAAAGTGTTTGAAGTCTAAATAGAGCAAAAAATGGTTAACACTATTAATTCTGATGAATGAATGGCTCTGGTTGAAACCCGAATTTCATGCTCATATAATCTTCAAATAACTTGAACAGAAATGAAAGGTAGGGGACCAGTTTTATATAACTGATAACCATAAATCACTACACTAAAGCATTATGGGGGTGGGGTAAAAATGGCAAATTTATTAAAAAAAACTTTGGATAACCACACCTTCACAGGGGGAAAAGAAAAAACCCTGTGAGAGCTAAACTACTAATAATCATACAGTAGGCTTGGGTTCAGAGTTGAAAAGCAAAAACACACATATGTGCATACTTCATATATAGAGCTGACATAATCATATAGATTGGTGTGAGTTTGTAACCCTGGGTTTCACGCTCTTGCGATCGTCAGACAAACTGATTCATTTTTTTTAAACAATTGGCTATGTCTAGCACTGCGTATATTCGTCTATTTTTGTGGAAGTGGGAGAAAAATCTGTTGTCATGACAGACACAGACATATAAAAACATTTGTACACACATTGATTTGCGCGCGCGTCAGCCCACTGGGGCTCACACAAACATATATGTGAATCATGCGGGGCTCGGCATACATATATGTCTGCATCTGTCATGACGACAGATTTACCCCACTCCCACAAAAATACATGAATATACGCAACCCCACATATAGCCAATTTTTTAAAAAAATTAATTAGTTTGTCTGACGATCGCAAAAGCGTGAAACCCAGGGTTACAAACACACACCTCTCTATATGAATATGTCAGCTCTATTGAGCTGATATTGAGCACTTTCAAATAAGTACTATAAATAATATATATAACAAATTGCATATATATTGATACTTATAATTATATACATACCCTTTTCACACACACACACATATATATACACACACACACACACATATATATATATACACACACACACAACACAAATACACATAAAGTGTTTTTTTTTAATTTATGACAGATATATATATATATATATATATTGTCATCCGCAGACAGATCTGTTTCGACGTATCACAGCTCATCAGTATGGTTAGACTCCGATTGCTTTTTAACCCAGGATTGAAACCCGACTGAAATGGCGTCAGTCAGCAACTCTACTCCTGGGCTATAGGCGTTCAGTGGAAGTAGGCAGACTTTTTAGCGCATATCATTATACGCGACCAAATAGCTATAGATGTGTGTATCAGATTAAATAAATTGCAAACACTATGTTTGGTTATTTTTAATAAAATCCGTTCATATTCATAGATAGTAATTCACGTATTACAATCAAAAGATGTCAGAAATGAGCAGTAACATTGACAGATGTTTTTTTCATTCATTTCTTAAGGTATGCAAGTACTTTCAACCACTTTTCGAGGTCATCTTCAGGGGTGTGAGTTAAAGTAAAAAATGTAACTGCAAAACTGTATTGCTAAAAACTACTGTACATTTTTTCTGCTTCAAATATTATGGTTGACAAATTGCTAGTGTTCATTAGAATGTGAAAATTATAATTTCTGACATCTTTTGATTGTAATATGCAAAAGATTACCTGTGAGTATGAATGGATTTTATTAAAAATAAGCAAATATAGTGTTTGTAATTTATTTAATCTGACATTTACTGCCTAAATACACAAATTTATATATATATAATGAACTTAATCACAGTAAGTCAACACTAAAATTAACAGACTAAATGTCCGAAAATAATGCTAACAGTATTATAAACCATATTCTAACCCGGCGAGGACTACCTCATGGGTTATATAAAGGGGGCGAAAAAAGAAACAAACAGTGCACAAGAACAATACGTCTAGTGCTCGTTTGAAAGTAAAAAAACCCAAGACGAAACCTTAACAAAGTGGCTCGATACGAAAGTACAAATGTAGAGCAGGATACAATACAAAAATCTAGAATTGAGCCACCATCTACCACGGTTTCACACAAACAGTTCTTCAGGGCACCCTGAAGAACTGTTTGTGTGAAACCACGGTAGGTGGTGACTCAATTCTAGATTTTTGTTATATATATATATATATATATATATATATATATATATATATTAGTAATGGATATATATAAAAAATTTGTACATGTTCTAAAACATAATTTCTAACAAATATTCACAGCTCTATATTATATATCGAGCACTGTTTTAAATTAATGATTTGAACGTTGTAAATTTTCTTCATTTCTTATTCACTCATATATATATATATATATATATCCAAGTGAATAAAGAATTAAGAAACTATTAACAATGTTTAAAACATTAATTTAAAGCAGTACACAATATAGAAATAGGGCTATGAATATTTATTATAAGTCATAGTTTAGAACATGTACAAATTATAATTTGCTACAAAAGTGTACATTTTGTTTCGACATCGGAAAAACAATGTCTCATCAGGTAGTTCATAATGATGGAGTATGATCAAACAAAATGTACACTTTTGTAGTAAATTATAATTTGTACATGTTCTAAACTAGAACTTATTATATATATATATATATATGTGTGTGTGTGTGGATTTTTATTTGTTTAACATTATTATTTTTTAATGGATACTCGGATTTGAGTGGGAAGTTTGTATATTTTTCAAATATACATAAATATATAGTTAACCAGTACATTATAATTACAACTGACCTTAATCGTTTGAGGAATCATTTGGAAAATATCTATCTTCCAGCAGGAATTGAACCTGCAAACACCCACACCAGAGAGGTGCTGTCTTTAGATCAGGTTTGTCTTTGCCACTCAACCCATAGAAGATTTCATGGAACAAAAAAATTCAATTCCACCTTTATATAATTATATTCCTAATTTTTATCGAACAATTAGTATCTGATCAGATTGTATCCAAATGTAAACAGACTCAACCGAAGAAAACATTACGGAATTTAACGGAAATCCACAAAACTGGCGTTAGTTGACATATTTGAATGTTTTATTTGTTTAACTTTATCATTTTTTAATGGATACTCGTATTTGTTAAATAAAAATTCCAAAATATATATATATATATATATATATATATATATATATATATATTAGCAACATAGCCTGGTGTTGCTCGGGTCTAATGAAATCTTTAAAACTAATCCATGGTCCTGGAGCTAGACACTTTGAATGTTGGCATGAAAGACTAAAAAGTAATAGTTGTTTCCAGTTAAAGCGAAACCATAGACTGAAAAAAAATGAATGGATGTAAGTCAAATTTTGATTTCCTGCTATCAATATCAAATAAGTTTTTTTCATTGTAAACTGAATTTTGAAGGCTAAATAAGTCCTCTGAGTAAATGGCATCATGGCTGAGACTAATAACTACAATTATACCTACTTAGAGCCAAACCCAAAGCAAAAACTAAAATAAAAGGGCTGAAAAAATACAGACATACAGGCAGATAAACAGACACACACACAAACATCTTGCCTTTAATATACATATATATATACATATATATATATATTATTGATTTTCTGAACTATTGTAAGAACTGAAACCTTGAAACTTCTGAATATCATTTCTTATGTCTTTGTCTATGAGTGTATCAAATTTGATAAAAATCAGACCACTCCTTCTATAACCCAATTTTTTCGATTATCGATATTTATCGGGAGTACCTTGACACATAACCTAGTTAAAAACACTTGCAGACGCTTATAGTACAACTGTGTAAATTTTCAAGAAAATTGGTTCAGCCGTTTCAGAGTCTATAAGTAATGGACACAGAAATACACACACACACACACACAAAAACACACAAACGCACAAACACAAAGTTCCATTTATAAATAAGTTTAGATTTAGATTTAGATTAGATTAGACTTATATATATATTTATTTATCTGTAAATTCAGAAAAAAATTAGTGGGAAAATAGCCATTTTCAACATGTCATTTTAAGGCACGCATTCTTTGACCCCTTATAAACAGAGAATGGGGGAAAATTCTAAGCCCAGGAATTAGCTTAGGTGAAGGAAGGGGTTGGGATTTCATTAGGTTGGGATGACCCCTTCTTTTATCTAAGCTAGCCTCTGGGCTAAGAATTTTCCCTCATTTTCTGTTTATAAGGGGCTGAAGAATGTATGCCTTAAAATGACATGTTGAAAATGGCTATTTTCCCATTAATTTTTTTCTGAATTTACAGATAAATAAATAAATATCTGCTCTGTAAATTGAATTTGGTTTGCATTGAGCTCTCTATTGGATCAGTTTTAATATTTTAATGATATTACTAGGATCCTCCTGGATTATTTACCAACCTTATCCCAGATTTTACCACACACAAATATATATATATATATATATATATATACACACACACACACACACACACAAAAAGAAAGAACTAAGAAAAAAAAAAGATAAAAGAGAAGGAGTTAGATAGACAAAATGTGAACAGTTGGTTGGTTGATTGTTTTGTTTTATGGTATATCAATCTTGGCGGGTCATTTATTGCCAACTAAATTTTATTTAGTTATTGCTAGTAATACCTTTTTTTTCTTTCAACAATTTATTGTTGTTTTTGTTTATATAAGCTTTGTGTCTAGTAATACTTTTTTCTTTTCGAGTATCAAGATACACTGGGATTTTTTTTTTTTTAAGGGCTGGGACCCCAAGTCCTACCCTGTTATTTAACCTATAACTGGAGGGAAGGGAGGGATTAATACCTTTCCCAAGGCTACCAGTGCTTAAGTGAATGCAGGGAATTCAACTGGAATTCGAACTCGGCTCACCGATTTCTCTTTCCAAGCCAATATCCACTGCACCACAATGCACATCCGTCACCAAACGCTTACAGCACCTGATATTCCCAAGTGGTCACCCATCTAAGTACTGAACAGGCTCAACGTTGCTTAACTTCGGTGAGTGAACGAGAACTGGTGTATTCAACGTGATATGGCCGTAAGCCAACAAATGCTTACTGCACCTGGTATTCACAAGCGGTCACCCATCCAAGTACTGACCAGGCTCAATGTTGCTTAACTTCGGTGATTGACTGAGAACCGGTGTATTCAATGTGATATGGCCGTAAGCAAATGTGAACAGACTCTGAAAGACAAAATCAATTTATCATGGGTTGGCTCCGTTACAAATATTTAAGAGGCTTCTCCGTATCCGTTGCAGAATTTCACATGGTTAGTGAGGCTGATGAGGGAGAGACATGATTTTCTACATTAGTTAATGAAGAATGTTTGGCAGTCAGTGAACACTTCACGTTTGAAAAGGTTTCCCCACCCCCGGAACATTTTCTTTGGCTTAATTTGGCAAAGATTGCCTGATAAATCATGTGTCACAAAGAAACTGTGTTAATTACACCCTGTTTTCCACTGATGATGGTTGATTCCACCGGTGATGAGGGAGCTTTTCAAAGAGTCATTATATTGTGCTCCAGCAGAGATCCCATTCTCTAATGGTTGGAGTATATAACATGGCTTAAATAATTGTAGCTTTGGTTGAGTTTTGGACCTCAACATTAATTATAAAATTGGTCCAATCCATTTTCAGAATGGAACAGAAGCAATGCAGTTGAAAGCATTTGAATTAGCATAGCCTGTGCCAGTATACAGTCTATGATTTTGCAATTCATGGGTGGGAAACAAGATGGCTTTTCTGGTTTTATTGTTTTCTGTAAGATTTTTATTTGACCAATAATATTTGTTTATTTATCTAATAAAGACTTGATCAGCCTTTAACAGTATCTCCATTTCTCTGTCTAACCTGGAAGAGATGACACTACCGAGTTTGGTGAAGTCCAATACGGAGGTTCTTTTGTTGAGCTGATAGAGATCAAAGGTAAGGATATGAGTTTGGTAAATGAAGAGTGACCATATTTTGAAGGAAGACCTCCATGGCAAAAAGTTTAGTAGATAAAGGAATAAGTAATATGGGAGGGGGTGAAGGAATAAGTAAGAGAGTTGAAGAAAAACCAAATCACTTCAAGTGGGGAAAAATACATTTGTCATTTGAAAGATTGTTCATTCCAAATGTCTTATTATGTTTAATCATGAGCTGTTCTAAACGTCGTATTTTGGCTTTAATTTCAGTTGAAAATAAAGACAAAAATTCTCCAACATTTGGATAATTTTTTATTAAGTTTGTTCTAAGCTTTCGGCTCACATGAGCTATCTTCAGAGAAGTTATGAGGATATTAACACAAAAACATCCACCATCAGCAACGATTTTATCTTGTGTTGACATAAAACTCCGCTAAGCAACAGCAACAGTTACCAAAAATAGTAAACACAGTTTGCAAATTTGTAATGCAGTTCTATGATGTCACACCGTGTGAGAGTTCGAAATAATAACAAAACCATATATTTAAATTCAATAATTACTAATAATTGCCATCGAGATTCTGATCCACCTACAAATGTTGGTTGTTTAAATTTGTTATTCAATCTCAATGAAATGTTACCTCATCCATAAACAAGACTGAAGAGACAAACAATAGATTTGCGGGTTAATAAAAACCATTGTCAAAATTTCTCCCAGGGTGAGTGATCTGAGAGTGAAAGGCCCTGCACATGTTGCAAATGATACAGATACAGGAGCTGTTCTTGAATTGCCCTCAACGCGATACTATGAGATGTATCTCATGCTAGGGCCATTTTATGTGTGCTAATACCTGGGTCATCTTTGACAGCCTCTAGAACAGCGGTTCCCAAACTTTTTTCCGTCATTTCCCCCTACACCCAGTTCAACCATCCAGATTTCCCCCTTCATGTGTATGAGAGAAAGAGCAGTTAAAACACACTGAGACTATTTACTAAATTTATTTTTCAAATGTACAAATATATTGATAAACTTATAGTTACAGAGTAAAGTGGATAGAGAGCAGTTAGTAACAACTAAGCAGAGCCATAGAGAGCGGTTAGTAACAAATAAAAGGACTTTTGTTTGCTCTTCTACTTCAGAATTAAATTAGTGAGAAGTGTGATGCTGCTTCTTGTGCACCAGTGTATCAATATCAGGGTTAGTTTTGGCAAGCATGTAACGTATGTCACATTCCACCTCCAGTCGGTTTTGTGTTTGATTGTGAGTAAAGTAGAAAATCCTGACTCACAAAGGTAGGTTGTGGAAAACGGAATGAGGATTTTCAATGCGTTGTTGCTCAGTTGTGGGTATGCTCAATTGTTTGAACGTGAACCGACTGGTAGGTACAGCGCCACTCATCTACAACAGGCTTGCTCTCTCTCTCACTCTATCTCTCTCTCCTTCTCTCTCATCCACTATCTCTCACTCTCTGTCCCTCTCTCACACTTTCTCTCCTCTCCCTCACACTCTCTCTCACCCTCACTCCCTCTCTGACATGAGAAAATCCATCTGAGATTTTTTTTATTTAGTAGGTAGTGTAATTATTACCACCCTGGTAACTTCAAATTTCCCCCCAGGAGGAAATTTCCCCCTGTTTGGGAATCGCTGTTTCTTGAATGTGTTCTTCATGGTCAGGTATATATATATATATAGGTTATGCTATTCTTGGTCTTTCTCGGTCCAAGGTTTGTGGTAATTTGAATCCTATCTCAGCAATCCAACAAACAGAAGCAAAGCTTGAATGACATGTCGGCCTTTGGTCTGGAAAACACAATTTGATACAGACATGCACCCTCACTTCCATTACCATTCATACAGCCATTCTTGGGGTGGGTGGGAGTGAGAGAAGGAGTAGGGGTAGGAAGTTTGATTTTTGTAAGAGGTATCAGTTGGAAGGTAGGGGATTGAGGAATTTTGGGGGGTTAAGATGAAAGGCTTCCCACCTTATCTGCGTAAGAGTTCATAGGTCTCTCCAATGAGACTGGTAATAAAGACACTGCTCTTTTGTGCATTCCTGCTCTTACAAGGCACCTTCGAGTTGTTGCTCTCTTCGTCCTCATCTCTGCTTCTTTTCAGTGACGATGATCTGGGTGCTGGTATGTCAACCTCCATGTTGGTTGACTCTTCCTGGTCTAGTTGCTTTTTAGGGGATTTTGACCTAACATTTCTCAAAATTACTAACTACTCCAAATATTAAATGCTGAAGACAGACTAGCTACAAATGTACACGAATAACAAATGTAAACTAATCTATATGGCAACACAGTGCTATTTACTGTAAACTTTAACCCTCTAGGGCCATTCGTATCATATTTGATACAGTATTTCCCTATAAGGAAACATTTGGTATTTCCCTACAAGGAAACATTTGGTATTCATTGACTGAGCAGTCAGTACTGCTTTCATTTGAAATTTATAAAATATTTCTCTTAAAAAATTTTTCAGGAAAATATTTCTTTCAAGGCTTGTTTTCATACTGTATCAAATATGATACAAATGGCCCTAGAGGGTTGATAGATAGATAGATAGATAGATAGATAGATAGATAAACAGACTGAGATTAACCCTCTAGGGCCATTCGTATCATATTTGATACAGTATGAAAACAAGCCTTGAAAGAAATATTTTCCTGAAAAATTTTTTAAGAGAAATATTTTATAAATTTCAAATGAAAGCAGTACTGATTGCTCAGTCAATGAATACCAAATGTTTCCTTATAGGGAAATACCAAATGTTTCCTTATAGGGAAATACCAAATGTTTCCTTATAGGGAAATACCAAATGTTTCCTTATAGGGAAATACTGTATCAAATATGATACGAATGGCCCTAGAGGGTTAAACTTGATAACTCAAAAAGGAAGGATTTGTAGACATAGGTTTATATGGAAATTTATCCTTGTTTTGGTGTGAAAAGCCCACCCCCAAAATTTGTAAAAGTATTTTTGATACACCCTGTATATGAGAGTGAAAAAGTGAGAGAAAGTCGATATCGGTTTCTTACCAATCTACTTGTATTTATAGTACAAGTTTGATAGCCTAAATGTGGGTGTTATTTTGGGCAGAATTGATGTGAAAGTATTAATTGTAAATGGGGGATGAATGTGTGGGTAGAAATATTCATTTTGGTTATTGCTTGAATGATTGTAGGTGTGGCAATAGATACAAGCTGCATTCAACATCTTCCCTTGGTAATGCCAGACAATAAGTGGATCATTAAGAAGAATGAATTGCAAATAAAAAGAAGGCATTAATGAAAGAACAGGTTTGGATATTTTTGCTTTCATTTTCTTTACAAAAACATGGCAAATTGATGGAGGAGAAAAATGTTTTTGCAAAGATGAAAGAAATGAAGCAAAATAATGAGAAAAATATTCAAGGGAGTTAAAAATTTCCATTTATTTGCTTTAACTTTTGAATCGATTTCATGGTTAAAGAATGAGAAATATGAAGAAAAGAGGTAAAAGAAGAAAGATTGAAAAAGAAAAATTAGTTGGAAGAAAAGAGAATAAAATGATATAAAACATGATTAAATGATAATCTAAACTTATATAATAAATGGAACTTTGTGTGTCTGTCTGTCCATTACCTATAGACTCCGAAACGGCTGAACTGATTTTCTTGAAAATCTACACAGTTGTACTATAAGCGTCTGTGAGTGTTCTTAGCTAGGTTTTGTGTCAAGGTACCCCTGATAAATATCGAAAATCGAAAAAATTGGGTTATAGAAGGAGTGGTCAGATTTTAATCAAATTTGATACACTCATAGACAAAGATATAAGAAACGATATTCAGAAGTTTCACAGTTGCAGTTCTTACAATAGTTCAGAAAATCGAAAAATATATTAATATATACAAAAGGCAAGATGTTTGTGTGTATGTCTGTTTATTTGCCTGTATGTCTGTATTTTTTTCAGCCCTTTTATTTTAGTTTTTGCTTCGGGTTTGGCTCTAAGTAGGTATAATTGTAGTTCTTAGTCTCAGCCATGATACCATTTACTCAGAGGATTTATTTAGCCTTCAAAATTCAGTTTACGATGAAAAAAACTTATTTGATATTGATACCAGGAAATCAAAATTTGACTTACATCCATTCATTTTTCTTTCAGTCTATGGTTTTGCTTTAACTGGAAACAACTATTGCTTTTTAGTCTTTCGTGCCAACATCCAAAGAGTCTGAGCTCCAAGACCGTGGATTAGTTTTAAAGCTTTCATTACACCCGAGCAACACCGGGCTATACTGCTAGTTTAATGAATAAAATGGAGTCCCCCTCCCACCAATTTTCACTTTCCTTGTTATTTTTTTAATACTGTTATTCATCTAATACAAAGCCAAATATCACTCAAGGTAGAGAGAATTGTGAATTATGAGGATATGTAGGATAGTATATTTATTTACACAAAAGTACAAAATGTGACACAAGGCCAAAAAAGGTGGGTGGGTAGAGTTTGGTACTCATGAACTATTCTATACTTAGCTAAACACGTTCACAACCCTATCACTCATTAACAATGTGCACATTCAACACAAGAATCCATCTATCACCTCCCAATCCTTCATACACCACAATACCACATATTTACAAGAGGAAATGAATCCATGACATAAAAATTTGCTAATTTATACAATAATATAAAATATAATTAAGAATTTAAAGAAAAATGAAATGAGGGGAGGGGGATGAAATATCCAAAATGAAATAAAATACAACAAAAGTTTTTTAAAATGAAATAAACAAATGTAACAAAGAGAAACTGCACATTCACCATAAGAATTCATCCATCACCTCCCAATCCTTCATACGCCACAATACTACATATTTACAAGGAGCACCTAAAACGGGGAAATGAATTCATGACATACAAATTTGCTACTTCATACAATAATATAAAATATAATTAAAAATTTAAAGAAAAATGAAATGAGGGGAGAGGGATGAAATATCCAAAACGAAATAAGAATTTTTTAAAATAAAATAAACAAATGTGAGTAACAAAGAGAAATTTTTACATTCACCACAAGAATCTATCCATCACCTCCCAATCCTTCATATGCCAAAATACTACATATTTACAAGGAGCACCTAAAACGGGGCAATGAATCCATGACATAAAAATTTGCTAATTTATACAATAATATAAAATATTATTAAGAATTTAAAGAAAAATGAAATGGGGGGGGGGGGGATGAAATATCCAAAACAAAATAAAATACAACAAACGTTTTTTAAAATGAAATAAACAAATGTTAGTAAGACCCGTCCACCCCACAAAAAGAGAGTGGCAGCTGTATTCTGCCAAATGATGAAATCAAGAAGCACACTCGCTAAGGGGGAGTGGGGAGGATAAAATAATTAATGGAATGGGAAAATCAAAGACTGACCTGGTCAAGATAAAATGGGACCAAAAACAAACTGAGGAGGTTGAGAATCTTGACTTAGATCATAACAAAAGAGAAAGCCAAGAACAGGCTGGGGACGCATTCAATCACATTAACTAGGTACACGAAATATGACGATATGTAGGATAGTGTTGTTGAGTTGTTGTGGTGAAACTTTGCCACAAAGTTGTAGTGACCAGTTTGGTCGGAAGTAAGACATGGAACACAGAAGGTAGGTTCAAAACAGTGAATTAGTACAACAAGAACATATGTACAAAATAAATATTATGCCCAGACAAATATTACAAAAAAAGCTATGCAACCAAGGAAACATGCTACCCAATAGCTGCAATATCTACTAATTACAATCTCACATCAACCCACAAATCCCTTTAAATTCTAAAAACTTTCAACCTTCAATCAAACTATCAGTATAATCCTTAACTGCACATATAAACATAATTCTATATTCATTGGAACGATAATTCCATATCCACAGAAAACTAAAACCATAATTCCATATTCACTGGAACCATAATTCCATATCCACAGAAAACTAAAACCATAATTCCATATTCACTGGAACCATAATTCCATATCCACTAACCAATGTCTATATCCTTAAGGACACATGGCCCAGTGGATATATACATTGGTTAGTTCCTGTGACTTGACTCAAAGAGTTGTCAGTTCAATACCAGTGGTGAGCAAGTAACTTACAGGGCTAGAGGGAGATAACTCATGACTTCCAGAAGAGGCACTCGGCAAGGAACTGAGTTCATATACCCCAATGATTGTAATAAAAGGTTCAGTTCAAAATTCCTAGCAAGTGAAGAAGGCCGGAGCATACAACAGCCGAAACATCGTACAAATGGCAACAAAGTTGAGGACAATAGTCTGAATAATGTAAACACTGTAAACATAATTCCATCAAACCAAATCTCTTCAAAAAATTATTGGATGCCCTCACAACCAAAGTCCTTTTCTATGACCCTAATGGCAATATCTACGTCCAAACTAATGGTTTTAGTATGGGAAATCATCTTGTCCCATGCTTCTTCAACTAAACATGTCATATGTGGAAGACATATTTAAACAAGAGTCACTAAAACTAAAATATATGTCCATGTAGATGGTATTTATATTTTAGTTAGAAAGAAGAAATTGATTATTTCAAAACCACATTTAAAAAACTATCCTTAAATTTACTTATGAACTTAGTAAAAAAAAACCTTCCATTCTTAGACATTCTTATAGAATTCAGTGATAACACATTCACCACTTCATTATAGAAAAAAACATTAGCCGAAACTCTTTCCACCTTAATATTAAGAGTGAATGCCACTCAGACATAAAATAGTTGTTATAAAAAATTTCCTAAAGAGATCACACAGGAATTCATCCTCTCATCCACTTTTCCTGAAAGAACTCAATAATGTAAAACTGTGGTTTTCCTAACTACCTCATCAGCCACCAGATTAGACTATTTCTTTCTAAAGTTTCTAATAATGATACTGAACATCAGGGCCATGCTTAGGGCCCTTGCAGACCCCGCAATTGCGGGGTGAGGTGGCTGCAAGTTCTGTTGGGGCCGCAAGGCACTGGGAAGCCGCAAGGCCCCGAGAAGCCACAAGGCTCCTTGGCTCTGCAGACCTATTGTAATGAAAAAAAACTAACAAGATAATTATTACAATTAACTGGAAAATTATTATCATACTTGTATATTGAAATAGACATCTATCAACCTGTTTTGCTCTCTCTCTCTCTCTCTATATATATATATATATATATATATATATATAATCTTTGAAAGAAGTCTTCCAGCCCCTAAGAGGCTGCAAATCATTTGTAATTAAAAAAAAATTCTGGCACTCCCTTTCCATTTTTTAAATAAATGCTTGAAGCCTAATTTTTGACAGTATATCAAACTTTCTGTAGCAAAATGCTTTTGAAATTTGGGCTTAAATTTTTTGAAAATTCCTTGAAAAAACTTGAAGGTGATTGAGAGCCAAAACACACGGAAATGGCTATAAAAATAGCCAGGAAATCACCAAAAAGGAGCTAAAAGTTGTGAAAACGTTCATAATGTATTGCTTCAAAATGCCAATTCAACGATTTCTTCCATTTTTTGGTGATTACGGAATATCTGAGTTCTGAGAGTATATTACTTTGTTTGAAGTACCATTTCTTGTGGATTCAGTAAGTTTGGGTGGGGGCGCAAGTTGCTTTCTGAGGGTAGAGGGGTTGCAAGGCGCATTCTGCAGGGAGTTGGGGGTTGCGATGTTGCTAAGCATGGCACTACTGAACAAACAGATAAAACCCAGAACATTAACATCTTCTGCAAAAGTCAAATACGTGTCAACTCTAAGCAAGACAAATTTTCTCTTAGAGAAACACACAACCCCAGTTGACCTGAACAAGAAAATTGAATTATCTATTAGAAAAAATTTAAAACAGCTAACCTTATCATAAAAAATAACAACCCTCTTGTAAAATCAAAACTACAAAGAACCAACATTATTTTTTAGTTCAAATGTCCCTTAAGGAACTCCATTTCTGATCTGACCAATCTCGTAAATAATTACATTGGTCACTCTACATACTGATCTGGCGTATGGCCATATCATGTTGAATACACCGGTTCTCGCTCAATCACCGAAGTTAAGCAACGTTGAGCCTGGTCAGTACTTAAATGGGTGACTGCTGGGGAATACCAGGTGCTGTAAGCATGTAGTAACGGATCTGCGTTGTGGTGCAGTGGATATCGGCTCAGAAAGAGAAATCGGTAAGCCGAGTTTGAATTCCAGTTGAATACCCTGCATTCACTTAAGCACTGGTACCCTTGGGAAAGGTATTAATCCATCCCTTCCCTCCAGTTATGGGTTAAATAACAGGGTAGGACTTGGGGACCCTGCCCTTAAAAACAAATCCCAATGAATCTTGATACTCGAAAAGAAAAAGTATTACTAGACACAAAGCTGATATAAAAACAACAATAAATTGTTGAAAGAAAAAGGTATTACCATAAATAAAATTTAGTTGGCAATAAATGACCCACCGAGGTGTTGATATGCCATAAAAACAAAACAACCAACCAATCATCAAAATCTGACTCAATCAACCTTCTCACTATAACCAAACATTAAGAAAAAAATTCCTAAAAACTCTACCTTTTGGCATTAACCCTCTAGGGCCATTCGTATCATATTTGATACAGTATTTCCCTATAAGGAAACATTTGGTATTCATTGACTGAGCAGTCAGTACTGCTTTCATTTGAAATTTATAAAATATTTCTCTTAAAAAATTTTTCAGGAAAGTATTTCTTTCAAGACTTGTTTTCATACTGTATCAAATATGATACGAATGGCCCTAGAGGGTTAATAATATATGATTAAGGCTTCTACTTGTCATAAAGTGGGGGATCAGTTCTATATTGTTATGAAGTAATAAACAGATCCCCCACTAATATGATACGAATGGCCCTAGAGGTTTAAGGCTTCTACTTGTCATAAAGTGGGGGATCAGTTCTATATTGTTATGAAGTAATAAACAGATCCCCCACTAATATGATACGAATGGCCCTAGAGGGTTAAGGCTTCTACTGGGCATAAAGTGGGGGATCAGTTCTATATTGTTATCAAGTAATAAACAAATCCCCCACTAATATGATACGAATGGCCCTAGAGGGTTAAATAATCCACAGAGGTTGATATGCCGTTAAACAAAACTCAAACAAACAAAACAGTCAGAATTTGCTAGAAACACTGGTCAGTATTTGATTAGAGAAGAAAGGTTGAAAATGTGAAAATCAATGGAACAGATTTGAATGTCAGCTGGCAAACAATTCTGCCGTATTCTGGTGATTATGTGGGGGCAACAAAAATTTGGCATTTTTTTTTCCTTCCAGTTCAGGAATAAACACCATTGCTCCAACCGTTTTCTTTGGTTTTGCTGAGAAATATCCATTTAGTTTTAGATTTAGTCTCTTTATTCTTCTGCCTTTTCACATCCACACGACTACCTTTGCTTTTAAGTAATAAACTCTTGTGATTTTCTCTATTTGAAATTGTTCTGGAGAGATATTGTTGTAGAGGAATACCCTGGTCCTACCCCGCAATGGGTATGGCCCGGGTCATAAAAGACGGTGACAGGAACGAATTACAGGATAGCGTTAGAGAGATAGTGAGTTCGTGACTATACGAGAGTCTACGTCATTACATGGGAGTGATTAAGATTATCCGTCAATATACGAGAGTCGACAGCCATCGACCTTAGACGTGAGTTAAATGTCCCTAGATGGAAGCTTTCTTCTCAAGATGGATGCATACGTCTTATACAGAGACATTGCCTTCATAAGTGTTATTCGTGTTAACTGTTTGTTGGTGTACTTGTATTTAGTTTATTGTACTAACGTATAATAAATTTATTTATATATATTAAGTGCTAAGAGTTATTTCTGGCACAATTCTTTCGCTGTTTATTATCCCCCCCCCCCCCCCCCCAGGATACAACAGAAATGTATATTTTTGTATTTTAATTTCACATGTATTTGAAATAAGAAAGATATAATTAATAATAATATTTATGGTAAAGTAACTTCACATTTTTTAATAGCGAAAATCTAAATTTATTTTGCTTGATAATTTTAATTCAAAATTTAGCAAACACTTGAAATAAAAATGAAATTTTATATCTTAATATCTTTGATGTGAAGAGAGGTTTAGCATTAATCAGTCGCTAAGCTTGTTCCCACTTATTCTCGGCAATGATTTATATAGGCTCGCTTTTGCATTTATGTAAATTTGGCATATTAATTTGCCAGTGTCACTACAATCTTATAAATAATATCCCCAAAAAGCATATTTTATGTTAAATTTTATATTAAAAATTTGACAGAAGGTTAGAAAATATTTTTGTAACAGATTTCAAAATGATCAAATAAAAAAGAGAATTTGTCAGTTTGCTTTTATACAAACACAGACATAAATTAACACTTGTACAACCATTGATGTGCACAGAGACACATGCACAAACGAGCTAGACAACTGGGGCTCACACAGGGATAAATTCATATGAACGATATGGGGCCTAGCATATATATGTATATGTGTGATGTTTTGCACATGCATACGCATTTAATTTTAGCTTGTGTATTTGTATAAGTATATATCTAATTTTGTTTATAGGTTCATGCATTGAAATATGGTCACATTACGAATTCGCCTTGACTGTATCCAATATGTAGCAATTTAGTCTGTGTACAAATAGAACTTTAAAATTTAATAGACAAATTGACAAGTCCATAAAAGCTAAATTTTGTAATTTGTGTATGTATATATGTGTGGGTATATTAGTCTGTATATGTGTCTGGTTGCCAGCATTTGTGAATATACTCATATATTTTTCCATGTGTGGATGTTTGTAGGTTTATTTATGTATGTGTTCTTTCTCTTCCTCGTTTAATATATGAATAACTTTCTAAATCTAATAAATTGTTAAACTTAGAAAATTTTTTTTTTAACTTTTGCAACAATAATAAAGTAGATATAATAGTTAATTAATAATACTGATCTCAATTTAATCAAATATTAATACCAATGCCCCCCAGATTATTTTTAAGTCTGCCCACATATTCTCCAAATTAAAAGTTGCTTTACTCTGATTGGTCCACATTATACTTACAACAATGCCTCCCTGATTAAAGGGGTTTTGCTTGTTTTTAACCTTTTAAAACCATTCAGTTTAAAATAAACTACATCACTTGACAAGACACAAGAAGTGTCGAAACAAAACAGCTACTTTTGTAGTGATATTAGAACATATCCATGTTATAATTTCTGAATAAATAATATATATATATGGATAGATAGATAGATAAAATGGAAGCTCATAGGCAAGGCTAGGACCCCAATAGCTTAAGAAACAGATGCAATTTATGTTTGATAGAAAAAAATTAAAATTTTGAAATTTCAATACCATAATATGCTCCTAAATAAAGGAAGGGCGATCATTAGTATATGTTGTCATAGAAATAAGTATAAATTGCATTAATTATTCTATTCTTCCAATTAGTCACAATAAGCTTTTTTTTAAAAATTTTGGCTAAGCAGTTACTTCCCCACTATCTACCACCACTAACTCAAGGGTCAAGTCACATACCTTCCACTACCAAAGAAGAAATTATTACTAAAATCCTGCTAGCTTAACCCTATAAAATCCAATATCCCCCAACCCCTTCCTTTACTAGAGCAAACCTCTGGGCTTAGAATTTTTCCTCATTCTTTGTTTATATGGGGTTGAGAATGCATGTCTTAAAATGACATGTTAAAAATGGCTATTTCCTCTCTAAGTTTTATCTGAATTTACAGACAAATAAATATATATATCTAATGCTCCTGTTAAAGAAACCATTGACATTATTACTAAAAATATATATAATAATAATTATTTCTGTGATCATAGAATGGGACTTTGGTGGTACAGGTTAATTTTCAGTGGGGGCAGAACCCCACTGAAAATTAAACCTAAAATACTAAAAAAACTACATTTAATCTGTACCACCAAAATCCCATTCTATGATCACAGAAATAATATATACATGCAACAGGATGGTGTTTAAATAGGGGTCGCAGGTTCGAATCCAGCCAAATGGCACACATTTTCGTAATAACAATTTATCATAAATAATCAGGCCAGTAGATATAAATATATAACACTGTTTAATTAAAAAACAGAATATCTACTTAAATACGAGTATTGATAAAAAATAATGTTCAAACAATTCATTTCATATATATATATATATATATATATGTGTGTGTGTGTGTGTGTGTGTGTGTGTGTGTGTGTTAGGGCGCCGCTCCTATTTGACTACAAATGGACTGTTCCCATTGCTACATATAGCAATGGTGGATTCTCTACAGGAGAGTCATAGAGAGTCACTTGAGAGTCTCTAATGAGTTACTGAAGAGTCAGTGCGAGTCAGTGAAGAGTTAGTCACACTTCCGGTGGCGTACCGGAAGTAATCACGTATACACACGTCTTACGACGGATTGGACTCTTGTATCTTTCTACTGTAAATATTACTAATCACTTCTGTACATACTAACTGTCTTTCCGCGGAATACAACTTATATTCTGATTCTGTTGTTGAGTTATTCATTTATACTTGGCGACATAACAATATGTATGTATGTAAGGACCTCTACACATTTCTAAGCATGGAAATATTTGTTTTTATGGCTTTATATTTTCTTGTTATCATTTAGCACATGCATTGTTCTGGGATGCTTACTATAAACCATTGATTTATGATGCCACTATACAATGTAATTCAAAAGTGTTAGATCAGTAGATTATATCATCCAATTCATTACCCCATAAATTTTTCCTGCAGAAATCTAATAGAGCAAGTCTTATGAAACATACAAAAAAAAAAAAAAAAAAGCTATCGAAAATATATATGCTTTATTCTTATGCCTACCTGAGACTATTAATTCATTTCTCTTGTTTAATAAATTAGAATTATTTAAAAGTTTTAAAATGGTTAACTTTTTTTTACAAGATATAGATTACATCTTTTTCCTATTTTTAGCTATTATAACCCATGTAATAATTGGTTGGGTATTAACACCATTCTTAGGTATTTAAATTTTTGTACCTGCTTGATTCTAGTATCACCCACCTGCATTTGGCATTTTGGGTTGCTCTTTTTAAGGACATCAAAATTCAATTTCTGTTGTAGTTGTGAGTTTTCACATTATTCTGAATGCCGGCTGAAAAGAAAATTCTAGTTTGAACATTGGATGTGGTTTCTTTATTTCAGATTATTTATTTCCAACTTAATGGCAAACATCATGGGTATAGCGATAAAGTACATCCAGCAACAAGGCCTCTGATTGGGAGGCTTTAGGAAGCATAGAACCACCTCTTAATTGCTATTGTTCCCTAAACTGGGGTGGTAGCACCTGTTTGGGTCCCAGCTATGGGAAAATAGTTAACCTCCAAACTGTGGTCAAAGCACTATGAAAGTATAAAAATACATTTTTGTAAGAATACCAGCAATATATTTTTATAATAAAGATATTACTAACGGGGGGGGGGGGGGGAAAGAAAAAGATAAGAAAAAAGAAAAAAGATAAGAAAAGAAAGAAAATAAAGAAAGGAAAAGAAAGAAAATAAACAAAGTAGAAAGAAAGAAAAGTAGAAAGAAAGAAAAGAAAAAGATAAAAGAAAGAAAAAAGACAAGAAAAGAGAGAAAAGAAAAAAGAAAGAAAGAAAAAAGATAAGGAAAAGAAAACAGAAAAAGAAAATAAAAAAATAAAAAAATTACCAGTAATACATTTTTGTGAAATGAATTACTAATGCTTCTAAGAAAACTAAATTTCAGCATTACATGACCCATAAAGTGTTGATATGTTGTTGCATATCATTAGAGGATGGAGGTACCAGCCAAAGAGGAAGGGGTCCAGAATACTTTTTTTTTTTTTTTTTTAATCATATCACCCTGAGCAAGGTGGTAATGCCACTGATGTGCAGGGGGCTACGTAATAGTGAAAAGATCAGAAAAGAGAAAGCCGGAAACCACATCCTAAACAGGGAACAAGGGATGAGCCTCTTAACCTGTTCAATAGACATGGGTGGAGTGTGAACCGGGCGATAGATAGATCTATCTACTTCAATTGAAAAAAATAAAAATAAAAAAAACAAAGTGAGAAGATTGGAAAAGAGAAAGCCGGAAACCACATCCTAAACAGGAAACAAGGGATGAGCCTCTTAACCTGTTCAATAGACACTTACATTATGTGCATATTCATGACTAAAGTAATCCACCTATAGGGGTAATTCTGCTGTGTTTATATCTTGGGTAGGATGTACTCTGCCAGGCTGTTCTACCCCTAATAATAACTATGTCCGGTTATGGGACTAAGGACAATATTTGTATGTATCATGTGCAAAATATACCCACAATGCATCTGCACATGTAAATATAGTATTGGGAAAGTAGAAGGTGGGGGAAGCAGAAGCGAAAGGTGGGAAGACGTAAGGTTGTGGGCAAGGAAGGAAAAAGGCTAGATGAAAACAAAAAGATAACAAATCAAATCAAATCTCCCAAGAAAATTAAATTTCAGCATTGAATGACCCATAAGGAGTGGATATGTCATTAAACAAACAAATCAAATCAAAGCTCCCAAGAAAATTAGATTTTGGCGTTAAATGACCCATAAGAAGTTTATATGTCTTTTGAAGAAACAAATCAAATCAAAGCTCCCAAGAAAATTAAATTTCAGCATTGAATAACCCATAAGGAGTTGATATGCCATTAAACAAACAAATCAAATCAAAGCTCCCAAGAAAATTAAATATGCCATTAAACAAACAAATCAAATCAAAGCTCCCAAGAAAATTAAATTTCAGCATTGAATGACCCATAAGGAGTTGATATGTCTTTCAAGAAACAAATCAAATCAAAGCTCCCAAGAAAATTAAATTTCAGCATTAAATGACCCATAAGGAGTTGATATGCCATTAAACAAACAAATCAAATCAAAGCTTCCCCCAAAATTAAATTTCAGCATCAAGTGACCCATGAGGAGTGTTGATATACCAATATGCAAAAAAAAAAAAAAAAAAAAAAAAAAAACTTAATGGAAAAGTAAACAGCAGAAATTGAGTGAATTTTTCTCTTTCTCATAGGTAAAGACAAATAATTTGAATATATACTAAAAATCATCCAATCAGATTATGTGCTTTGTCTTCATTCAGCCATGTGTCTTCTTTGCTTATTACTATCATGACCATATGTCATCAATTCCTATATTAAATATATTACATATATCACTAAATATTAATGACCTTATTTCAAATTAAAGCTATTAAAACAACTGAATCAATTTCCCTTGGTCTCACATTCTCAGTAAAACTCAAGTGGAATGACTATATCAAATCCATTGCTAAATCTGCTGCTGTGAAAGTCGGTTCTCTGTGCAGCCCACCCCGGAAGTTTTCCCGTCTGAATCTATCCTGCACATTTATATGTCTACCATCCGCCTGTGTACTGAATACTGCTGCCACATCTGGTCAGGTGCCCCTGCTATTCTCCTTGGGGTTCTTGACAAAATACAATGGAGAATCTGTAATGTGATCAATACCAACTTGGCAGACCACCTGCAGTCACTCTCTCACCGGCATGACGTGGATTCCCTGTGCCTCTACTATAATTACTTTCATGGCTTCTGCTCTGATGAACTTAGATCACTGGTACCCACTAGGTATGAATTTGCACGAGATACTAGATTAGCAACTAGGTCCCACCTTTTTACTGTGAAACAGATAAAATGTAACCGCAATTTATACTCCAACAGCTTCTTTTCTCGCACTTCCCACCTGTGGAATTCCCTTCCATACACTTGCTTCCCCGGCAGCTACAATCTTCAGGAGTTTAAATGTAAGGTTAATAGACACCTCCTAACACACTAACTCGCATCCATTCTCTCAAACATCCTTCCCATCTACCCAACCTCCATCCTCGCTATCCTTACCCGTCTGTCACCCTCCTGACATTTCCTATATCTAACCACTCTCTTCAATCATTTTCCCCTATGTGATCTCCTGCGCAATAGTGGCAATGGAATGCCTTGCTTGGGGTGAAATGATTAAGAAAAAAAAATATTAAGACTCATACTTCAAGAAATTTAAGTGAACAATTTCATTGATTTATATGCAAACTAGCAGTATAACCCGGCATTGCTCGGGTGTAATGAAAGCTTTAAAACTAATCCATGGTCCTGGAGCTCAGACTCAGCCTAAAGAATATTTGAAATAATAAAATAATTGCGACAATTTACTAATCGCACCAAATTATATATAATATATATATATATATATATATATATATATATATATATATATATGCTAGCAGTATAGCCCGGCATTGCTTGGGTGTAATGAAAGCTTTAAAACTAATCCATAGTCCTGGAGCTCAAACTCTTTGGACGTTGGCACGAAAGACTAGAAAAAGCATCTTGCCTTTTATATATATATTATTGATTTTCTGCACTATTGTAAGAACTGCAATCTTGAAACTTCTGAATATCGTTTCTTATGTCTTTGTCTATGAGTGTATCAAATTTGATTAAAATCAGACCACTCCTTCTATCACCCGATTTCTTTGATTATCGATTTGGGGGTGCCTCGACACAAAACCTAGCTAAGAACACTTGCAGATGCTTATAGTACAACTGTGTAAATTTTCAAGAAAATCGGTTCAGCCATTTCGGAGTCTATAGGTAACGGACACACAAAGTTCCATTTATTATATAAGTTTAGATTTAGATATTCTTCTGTTGAGCTCTGCCTTTTTAAACTTATGAAATAATTTGTATTTTGTTATTCAAAACACTACAATACCTATTTGAGTTTTATAGCTGTGCAAATTTTAAGGTGAACTATTTTCTCAAAATCTCCAAAAATATAACAATCATTTCAGACTTGATCTTAAAAGATGTATTGATTTATTTTCAATCAATTGATTTTTGCCTAAAGCCATATTTGTGGAGTGGGCTGGAAACACTAAACGTGATATCTATACCTGACAAAATCATCAGCCTTTTTCATACAGTGTATTGAAATTTTTGAACAAAGAAATTTCTCTTAAGGTTTTTTGGCCACGATATCATTCATAAAAAATAAAAACATGACTAAAGAATAAAATGTTCTCTAGAAATATCAGAAAAGACAATGGATACGTGAGCCAAACTAGAATAAAAACAATGCGAGCTAAAAGCAAAATCATTTTAATTATGTTCTCCTTGTTTGAGAATTTACATCTGAATTCAAATATAGCTTAATTTTATCTCTGAGTAACAATCACTGCCCACTAATTGAGCTTGTAATAGAAAAATATTGCCAAGCTAAAGGCAAGAAAAAGAAGTGAAAGGAGAAAGAATGGTTGCTTTTATTGGACTCCAAGCCAATAAACCTCTTGATTATCAATTTTTTTTAGATTCTTTTTCCTTTGTATTGACAATAAAATCCTGCATTCACAAGAAAGCATATATGAAAGATTCGTATTCCATTCCTCCATCTGTGACTAATTTTCTGTCAGGAATTTTGAGAAATTGGAATGATGTTGCAAAGTGAAGATTCGTCCTGTTTGTAAATCACCAATATCTGCATAATCTAAACTGCAGAGAACCAATTTCATTTACAAATCTACATATCCTTCGAAGAACTGTGTTCCTCAACAATCTAAATTTGTAAACAATTATATCGACCACACTACCACAAAATTGATGATTTTATTCACATTGCACTTTTCCGATCACAGTTCTATTCGATTTCATTGAAACATACACACAGATCTGCCAGGACCTATCCATGATATACTTGTTGACAATACATACACTACCGGCCATAATTATTAGGCCACCCCAGTTTTTTTAAAAGAAATTTATTGCCAAGTAGATAAATCTAAATGAAAATAGAACGGTTCTTTTGTTATTATTACTTTGCAAAATTTTACAAGGCAGCCAATAAGCCTTTGCTTCAACCAGCCAATAAGAAGAAGAGACTAGCATGGGGAAGAGATCACAAAAACTGGACAACAGAACAGTTCATTTGATGCACATGTTATTGTGCAGTATTAACAAAAGAGCCATTCTATTTTCATTTAGAATTATTCACTTGGTAATAAATACTAAAAACAGTATGAAATACTTCATTTCTTTAAAAAATATGGGAAGGCCTAATAATTATGGCCAGAAGTGTGTGTGTATATATATATATATATATATATACACAGGATGCGATGAGTAAATTGTCGCTATTTGCCTTGTAAAATTTTGCAAATTAATAATAACAAATGAACCATTCTATTTTCATTTAGAATTATCCACTTGACAATAAATACTAAAAACAGTATGAAATACTTCATTTCTTTTAAAAAACTGACGTGGCCTAATAATGATGGCCGGTAGCAAATTTACAGGGTGCGATGGGTAAATTGTCACTATTTGCCTTGTAAACTTTTGCAAAATAATAACAACAAAAGAACCGTTCTATTTTCATTTAGAATTATTTAGACAATAAATACTAAAAACAGTATGAAACATCATTTTTTTTTTTAAATTGGGGTGGCCTAATAATTATGGCCAGTAGTGTACATAAAAGCATCATCCACATGTAAAAGAAGGCATTACTAATAAAAAAGAAAAATCTGACATATAATAATATCAACTATGAACACAGTAACAATGTGCTTACCATGTTTGGAACATAACTTACAAATGATTCTATATGCATAGATTTTACACATATTTAGTTCCAAGTAAAACAAAATCCATCTTTGATAATGGCTAAAAGTATAGCCAAGAGTAACCAAAAGGAAAAACCTTCAGACGATTCTTATATAATTTGATTTCTGAAAAGAAAAAAACATAAGAACCTATGAAAAATTATATAAAAAATTTAATGATAATACTATATCTATCATTTTTAATGACACCTGCATATATAGACTATTTACACTTTCACACACTTATTGAACACTCTGGAAGAATGTTAGACTGACAAACAGTAGCTACTCTTGCATCTACGCTTCGTTCATTCAGCAATGAATTAGAACACTCTTAGCTATTGGGTGTGTATAATGATAATATACATGCTAAAAAGTCTGCCTTCTTCTACCGAACACCCATAGCCCAGAGGTAGAATCGCCGACTGATGTCAAAAATAGACAGATTAGATAAAGAGTTGTAGATTGAAACATAGTTACATGCCTACAGTCTAATCACCCTAAAAGCACTGATTCTCCTACTTGGTCAGAAGCAACTTCCTCCTATTCAAAATATGTTTTGGCCTTAAATGACCAAAAAAAAAGTTTGGTTTATTTTGTTTTACAGCATATCAACCCCAATGGATTATTTAATACCAACAAGATTTTTAGAATGGTTGGTTGGTTGGTTTTTTTGTTTTTATGGCATATCAACCTCGGCGGGTCATTTATTGCCAACTGAATTTTTTTTTTTATTTATTGCTGGTAATATCTTTTTCTTTTTCAACAATTTATTGTTGTCTTTATATAAGTTTTGTGTCTAGTAATACTTTTCTCTTTTCGAGTATCAAGATTCATTGAGATTTTGTTTTTAAGGGCAGGGTCCCCAAGTCCTATCCTGTTATTTAACCCATAACTGGAGGGAAGAGATGGATTAATACTTTTCCCAAGGGTACCAGTGCTTAAGTTAATGCAGGATATTCAACTGGAATTCGAACTCAGCTCACCGATTTCTCTTTCCGAGCCAATATCCACTGCACCACAACATACATCTGTCACTAAACACAGCACCTGGTATTCCCAAGGGGTCACCCATCTAAGTACTGACCAGGCTCAACGTTGCTTAACTTCAGTTATCGAGCGAGAACCAGTGTATTCAACGAGATATGGTCGTAAGCACGAATATCTGTCACTAAACGCTTACAGCACCTGGTATTCCTAAGTGGTCACCCACTAAGTACTGACCAGGCTCAGCGTTGTTTAACTTCGATGATTGAGCGAGGATCGGTGTATTCAACGTGATATGGCCGTAAGCTTTTTAGAATGGTTTCATACAAATAGAATAAGCATTCTTTGTAAGAAACCAGTTTGTAGATCAGCTTTCATTGACATATTTTTACTAAGAGGGTCATTGTTGTTAGTCAAATATATTGCTGGTGATGATGTTTTAAAAAAATGTATTGCTGGTATTTTTGCTAAATAAAAATTTGTTTTTATGCTTTATTGACTAAAGTGTAACTATTTTGCCCATAGCTGGGACTCTAACAGGTGCTATCATCCTAGATCAGAGTGGAAAAACAGCAATTAAGTGATGGTTCTACACTCCTCTAATACTCTTAGTCAAAGGTCCTGCTGCCAGATGCAGTTTATTGTCATACCCAGAACACATCATGGGGGTGTGGTACCCCTCTGCAGAGGTGAAGTTGGTGTATTCTGAATCCACAGCTTACAGGACAAACAAAAATTTGGTATGCCATATCAAAGAAATCAACATTAACGTCTATATATCAGTAAACAGAAAGCATATGCAAGTCATTTTCTTCTTTGTTTCAAAAGTGCTTGCTACTAGATTGCATCCAAGTCAATTGGTTCAGAGATAAAGACAAATATTTTCTATGAATATCAAACTGTATTCGATTTTATAAGACTAAAACTGAATTGTTATTTTACTTTAGACACTTAAAAATCTTAGAAAATGTTATTCATTTTAGAAGTCTTTGTTTCGATTTTATACTGGCTAAAATATTTTTCACTCAAATATCCAGTGTATTTATTGTGCATTGATTGATTTAAGAAGGAATGTTTTTCTCCAACAAGAAGATAAAATTCCACTTGAAGAGAGAAAGCGAATTTCTAGATCAAAAATGAAAGACAATGCACATCAAGACAGGCTTGACTTTGATGTAGACCCCATTTTAAACTTATAAAGAATGCAAAACTGATTGGAACTCAATTTTTGGCTATTTTTTTTCTTCTGATCATTTTCTTCTTGAATTTCTTTATCTGTTTCTTTTCCCCTTTCATTGGCAGTTTTTTTTTTAAGCCTTTTCCCCAGACATATGCATCACAACTTACACACTCAGACATCTGGATTCAAATTTTTAAGATTTTAACTTTCTCTTATGTCACTGTATCCAGTCTTTATGTTCAACATCACCACTGATACTTCCATATTTTCTGCATAAATAAACTCAAAGTATCTAAATCTTAACTTATTTATAAATGGAACTTTGTATGTGTGTGTGTCCGTTACCTATAGACTCTGAAACGGCTGAACCGATTTTCTTGAAAATTTACACAGTTGTACTATAAGCGTCTGCGAGTGTTCTTAGCTAGGTTTTGTGTCGAGGTACCCTTGATAAATATTGAAAATCAATAATCGAAAAAAATCGGGTTATAGAAGGAGTAGTTCGATTTTAATCAAATTTGATACACTCATAGAGGAAGACATAAGAAACAATATTCAGAAGTTTCAAGGTTGCAGTTCTTACAATAGTCCAGAAAATCGATAATATATATAAAAGGCAAGATGTTTGTGTGTGTGTGTCTGTTTATCTGCCTGCATGTCTGTATTTTTTCAGCCCTTTTATTTTAGTTTTTGCAGCTTGGATACAGTCACTTTCTCACAGGCGCAATGTGGCTTCCTTGTGTCTCTTCTACAAATACCTTCATGGCTTCTGCTCCAATGAACTTAGCTCACTGGTGCCCCCTATATATAAATTTACTCGAGCCACAAGATTAGCAACTGTGAAACCAATAAATTGTAAATGCAAATTCTACTACAACAGCTTCTTTTCTCACACTTCCCGCCTGTGGAATTCCTTTCCATGTACTTGCTTTCCCGACAGCTATAATCTCCAAGGATTTTAATGTAAAGTCAATAGTCGTCTTCTATCTCACTAACTTTAATCGTCTCTCTCATGCTCCTTTCTCCGTCCACTCCACTCTCATCAGTATTCTCATCCTTCTCTTACCCACTTCCTGACACCCCCTATAACCTGTCACTCTTTCTCATAACTTTCTCTCATGCTCCTTTCTCCGCCCACTCCACTCTCATCAGTATTCTCATCCTTCTCTTACCCACTTCCTGACACCCCCTATAACCTGTCACTCTTTCTCATAACTTTCTCTCATGCTCCTTTCTCCGCCCACTCCACTCTCATCAGTATTCTCATCCTTCTCTTACCCACTTCCTGACACCCCCTATAACCTGTCACTCTTTCTCATAACTTTCTCTCATGCTCCTTTCTCCGCCCACTCCACTCTCATCAGTATTCTCATCCTTCTCTTACCCACTTCCTGACACCCCCTATAACCTGTCACTCTTTCTCATAACTTTCTCTCATGCTCCTTTCTCCACCCACTCCACTCTCATCAGTATTCTCATCCTTCTCTTACCCACTTCTTGATACCTGCTATAACCTGTCACTTTCTCATAATTTTCCTCCTATGTAACCCCCTGCAAAACAGTGGCAGTAAAATGCCTTGCTTGGGGTGACATGATTATAAAAAAAAAAAACAACTTTATTTTCATGTGTGCAGAGAATACTATTCCTACTTCAAGTTCACTAAAATATAACGGTAGCTTCTGATTTCAACTTGTTTATTGAGTTTGAGTTTTGTTTAACGGCATATCAACCTCTGTGGGTTGTTTAATGCCAAAAATGTTGGGGTTTTAAGGTATTATTTTAATGTTCAGTTATAGCAAGAAGGTTGATTTAGTTAGATATTGAATAAAAAGAAAAATTTTAAGTTTTTAAATTATTTTAGAAAACTGAAGATGTCTTCTAATTTTGTATTCAAAGATGTATGTTTTTTTCCTTCAAAAATGTGTATTTTTCTATAAAAGTATTATTATACTTTCATAGTGTTTTGACCCCAGTTTATGGTGGGGTAACAATTTGCCCATAGCTGGGACCCTAACAGGTGCTACCACTCTGGGTCAGGGTGGACCTGGGAACAACAGCAATAAGTCAACTTGTTTATAATGGCAATTTCAGGCAAACTTGATACAATAATGGAGTTCAATATTGTCTATTAAAAATTAGTGCCACAGTTGATTTGGTTACAGTGTTGCAACAAATGACGAAGATAGAGGGTAGATCTTATTTATGACTAGCAGTATAGCCCGGCGTTGCTTGGGTGTAATGAAAGCTTTAAAACTAATCCATGGTCCTGGAGCTCAGAGTCAGCCTAAAGAATATTTGTGTGAAGTTTGGTGAGAATCGGATAAAAATTGTGGATTTGTATAAAGGACATACAGACAGATAAACAGACACACACAAACATCTTGTCTTTTATATATATATATTAGCAATTTTCTGCACTATTGTAAGAACTGCAACCTTGAAACTTCTGAATATCGTTTGCTATGTCTTTGTCTATGAGTGTATCAAATTTGATTAAAATCAGACCACTCCTATCACCTGATATTTTCAATTATCAATTTTTGATATTTATTGGGGGTACCTCAACACAAAACCTAGCTAAGAACTCTTGCAGACGCTTATAGTACAACTGTGTAAATTTTCAAGAAAATTGGTTCAGCTGTTTCGGAGTCTATAGGTAACGGACACACACACACAGACAAAGTTCCATTTATAAATAAGTTTAGATTTTGTTGTGGTAAATAAATAAATTTACTTTATGATTGTTCATTTACAACCGAAAGACATGTCAATGTTGTAACATTGCTTTATCATAAAATCAGCATGTAGAAGCAAAACCAGGGGAGGAAGGGTGACTGCCTGCCCTGGGCCCCAGGTGAAGAGCATGATTAAGTAGTATTGGATCCAGCAGCTTAAATTAACCCCATCAGTTGAAACAAGCCCTTGACACATTTATCAGCAGCACTGAAAATCACCCTGCCACACAGCCATTAGCAGCACTGGAAATCACCCTGCCACACAGCCATTAGCAACAGGAATCAGCTCTTAACAACCATTAGCAAATGCATTCTAAACCACCCCTTGATATGACCATAATCATCATCAGCAGCATCTGAATCCAGTCCTTGACATGGTGATCAGCAGCAGCATCTGAATCCAGTCCTTGACATGGTGATCAGCAGCAGCAGCTGAATCCAGTCCTTGACATGGTGATCAGCAGCAGCAGCTGAATCCAGTCCTTGACATGGTGATCAGCAGCAGCAGCTGAATCCAGTCCTTGACATGGTGATCAGCAGCAGCAGCTGAATCCAGTCCTTGACATGGTGATCAGCAGCAGCAGCTGAAACCAGCCCTTGACACAGCTAGCAGCAGCAGCAGCAGCTGAAACCAGCCCTTGACACAGCTAGCAGCAGCAGCAGCAGCTGAAACCAGCCCTTGACACAGCTAGCAGCAGCAGCTGAAACCAGCCCTTGACACAGCTAGCAGCAGCAGCTGAAACCAGCCCTTGACACAGCTAGCAGCAGCAGCAGCTGAAACCAGCCCTTGACACAGCTAGCAGCAGCAGCAGCTGAAACCAGCCCTTGACACAGCTAGCAGCAGCAGCAGCAGCTGAAACCAGCCCTTGACACAGCTAGCAGCAGCAGCAGCTGAAACCAGCCCTTGACACAGCTAGCAGCAGCAGCTGAAACCAGCCCTTGACACAGCTAGCAGCAGCAGCAGCTGAAACCAGCCCTTGACACAGCTAGCAGCAGCAGCAGCTGAAACCAGCCCTTGACACAGCTAGCAGCAGCAGCTGAAACCAGCCCTTGACACAGCTAGCAGCAGCAGCCAAAATTAATCCTTGACAGTCATCAGTAGCAGAAGCAGATCATGGGATAGCCAGCAGCAGCAGCCAAAATTAACCCTTGACACAGCCATTAGTAGCAGAAGCAGCCCTTGGGGCACAGCCATCAGCACCAGTCTCAACAACAACAACAGCTGATAGCTAGCCATCTTCATCTTCAGCCCTTGCTCCAACAAACTCCCTCCCACTGTATCTATGCCTGGATCATAAGTTTTATTGGCTTGCACTGATATGCAGTCCTTTACAGAACAAAACCAATGGCTTCCAGCACAAATAACCAGGGAATTTGAAAGACTAAAACCTTTTTATGTCATTTGTTCCTTTTGATTTTGCCATTAACAAATTTAGTGCAATCTAATCTCCTTTTTCTTGTTATCCTCCTCTTTGCTATATCATTGCCTCATTTTTAATATTTGCGGGGGATCATTTACTGCAGACACTGCCTTCTACAACAAAAAAAATACTTTTGATTATATAAATATATTTATAAATGTTTCACTTTGTTATGATGATGAATATATATTATGATGATGATATTTCTTTATCTAGAAACAGGAGTCAAACAAGGTCCATTATAATGGTTCTATTAAACCATTATGAATGAAATATTATTCATTTTGCATATTTATCAGATAAACCCACCCATTTACAGTTAGATCAGCCAAATGCAGCCGATAATTCTACTCCATCAGCTTCTTTTCTTGCACTTCCTGTCTGTGGAACTCCTTTCCATGTACTTGCTTTCTTGATGACTACAACCTCCAGGAATTTAAATGCAATGTCAATACCCATCTCTTATCCGCTTGACTCCAGTTCTTTCTACATCACTCTGTATATCTTGTTCTTTTCCTTTCTCTCTACCTTTGCAACTGTTTTCTCCCAGAAAATGTAACTAAGGTTCACACGATATAGTTGCAGTACAAACCATAGATGGGTTCTGTGAGTGTTGAATAAATACAAATGTGCCTGAGCAGGAGTCTGAAACTGGGATTAGTTAGCTGTCCTAGTAGACACATATCCTTAAATATATGAATATATTTTTTCTTTGATTTCTTTTGTGACCTATGTTGTTTTTTATGCAAAATATATCCTTAATATTGCCTCACATGTTGAAATTCATTTTTTTTTAAAATGATAATTTTTTTTTCTTTGAAGGTCTTCGTCTTCATCAGCAACACGTCAATCCCCCCCCCCACGCTACAAAACTGGCAATCAACAACAACCTCGACTACTAGCACCTCTTTACGATAACTTCTTTCTCTCAAATGAGTTGTAATTTATCAAGGACTGGAAAAGCTAATGGTTTAAATTTGTTGAAAAAAAAATTAATACCTGCCACTTATTTTCTTGGAGATTTTATGGTTTATTTAAATAATCGGAAAAATTGTATATGTCAAGAGAAAAAGAATTCACTTCAATGTAATACCAATATCAGCAAAAATTAAATAAAAATCTGATTGTCAGCATGTTGTGACCTGTTGGCACTCATACATTTAAAAAAAAAAAAAAAGAAAACTAAAAGAAAAGCTGAACCTGAAAACACTAACCCTGGGTATATCGTACCCAGTGCAAAGGAGATCATTTTAATTACAATTTTTAGTACCTGATCTTCTTACCTAAATAATATGTTTTTCAGTTCCTATTAATGTTGACTCAAAATACAAATTTTGAAGTATCTGCATGTAAAATACTTCAAATAAAGATTTATATTTAATATTTTTTTTGATATTTTCAAAATTGGGTATGAATACCCATGGTTAGTAGTGGTGTAACTTTAATTGATGGTTGGTGTTCCAGGGTTAACCAGAAATCCTCGTAAAACTGATTCAGGATATAAAAAGGCCTCAAAGCAATGAAGAAAAGAAAAGAAAAAACAAAGACATCAAGATGATAATCATCTCTTGGTTGCATCTGTCTTTGAGCAGAGTGCAAATGTTATGGCCTTGTCAGTAGACAGAGACACAGCAAAAGAGAAAAAAACAGAGGTGTTGGTTCTAGCAAGCAGCTGCACTTCCACAGTGCATGAGAGAAGGGGTATCAGTAAGCATTCCAATGTCAATGCAACTAACAGTTGTGAGGCCTCTGTAATTTTTGTTCTTGACTCAAATTACATGCTCGGGTTCTCCAAACTAATCCTCACCTTGTGCCAAATCTCATCTCAGTGGGGAGACTGTGGTAAATAACCATTCCATGGTCCAGATGACTAGGATCAAAGTGTAGTATCTTTTCTTAGATACTCACTTCCTGCCCACTGGCCGGGAAGCAATGACCAGCTAAGACTAGCTTTTGACAAGCTATGACCAGCTAAGACCAGCTTTGTACCCAGTGACTGCATAAGCGGGGGCTGGGTAATCTTTGACCCATGTCCTGAGCATATGTGCTCAGGTTCCCTACGTTAAAAACTAACCTTGTATCACAACTCGCTCCATTGGGGGAGTAGGGTAAATCAAAAGTATAGTATCTGTTCCAGCAGCTGACAGCCAGCCCATGACTTCAGCCATCATGACCAACAACAAATGTAATAAACTGTCCTTTTCAGGACGATGCTCTTATCTCCTTCTACATAAAAATGCAGAAATATTTTCCCCCTTGCTCACTGTAACTTTATTTTAGCTGATATATTTTGCTTAAGTCTTTTTCTGATTTTGGATATTTTTATATGTTTTTTTTATTTTAAGAATTGTTTCTTGGTTGATTTATTGTGATATATATATATCTCAGCATGCAGTGTGGGTATAGAAGAATCTAAAGGAGTATCCTGTACATACAGTGGTAGGATAACTCTCTAAGAGAGCTCTAAACATATATGCATATAAATATATACAGAGCAAATATAAAAAAAATTAAGGCAGATACATTATTTCATGGTGAATCGGGAGAATGGCCTATTTCAGGTGAACCATCATCAGCTTCCGCCTTTTATGAATTCGTGTAAAATCCTTTGTGAAATAAAGATGGAAGCTGATGATGGTTCACCTGAAATAGGCCATACTCCCGATTCACCATGAAATAACGTGTCTGTCTTAATTTTTCTTATATATATATATATATATATATATATACACACACACACTTTAGAACATTTTCAAATTACAATCTACTACAAAGTGTACATTTTGTTTCAACATTGAAAGGACAATATCTCATCAGGTAGTAAATGCTATTTTTTGAAGGGAGATGGAAAATTTGCTTCCTTATATTGGTAAATTTCTGTGTGCAAGGTAAAGTGGGGAGAGAAAAAGAGAAATCAGAATTAAGGATTGTAAAAGAAACATTGAACAAAAAGAGGAAAATGGGAGAGAGAGAGAGAGAGAGAGAGGTAAAAGAAACATGTTAAAGGTTCAGAGAAAGGCACTAGGTTTATTTACACATGTTCTAAACTATAACTTATAATAAATATTCATAGCTCTATTTCTACATTGAGCACTGTTTTAAATTAATGTTTTGAGCATTGTTAATATTTTCTTTGTTCCTTATTCACTTGGATATATATATATATAATAACTATAGTAATTATAACAATATTAATAGAAACAGAAATAATTCTGCTAATACTAGTAATTGTTATACTATATTTAAGATCGTCTTGAATAACCCACCGAGGACGAACTCGGAGGGAAAAGGAGGGGAAGTAAAAAAAGAAACAAACGAAGTACACGAACAAAAAGTCAAATACTCGTAGGAAAGAAAAAACCCCAAGACGAAAACCCTAACACTAAAGCGCTCAATACAAAAGTAGAGCAACAAAGACAGAAAATCTATACAAGAGCCAACAAACCTACCTAGGTTTCACCCTTCGGCTCGTCAGGGTAAATTGGAGCCAATTTACCCTGACGAGTGGAAGGGCAAAACCTAGGTAGGTTTGTTGGCTCTTGCATAGCTTTTCTAATATATATATATATATATATTATATATTTAAATCCAAAAATGAAATAGCTTGTAGGTAAAATCACAAAACCAGATCCTATTATTAACATTAATTTTATTAATATTAAAAATAATCCAGTTAGAGAGCTTGATGTAAATAGTATTATTAATTGTTATGGAGTTATTTTCGCAGTGCAGGCTAGTATTTGTGCTAAAGTCGGTCCTAATAGGTTTGACGTACAAAATATTAGGAACTTGATATAATATGTATTACGCAGTGTAATTGTGCCAGGTTACTGACTACTTTTGTATTCGACTAACTGTCGACTATTATCGTCCAACATCGACTGACCCTCGTTCCTCTGACTACTCCTACTTAAATTAGGTTGGAGAGTTTATTCACTATGGTGTGTTTCACCATAACATTAATTTAAACAAAAAAAATGTTTTTTGAAAAAACTTTTAACAGAGCTGAATACTACAAAATGTTATCACTTTTCTCTATTTTTTTCTTTTTTTTTCCCTTTTTATGTATCTATTCCTTCTTTTCACCTTCTGAAGCCAGCATTCATTACCATGGCTACCGAAGATTTTTTCCTTTTCTTCTTTTTCCCCTTCCTTATTTTATTTCTTCTTTAACTCTTCCCCTGTCTACCCCATTTTTCTTTTTCCTTTTCTTCCACCACTTCCATTCCTGTGACACAATTTTGATTTTTTTAATACAGATGTCATTTAAAAGTCTTCTTCTATAATTGAATCTTGAATCCCTTTCTCTGTCTCTTTTCCCTTTCTTCCCTACCCCCCGCAACAATTTATAGACGGCAAATCTTTCATTTTTGTTTCTTAACTTCCTCTCCCTTTATTTATTTTTTCTTATTTACTTTCTTTTTCATTTTAATGTAAACTTCTTGTGTATGAAATTATTTTGAGTGACCTTCTGGAATGTGAATTTTTGTCTCATATTTTAAATAAAATTTTGATTGTGTTTGTTGCTGAGAAAGTGAGATTTTTTTTTTCTCAATGAAATGGCCATACAACGAATGTAGTTTTTGGAGTTTTATTTGAAAATATATATACAGTACTGTGCAAAAGTATTAGGACAAGAACTATTTTATCTTTTATGAAGCATATTGACAGAAAATAAACAATTTAATTAAAGTGATTTTATTTGATTTACTCAACAAATGCTTTAACAAGAAAAAATACTTCTTACAAAATAAATTTAATATTTACTATAATAGCCGTTTGCTTTGATCACAGCCTTCATTCAGTCAGGCATTGACACACAAACTTCTTCAATGTATCTAATGATATCTTCAGCCAAGCAGCTTATATTTGTTCCCAACATGTGTCTTGCAAAGTAACATTAGAGTTATCAATTTTTTTTATCCAAAATAGATATTCAATAGAGTAGTTTCAAAATAACTTGTTTAATAGAAAATAGGAAAAATTCAATCTAACTTCTTTTTAAGACATTTCTTTTACAACTAGTTTTAAATAATCAATATTTATTAGCAATTTACTTGGCTTTTCACCCTGTATTTGAATTTCAGTGAGGTTTTTAAGAAAATTACCCCTGTCCTAATACTTCTGCAGAGTACCGGTAGTGTGCAAAAGTATTAGGACAGGGGTGATTTTAAACTTTATTTTGATGCCTCATAAAAGATAAAATAGTTCTTGTATATATATGCATAATTCTGTGGTTTCCATTAGTCTGTCTGTCACATCCTCTAAAATAGTCATACATTGACTGATTAAAGCCTAATTTTGGGGTAGAGTGCAAACGCAGAAGTGGGAACAAATGTATTTTTTCCTAAACCATCTGAATATATTTTTGAATGGATAAGCATCCAGTTTGCCTTGCGTTTACGAGAACTATAAACAAATCACAAGGCCAAATGTTTCAAAATTTGGAATTTAGCTTCAGAAAGAAATATTTACCCAGGTATATTTTGCATGCTCAAGAGTAAAAAATCCTAAGAATTTATTCTTTGCTGTTAAAAAGGGAAAAAAATATTTCTTAAAAAAATATTGTTTACCATGAAGTCTTATAAAAGTTATTAAAGGAATTATTTAACACCAAAGTAGGGTTTTAAAGTATTTTTCCAAATGAATCAGCTTATTCAAATTTCATTGATTGGTTTGCAAAATTGAACAAAACAGAATTTGGAAGTCTTGACAAAAAATGTTAGCAATAATTTCAACAATACTAAATACTGTGAAGATTTCAACACACATCAGAATGTTGCAAATGATTCAAATTTCATCGACTGGTTTGCAAAATTGAATGAAATGTAGATTTGGAAATTTCAACAAAAATGTTAGCAATAACTTCAACAATACTAAATACTGTAAATATTTCAATATGCATTAGCATGTTGCAAAAAATTTCTAGAAATAGAAAAAAGACGACAATATATTTTTTTTTATTTATGTAGACGAGAGCTTTATGTTTTTCTAGAAGATAAGTGCATAGTTGTCTAATAGAAGACAAATAACTTTATTACATAATATATTCTGCAGTATATCTGCCCCTGACCAACTGAAAAATAACAGAAATAAATCAATTTAGAAACTTGCTTTTTTTCTATGATTAGAATGGTTACAAGTCGGTCAATTGCCAAAATAAAGGCAAAGACAAGAACCAAAGCTCAACATTATTCCTGCTTTTTAATGAATAGCAGAAAACCACAATCAGATCAACATTAGCCAATTTGTAATGTTAAGAGTTTGAGATATTATTCTGTATGAAAATAAAGATGGAAAGGATGGGAGGGAAAAGTTAATGATATTTGTGATTTCTTTCTCTCAGTACATGTATTTGTATAGGTATGTACACACACACATATATACATAATTCAGTAATGAATTAGAACACTCTTAGCTACTGGCGTATGTTTACATGGTATATCACACCCTAAAAGTCTGCCTCCTTCTACCGAGCGCCCATAGCTCAGAGGGAGAATCACCAACTGATGTCAATTCAGTCAGGTTTCAATCCTGGCTAAAAGCAATCAGATGTCTAACCATACTGATGAGCTGTGGATGACTATATATATATATATATATATATATATTTCATTAAATATGCCAGAAAAAGAAAATTCAATTAATTCTTTTTTTTTTAGTTTTTCCAACAACCTTACATTTTTCAGTTTTGTAGAAATAAGAGAGTAAAGAAATTTTCTATAACTTCCTTGTCCCAAGCACTTTCGGCCACTTCTTTAGCCATTTTCAAGGTGGTTTTGTTTTTGGTGTTATTAGTTTTTCCTCATGTTTTAACTGTTTAAGTTGCTTTTTATTTTTGCACTGTTTTGAATAGGAGCATTCATTCCAAGCATTTTCATGTTGGGCACAGCTGGAATTCATGTGAGCATCTTTCTATTTAAAAAAAAAAAAACTTTTAAAGCTTCATTTCCACTTTTAAATAAGGTGAGATTGATAGTAGGAGAGATATGTTTAATATACAGAACCTTTGAGATGCTTCTGGTAATGTGATTTATATAGAATTTTAATGTTTTTGACCAGAATTTTTCTTTGTGGTCCTTTCAAATGGTGGTTTGACAGATTTTTTTATAGCAATTTGATCTTATAAGTGACATGTGAGGCATCTACTCAAGGAGGTGGCAATATGTTCAATATAGGTAACTGATTTATGACCAGAAATGTAAAAATATAAGGATGCAGGAAAAAGTAAAAAGAAAATTAATTAAATCTTCCTTTTTACTCTTCTTTTTTTTTTCAATTGGAGTAGATAGACTAAACTATCGCCCGGTTCACACTCCACCCACGTCTATTGAACAGGTGAAGAGGCTCATCTCTTGTTCCCTGTTTAGGATGTGGTTTCCAGCTTTCTCTTTTCCAATCTTTTCACTCTTATGTAGCCTCCTGTGCATCAGTGGCATTACCACCTTGCTTGGGGTGATATGATTTAAAAAAAAAAAAAAAAAAAAAAAAAGAAAGACATTTAGAAGAAAGGTTGCTGCCTATATATATATATATATAAATAAATTAATTTTTGGTCATAATTAAATTAGATCAGTATCCAGTTGTATTAAAAAGTGCTCAATACATTTATATTGTAGAGCTTTTGAATATTTTTCATTTGAAAATATGTTATTTCCGCAGCCTAGATTTCAACATTTTGGTATCTTTGGCTGATTTTCCAACGTTTTTCAAATGTATAACAAGAACTTTTACAAAAGCACGGCTGGAAGTTAAAACAAATATTTAAAAAAAAACAAAAAAAAACTTTCATACAGGTTTGCATGATCTAAGATGTATTTATAAGTGTGATTACATCTGGACATAACTTTTGATCTTTTGTTTACTAATTTTTTGTTCCGGAAACAATATCATGACTAACTTTTCTTCTTGGTACAATCTGCAGACATCACCACTTTTGTAAGGTTTTTTGGGTTTTTTTTTTTTTACTATACTTTATGTTATATCAGGGTCTTTTCCATTTTTTGTTTTAATTTCCACACATGGCTAACCAGTCTGGTAAAATTTTTATGGTTTTCCAGCTTAAATGTAGATTTGTGATTATTCCATCTGTTTTTAAAAATTCCTTTTGTATTCTAATTTGTCTTTATGTTTGTTTTCACATGTTTGAAAATACAACCTTAAAACATGTACACACAAGATCTAACCATCTAACTAGTGTAATGAAACACACCCCTAAGAGAATAAAACAGACTATGAAAAAATTCTTCTCCCGAAACAATCTTCTATGAAAAGATTATGAAAGGGTCTTAAATGAAAGTGGCCATAAAGACAAATTAGAATACAAACCTCAGTTAAACAAACAAATGAAAAATAATAATAGAAATTGAAACATTATTTGGTTTAACACAACGTTTAAATTAGAAGTAAAATTCAAAATAGAACAAATATTTTTTAAATTAATTTGTAAACACTTCCTAAAAAACTCAGAATTAAATAAAATATTTAATAGGAATTCAATCAAATCTAAATCTAAACTTATTTATAAATGGAACTTTGTCTCTGTGTGTGTGTGTGTGTGTGTGTGTGTGTGTGTGTGTGTGTTCGTTACCTATAGACACCGAAATGGCTGAACCGATTTTCTTGAAAATTTACACAGTTGTACTATAAGCGTCTGCGAGTGTTCTTAGCTAGGTTTTGTGTCGAGGTACCCCGGATAAATATTGAAAATCAATAATCGAAAAAAATCGGGTTTTAGAAGGAGTGGCCCAATTTTAATCAAATTTGATACACTCATAGACAAAGACATAAGAAACGATATTCAGAAGATTCAAGGTTGCAGTTCTTACAATAGTGCAGAAAATCGATAATATATATATATATATATATATATATAAAAGGCAAGATGTTTGTGTGTGTGTGTGTGTTTATTTGTCTGTATCTCTGTATTTTTTCAGCCCTTTTATTTTAGTTTTTGCTTCGGGTTTGGCTCTAAGTAGGTATAATTGTATTTCTTAGTCTCAGCCATGATACCATTTAGTCAGAGGACTTATTTAGCCTTCAAATTCAGTTTACGACGAAAAAAACTAATTTGATATTGATACCGGGAAATCAAAATTTGACTTATATCCATTCATTTTTCTTTCAGTCTATGGTTTCGCTTTAACTGGAAACAACTATTGCTTTTTTAATCTTTCGTGCCAACGTCCAAAGAGTCTGACCTCCAGGACCATGGATTAGTTTTAAAGCTGTCAATATACCTGAGCAACGCCGGGCTATACTGGTTATATATATATAAGGTGCGATTGGTAAATTGTCGCAGTTATTTTATTATTTCAAATATTCTTTAGGCTGAGTTTGAGCTCCAGAACCATGGATTAGTTTTAAAGCTTTTATTACACCTGAGCAATGCCAGGCTATACTGCGAATTAAGTTATAGCTGTACTAGTAATTTAGAAAATTACATAAAAAATCAAAACTCCAGAAACCTAAAAAATAATGTGCAATATAACATCACTAATAAAGTATGTAAATGTAAGGATGAAAACAAATATTTACTTGACGGACTTTGTAAAACAGAATAGGTTATTTATAAAGCAGAGTTACATGAGACAGATGGACAAAGAGAAAGAAAGGTCAACCTACTGCGAGATAATCTTCTGCCCAATCAGTCATGTCCCTTTTGAGACATGATTGCCCAAAGCGTGTCTCACATATCGCATTTAACTGACTGAATATAATAGTTGGAAACATAATTAAAACTTCTACCGGGCATAAAGTGGGGGATCGGTTTTCTATTGTTATGAAGTAATAAACTGATCCCCCCCAAATTTTTACTTAATATAATAATGTAATATAATCTATCTCTTCTCTTTCCAGTTATGGGTTAAATAATAGGACAGACTGGGTTCTATAGCCTTGGCTGGTAACCTGTCTACCACAGAAAAGAAGGGCAACCTACTGTGGAATAATCTTCCACCCAGTCAGTCATGTCTCTTTTGAGACATGATCACCCAAAGCGTGTATCACGTATGGCACTTAACTGACTGTTATTGTGTGTAAAATTGTGAGAATCTTGATCCAGTTCTATTGAACTCTGCATTGAAAATTAACGTCATCAAAATCAACTCATATAAGGCATTTGTAAATTGATACAAAAATTTGAAAGCAGTTTGAAAAATAGAATATTTTAACGACTTAAACATTGCTTGGACGAATTTCTGCTCAAAACCTTAGAAAATTCTTCATCTTTGATGCAAAACAATTGGTTTTACAGTCGAAAGGAAATTACTGTAGTTATTAAATACAATTTTCTAAAATACTTAATTAGAAAAATTTATACTCATTTCACACTTTAACATCGCATGAGTTTTCAAAATTTGTACAGAAATAACCACAGAGAGCAACTCACTACAAAAGTCATTTTAAAATCAAATTCAATTTTTATATATGAACCCAGTCGTATATGTTCTCTCACAATTTTTTAAAATTTACAGGTTATATTTGTGGCAAGTTTTATAATTATTTTCACTACTTTATAAGCTTATAATATACTCTAATATAAATAACTTTATGGAAATTAACAAAGATTAACGAAACTGGTTATAAACAACCAACAATTTGAAATGATTTGTTTGAACATTATTTTTGATCGATATTCGTATTTAAGTAGATATTCTGTTTATAATCAAACAGTATTATATATTTATTTCTACCGGCCTGATTATTTACGATAATCATCATGTTACGGAAATTAACGAAGATTAACGAAACTGGTTATAAACAACCGACAATTTGAAATGATTTGTTTGAACATTATTTTTGATCGATATTCGTATTTAAGTAGATATTCTGTTTATAATCAAACAGCATTATATATTTATTTCTACCGGCCTGATTATTTACGATAATCATCATGTTACGGAAATTAACGAAGATTAACAAAATTTGGTTATAAACAACTGACAAATTTAAGATAAATTTTTGTTACGAAAATGTGTGTCATTCTGCAGGATTCGAACCTGTGACTCCTATCCACATAGGAGAAGCCACCATGTGATCTGGCATAAATAACTTTCAGATAAATATATGGTGGACTAAGTTATGCTGATTAGTAGTTGGATTTGATTTGGTTGGGCCTTGTTTGCCAGCCAAGGCTATAGAACCCAATCTGTCCTATTATTTAACTCATAACTTAAAGGAGAAGAGATAAATTATATTACATTATTTTATTAAGTATAATTAGAAGGGGGTCAGTTTACTACTTCATAACAATAGAAAACTGATCCCCCACTTTATGCCCAGTAGAAGCCTTAATCATGTTTCTAACTATTATATTCAGTCAGTCAATTAATTGCCATATGTGATACACGCTTTGGGCAATCATGTCTCAAAAGAGACATGACTGACTGAGCAGAAGATTATCCCGCAGTAGGTTGTCATTGCTTTTTGCAGTAGACTGGTTGCCAGCCAAGGCCATAGAACCCAGTCTGTTCTATTATTTAACCCATAACTGGAGGGAAGAGAGGGATTAATACCGTTCCCAAGGGTATTTGTGCGTAAGTGAATGCAAGGAATTCAACTGGAATTTGAACTCATACACAATTATCTCATCACCATAAGTATGAAAAGAAGAATATGCAATCAGGATGTAGCATTAAAATACCCTTTTTTATATAAACTTTTACTGTGAAACCAATAAATTGGAAATGCAAATTCTACTCAAGCAGCTTCTTTTCTTGCATTTCCAGTCTGTGGAATTCTCTTCTGCTTAATTGCTTTCCCGGCAGCTAAATCTTCAAGAATTCAAATGTAAAGTCAATTATCATCCCCTATCTCACTAACCTGCATCCTCTCTCTCTCATGCTCTTTTTTCCATCTCCTCCACTCTCATCATTATTCTCATCTTTCTCTTACCCTCTTCCTGACATCCCCTGTAACCTGTCACTCTTTCTCATAACATTCCTCCTAAGTAACCCCCTACAAAACAGTGGCAGTAAAATGTCTTGCTTGGAACAACACAATTATACAAAAAAAAAAAAAAAAGAAAAGAAAAACACATTAACAATTCTGTATTTTACAAAATGAATAATATTTATGTCTGGTACAAGGTTGATTAGAAGAGATTAGTTTGTTGAATGTGTGAAGGCAGTAAGAGATTGAAATTTGATGAGATAAATTCCTTGCATTCACTTATGCACAAATACCCCTGGGAAAGGTATTAATCCGTCTCTTCCTTCCAGTTATGGGTTAAATAGCAGGACAGATTGGGTTCTATAGCCTTGGTCGGCAACCAGTCTACCGCAGAAAGCAATGGCAACCTACTGCAAGATAATCTTCTGCCCAGTCAGTTATGTCTCTTTCGAGACATAATCACGCAAGCGTGTATCATGTATGGCACTTAACTGACTGAATTGTGTATTGAGTGGAGCAGGATTGTAGTCGTTGTCATTGATATCTTTAATGTAACTGCTCAGTCATGTTCGTTTTCTGTGTTTTCTTTTTTGTCTGGCTTTACGCAATGTTCTGAGAGAAGAAGAAATGGTAGATAGAGAAAGTGGCATAAAAGAGGAGGAGGAGAGGGTAAGCCAATCGTGCTTGCCTGACATGGTCAAGGGAAACATGAAATTGCGTCCTCTGACTAGACGCACAAAATCACTCATACTTTTACTTTTTTCGAAGTGTGAATTTGTGACCCTGGGTTTCACACTCTTGCAATTGTCAGACAAACTGATTAATTTTTTTTTCATCTGACGACCCCAAGAGTGTGAAACACAGGGTCACAAACTCACACATATCTAACTGAATATGTTAGCTATATCACTGATATTGAGCACTTTTAAATACGTATCCCACATATATAATATATAAATAATATATACATATCTATATATATATATATATATATATATACACACATTTCATACATACATACATATCTATATATATATACACACATTTCATACATACATATCTATATATATATACACACATTTCATACATACATATATATATATATACACACATTTCATACATACATATCTATATATATATACACACATTTCATACATACATATCTATATATATATACACACATTTCATACATACATATCTATATATATATATACACACACATTTCATACATACATATCTATATATATATATACACACATTTCATACATACATATCTATATATATATATATACATACACACACATTTCATACATACATATCTATATATCTATATACACACACATTTCATACATACATATCTATATATATATACACATTTCATACATATCTATATATATATACACACACATTTCACACACATATCTATATATATATATGTACACACATTTCATACATACATATCTATATATATATATACACACATTTCATACACATACATATCTATATATATATATACACACATTTCATACATACATATCTATATATATATATACACACATTTCATACATACATATCTATATATATATACACACATTTCATACATACATATCTATATATATATATATATATACACACATTTCATACATACATATCTATATATATATATATATACACACATTTCATACATACATATCTATATATATATATATATACACACATTCATACATACATATCTATATATATATATATATATATATACATTCATACATACATATATATATATACATTTCATACATACATCTATATATACACATTTCTATACATATATATATATATATATATATATATACACATTTCATACATACATATCTATATATATATATATATATATATATATACATATATATATATATATATATACACACATTTCATACATACATATCTATATATATATATATACACACATACACATTTCATACATACATATATATACACACATTTCATACATACATATCTATATATACACACATTTCATACATATCTATATATACACACATTTCATACATACATATCTATATATATATATACACACATTCATACATACATACATATCTATATATATATATATACACACATTTCATACATACATACATATCTATATATATATATATACACATTTCCATACATACATATCTATATATATATACACATTTCATACATACATATCTATATATATATATATATATACATTTCATATACATATCTATATATATATATATATATATACACATTTCTTTACATACATATCTATATATATACACATTTCATACATACATATCTATATACACACATTTCATACATACCTATGTATATATATATATATACACACACACACATTTCATACATACATATATACACACACATTTCATACATACATATATATACACATTTCATACATACATATATACACATTTCATACATATATATATATACACATTTCATACATATATATATATATACACATTTCATACATATATATATACACATTTCATACATATATATATATATACACATTTCATACATATATATATATATACACATTTCATACATATATATATATATATACACATTTCATACATATATATATATATATACACATTTCATACATATATATATATATATACACACATTTCATACATATATATATACACATTTCATACATATATATATATATATACACACATTTCATACATATATATATATACACATTTCATACATATATATATATATACACATTTCATACATATATATATATATACACACATTTCATACATATATATATATATACACATTTCATGCATATATATAACAATTGACCTCATTGTCTCTAATATTCCTACAACCACAACACTAAATCTTCTACAGAAAAACAATATAGTGTATCAATTTACATGCCTATTCAGAGATTGCATCTCTGATACTATTAGTAAACCCACTACATATATTGGTTTTACTACAACCATGCTCTTCCATACCTGTCATCTTTCTGATCCTAATTAAACATTTCTCAGAAAAACATAGCCATGTACATTTAGTTCAACTGCAGTCACTTTCTCACCAGCATTATGCGGCTTCCCTATGTCTCTTCTACAAATACTTTCACAGGTTCTGCTCAGATGAACTTAGCTCACTGGCTCCCCCTATGCATGAATTTACTCAAACTACTAGACTAGCAACTAGGTCCCACCCATTTACAGTGAAACCAATAAAATGTAACTGCAATTTCTACTCAATCAGCTTCTTTTCTCGTTTTTTCCACCCGTGGAATTCCTTTCCATTTACTTGCTTCCCCGACAACTACAATCTCCAAGAATTTTAATGTAAAATCAATAGTCATCTACTATTTCACTAACCTGCATCCTCTCTCTCTCTCTCTCATGCTCATTTCTCCGTCTACCCACTCTCATCAGTATTCTTTCTGACACCCCCTATAACCTGTCCCTCTTTCTCATAACTTTCCTCTTATGCAACCCCCTGCACACCAGTGGCAGTAAAACTGCCTTGCTTGGGGTGACACGATTATAAAAAAATTCTATACTATTATAATGTGGATATAAAGTGGGTGATCAATTCTACATTACAATCAATATATAAACTGATCCCTTTTTATGGCCACAGTCATCTTTCTCTTACCCACTTCCTGACACCCCCTATAACCTGTCCCTCTTTCTCATAACTTTCCTCTTATGCAACCCCCTGCACACCAGTGGCAGTAAAACTGCCTTGCTTGGGGTGACATGATTATAAAAAAAAATTGGAAATAAATTATTTTAAGTTAGAATAAATGAAATGTAATAAGGCATGTATTTCTCAAAATGTTTCTTTTAGATTTTTTTATTGATATTTGCAAATAAATGCACACAAATATTTTTGTAACATTTTTATAAACATTAACGATATTTGATAAGATTCAGATATGCTAGAATTCATTATTAATATCTTCTATAGATTTCATATCTGTTCATTTTAGAATACATGAAAGTGTGAAAAACTTAAAATGACATTTTTTAATTAATGACTTAGATTGGATATTCTCACAGTTGCCCTTGGAAAATAACAACTTAATTAACAACACTGATTAAATCAGTAACAATCTAGATATCAAATATGGCTGACTGCACAGTGAAACAGAAAAAGTTTTATTTGGCTGAAGCATACAAACATAGAAAAACAAAAATAATGTTTTTGAATTGTATAATAAACACATACAAGAATTTGCACAAATTAATATTCTTGTTATTTTCTTTTTTGAGAGTTTTTTTTTTTTTCCAGTAAACAACATGAATATTTGTATCCAAAAATGCTTGACGGCAGCAAACATCTCCACTGAATTTAAAGAAAGTTTAACAAAAAATATTTGTATAAACAAGTCACTGAATATGAAACTTAAAATATGTTCCTAAAATCAGAAACCTTTGTCCAACTGATAAAGTAGGGGCAATAGTAACCTTATCAAGAAATAGTTTTGAATGAAAACATATCTGTTTTCACCATTAAATTTTTAGTAACAATAAAAAAGGTAAAATACAACAGAAGATAAATATTGACTTCTCTGTTCCATGATGATGACATAAATAAATATACGCACACAGCATCTGCTCCAATGAACTTAGCTCACTGGTGCCCCCTATATATAAATTTACTCAAGACAAAAGCTTAGCAACTAGGTACCACCCTTTTACTGTGAAACCAATAAATTGTAAACACAAGTTCTACTCATGCTCACTAACCTGCATCCTCTCTCTCATGCTTCTTTCTACATCCACTCCATTCCCTTCAGTATTCTCATCCTTCTCTTACCCTCTTCCTGACACCCCCTATAACCTGTCACTCTTTCTTATAACTTCCCTCCTATGTAACCCCCTGCAAAACAGTGGCAGTAAAATTCCTTGCTTGGGGCAATATGAGTATAAAAAAAATAGACAGATAGATAGCCCGCCAGCAACAACTCCAAGAATTTAAATGTAAAGTCAATAGTCATCCCCTATCTCACAAACCTGCATCCTCTCTCTCTCATGCTCCTTTCTCCGTCCACTCCACTCTCATCAGTATTCTCATCCTTCTCTTACCCACTTCCTGACACCCTCTGGAACCTGTTACTCTTTCTCATAACTTCCCTCCTATGTAATCCTCAGCACACCAGTGGCAGTAAAATGCCTTGCTTTGGGCAATATGATTATAAAAAAAAAAAGAAATTTCTATACTATTATAATGTGGATATAAAGTAGGGGGGGGAATTTTATATTACAATCAATATATAAACTGATCCCTCACATTATGACCACAGTCATCCTTCTCTTACCCACTTGCTGACTCTCTTTAACCTGTCACTCTTTCTCATAACTTTCCTCCTATGTAACCCCCTGAAAAACAGTGGCATTAAAATGCTTTGCTTGGGGTGATATGATTATTAAAAAAAATATATATATAAATAAATATATACACATACCCACTCTCAATATATTTTTTTTATGACAGCTGATATATCATATCAACATATTGACTTACTCTCACCAAAGAGAAACCCAAAGACATCATTTCTTGTCCCAGATAGAAGGAATATTGTTGCTGTATAATTACACATAGTAAAGTCATGGGGAACCACCCAGTGGACAAATTGTGACAGTGTTTGCGATAGAGAAGGTGAAGGAGTAATTTTTTGTTTTTAATCATTTCACCCCAAACAAGGCAGTTTTACTGCCACTGTTGTGCAAGGGGTTACATAGGGGGAAAGTGATGAGAAAAAAGGTAGGTTATAGGGGATGTCAGGAGAAGGGTAATAGACGGATGAGAATACAAGTGTAATGGGAGTGGAGTGGATGGAAGAAAAGAGCTTGAGAGAAGGGATGCGAGTTAGTGTGATGGATGTCTATTGACTTTACATTTAAATTCCTAGAGATTGTAGCTGTCGGGGAAGCAAGTATATGGAAGGGAATTCCTCAGGCGGGAAGAAAAGAAAAAATTAAGACAGAGAGGAGGAAGCGAGAGAGTGAATGAAGGCGGAAGCAAGAGTGTGAAAGAAAGCAGAAGCAAGAGAGTGAATGAAGGCAAAAGCAGGAGTGAGAACTTGAATGAAGGCAGAAGAGAGAAAGAATATGAAGGTTTTTTTTTTTTTAATCATATCACCCTGAGCAAGGCGGTAATGCCACTGATGTGCAGGGGGCTACATAGGAGTGAAAAGATTGGAAAAGAGAAAACTGGAAATCGCATCCTAAACAGGAAACAAGGGATGAGCCTCTTCACCTGTTCAATAGACGTGATAGGTGATAGTAAGAGAGTAAGTGAAGGAGGAACTGACTTCACCAGACACTATATTTTGCTAATTGCTGGGTTATTACTCTGCTTTTATTAGCATAAGGCATCTTACAAAAACTTGTAACTTGACCAGTTGTGGAGAGGCCCATATCTGGACATACCAAACTGTTCTGCTGCTAACAGGAATAACTCAGATCTAATTGGTGTTGAAAAACCTGTCAACATGCGATTTGAGGTTTATTTTTGCATTGGTACTGACATGCATTTGCAACAGGTACATCATACATTATTCAGTCAGTTAAGTGCCATACATCATACATGCTTTGGTTGATCATGTCTCGAAAAATACATGGCAGAAGATTATCCTTCAGTAGGTTGCCAATGCTTTCTGTGATAGACTGGTTGCTGACCAAGGCTATAGAACCCAATCTGTCCTATTATTTAACCCATAACTGGAAGAAGAAAAGATAGATTATATTACATTATTATATTAAGTATAATTAGTGGGGGATCAGTTTATTACTTTATAACAATAGAAAACCGATCCCTCACTTTATGCCCAATAGAAGTTTTAATTATGTTTCTAACTATTCAGTTAGTCAGTTAAGTGCCATAGGTGATACACGCTTGGGCGATCATATCTCAAAAGAGACATGACTGACTGGGCAGAAGATTATCCTGCAGTAGGTTGTCATTGCTTTCTGCAGTAGACTGGTTGCCAACCAAGGCTATAGAACCCAATCTGTCCTATTATGTAACCCATAGAGATGGATTAATACCTTTCCAAAGGATATTTGTGCATAAGTGAATGCAAGGAATTTAACTGGAATTCAAACTTGGCTCTCTGATTTGTCGTTCTGAGCTGATATCCACTGCACCACAACGCACATCCTAACATATATTATTGCCCAATAGAGACAAAATGGTAGTCCTCAAGACCCTCATACATACAAAAGTATCTTAATTGGATTCAATATAATGAAAAGCCTAATAACACCATTCTTTGAAAGTCAACTCCTCACAACTAATTTGGCTTTTATTCTGATAAGGAGTGAAATAATGACAATACATAAGCCAGCCAACAATGCCAAAAGAAAATAATGACATACCAAGTCCAGCCAACAATGCCAAAAGAAAATAATGACATACAAGCCAGCCAACAATGCCAAAAGAAAATAATGACATACAAGCCAGCCAACAATGCCAAAAGAAAATAATGACATACAAGCCAGCCAACAATGCCAAAAGAAAATAATGACATACAAGCCAGCCAACAATGCCAAAAGAAAATAATGACATACAAGCCAGCCAACAATGCCAAAAGAAAATAATGACATACAAGCCAGCCAACAATGCCAAAAGAAAATAATGACATACAAGCCAGCCAACAATGCCAAAAGAAAATAATGACATACAAGCCAGCCAACAATGCCAAAAGAAAATAATGACATACAAGCCAGCCAACAATGCCAAAAGAAAATAATGACATACAAGCCAGCCAACAATGCCAAAAGAAAATAATGACATACAAGCCAGCCAACAATGCCAAAAGAAAATAATGACATACAAGCCAGCCAACAATGCCAAAAGAAAATAATGAACCAATACAAGCCAGCCAACAATGCCAAAAGAAAATAATGACATACAAGCCAGCCAACAATGTCAAAAGAAAATTGTATACTTGCTATGTTGACTTCGCAGCAGCATATGTCAACATCAATAGAAACTTCTTATTCATTAGAAACAATCTTCTAAGTTCTGACTCCACTGAATGTATACATTACCGAGCATAATTATTAGGCCACCCCAACGAAATGATGTATTTTATACTATTTTTTAGTATTTATTGCCAAATGGAAATAGAATGGTTCTTTTGTTATTATTACTTTGCAAAATTTTACAAGGCAAATAGCGACAATTTACCCATCGCACTGTAAATCTATATATATATATATATACACACACTACCAACCATAATTATTAGGCCACCCCAGTTTTTTTTAAAGAAATGATGAATTTCATAGTATTTTTAATATTTATTGTCAAATGAAAATTTTGTTATGATTACTTTGCAAAATTTTACAACACAAGGAAGCAAAGATGAACTCATCCGAATCACCCTAAATTTTCTTATTCTTTCATTGATGAAACTGCAATATAGGTAATTATTAAATATTTATAAATTCATTTGATGCACATGTTATTGTGCAATATTAACAAAAGAGCCATTCTATTTCTATTTACAATTATTCACTTGGCAATAAATACTAAAAGATAGTATGAAATACATCATTATTTTTAAAACACTGGGGTGGCCTAATAATTATGGCCAATAGTGTATAAATGATAATATATAATTTTAACGTATGATATATATATAGGTTAAAGTGCTAATATCAAGAATAAGCATTTACAAATATAAAAGTAGGCATTGAAATTAACACCCAGAGGTGCTGTCATACTTTTTAACTCAGGTATGTGTGTTGTGGTACAGTGGATATCGGCTCGGAACGAGAAACTGGGGAGCAGAGTTCGAATTCCAGCTGAATTCATTGTATTCACTTACGCGCAAATACCCTTGGGAAAGGTATTAATCCGTCTCTTCCTTCCAGTTATGGGTTAAATAGCAGGACAGATTGGGTTCTATAGCCTTGGTCAGCAACCAGTCTACCGCAGAAAGCAATGGCAACCTACTGCGGGATAATCTTCTGCCCAGTCAGTCATGTCTCTTTCAAGACATGATCGCCCAAGCGTGTATCATGTATGGCACCTAAACTGACTTTCAACCTTTTTCATATCATCTGAGTAGACTCAATATGTCTTATGTAATAATGAAAGTTTTGAATATATATATATATATATATATATATATATATACACTTTTCACATATACAAGCACAGATGTGAAGAGATGGACACTGATCACTGAAGTACTCCATATTGCATCCCAAACAAATCTAATATTGGAGAACATTGTTTTTTTTGTTTTTTTTTACAGTTCTAATAATAAAGGTATACTTGATGTTGTGTGTTCCGGTTGAGGAACCGCACAAAATAATGAACAACAAAACAGATATTTGAGATAGAAAAATAGGTTATATTAAACGTAAAGATACAAACTGGAACGCAGTTTAGTAATCCAGGAATATATATATATTTGTCTATTAATCCAGACATGCCAAATTTTCATCTCTTCACTTACAACTGTATCAAAAAGTAAAAACCAAAAATAGACTGTTTTTTAAAAAAAATTTTTTGTGACGTATATTTCTCAAATCTTAATTGTTATTTATTTTTTTTCTCCTTTTTTTAATCTTATTTTTATTCATTTTGATATAGAACTGTGTTGCTGAGGAGACGTGAATTCTCTTTGGGATTTCATGTTGAAATGTTCATTCAACATTTTTGAATTTTGAAAATTTATTTTAATTTATATTGGCTCTGTAATTTTAATTACATTGAGCTCTCTTCCTGTATCATTTTTTAATATTAAAATTTTTAATATTAATTAGGATCAGGTTCTTGGAATTTACCTTCCTACTTTTCCGTTTCGGATTAAAGTAAAATAAAAATATATATATATATATATATATATATATATATATATATATAAGTCTTTGAAGTGAAGCTGAGCTGGAAAAAGTATATCTGAATATTATTCTGGCTGAGTGGATCTAAGAGCTACGATGCCTACTGATGCTGTTGATAATGTCCACCATAATTTATGGATAAAGCGCATCATGTAATCTGTTCAATGAAACAACGTCAAAGATTAATTATCACTCCTGAATCAGATACTCTACTGAATCGGATTTGATCGATAATACTTGGAAAAATATGGCCGCCTTTTATGCATGTTGCATTGAATATTTTGAGCTTTCTGATTGGTTAAGTCTTCTATTGGTGAACTATAAAATGGGTTGACTCATGGGTGTCTGCACAGTATACATAAGTTCCAAAAAGTCTAACAGATGCAATATTCTCTGTGTAACTTTGGTATCTCTCGGTAACTTATGGACTTTTTACAGTACTCGTACTGTAACTCATGGATCAGTCACTGTTCTGCTAAGATGTCTCTATGGCAGGAGTATGTGTATACACAAGTTGAGTTCGTTATCATAAAAAAAGGGGAGATCCCACAACATTTGAGAATAATCTAGAGAAAAAATATCAACATTCTTTAGCAAGTGGGACCCAACAAATGAAATTTCCCTTTCCTTTACCAAGAAACAATAACAAATAAATTTATCTTTCCTTTATGTTTAGAATGACCATCAGCTTTCTTTGGGGTGACTGAAACCGATATCTATTGTTTCTGTGGTTTGAACTAATTTAGTCTTTTCTTCCTTTTTCTTCTTTCTCTGGTCTTCCTTTTCTATTCTTTTGCCGGCCAAAAATTAAAAAAAAATTTAAAAAAATAACAATTGAATCTATCTTTTAGGTTCAACTATGACACCTGTCTGTATGGGTGGGCGGAAATTGAAAACAATCCAATTTTCTTTTCTTTCTCTTCTTTCCGGGTTTCCAATAATAGAGAAATACCAGATGTTATTTTTCATCTCTTCTTTCTTTTTAAAGATAAAGATTTTCCAGCTACAGTTAATAATTAGTTAATAAAATTAATCACCTCAGTTTTCTTTTGCTCATATTCGGAGGATAAAGAAAATTTCTCTTAGTATGTTCTTTTATGATCTATAATAGCAATTAGAAGATTTTGGTTACCAATTAATTAATAAAATTAATTATGGCCGTTCCCAAATATTGTTATAGATGTACTCAGGTTAGTTGTGTTCAACAGTGAAAAATGTAATAAACCAAAACAATCTAGAAACTGAAGTTACACTACCGGCCATAATTATTAGGCCACCTCAGTTTTTTTAAAAGAAATGATGTCTTTAATACTATTTTTAGTATTTATTGCCAAATGAAAATGGAATGGTTCTTTTGTTATTATTACTTTGCAAAATTGGACAAGGCAAATAGCGACAATTTACCCATCGCACCCAGTAATTTGCTCTCTCTCTCTCTCTCTCTATATATATATATATATATATATATATATACACTACCGGCCATAATTATTAGGCCACCTCAGTTTTTTTAAACGAAATGATGTATTTCGTACTATTTTTTAGCATTTATTGCCAAGTGAATAATTGTAAATGAAAATAGAATGGCTCTTTTGTTATTGTTACTTTGCAAAATTTTACAAGGTAAATAGCGACAATTTACCCATCGCACTCTGTAGATTTTATATATATATATATATACACACACACACACACACACACACACACACACACACACACACACACACACTACCGGCCATAATTATTAGGCCACCCCAGTGTTTTAAAAAATTATGTATTTCATACTATTTTTAGTATTTATTGCCAAGTGAAAAGTGAATATCTGTAAATGAAAGTAGAATGGTTCTTTTGTTAATATTGCACAATAACATGTGCATCAAATGAATTTATAAATATTTAATAATTACCTATATTGAAGTTTCATCAATGAAAGAATGAAAAAATTTAGGGTGATTCGGATGAGTTCATCTTTGTTTCCTTGCCTTGTAATAATAACAAAAGAACCATTCTATTTTCATTTGGCGAAAAATACTAAAAATAGTATGAAATACATAATTTTTGAAAACACTGGGGTGGCCTAATAATTATGGCCGGTAGTATGTGTGTATGCATGTGTGTGTGTGTGTATATATATATATACATATATATAAAATCTACAGGGTGCGATGGGTAAATTGTCGCTATTTACCTTGTAAAATTTTGCAAAGTAACAATAACAAAAGAGCCATTCTATTTTCATTTACAATTATTCACTTGGCAATAAATACTAAAAAATAGTACGAAATACATCATTTTTTATTTAAAACATTGTGGTGGTCTAATAATTATGGCCGGTAGTGTATGTTCTTATATAATCTCTTGTCAAAGAGATTTTTATATGGACATCAAACAGGATGACATATGTGTTCAGAAATGTCTAAACTGTCAACTGTATAAAACCACTTTCTCAGTTCAGTGATTAAAAATGGCTTTAAGTGAATGAACACAGTAGGCCTTAAACAAGACCAAACCTCATAGAATGGCACTTCTTCTTCGTGTGCCATGTCCTTTCAGGGCGTAGATGACCATGGACTTCCACTTGGCTCTGTCGCTTGTTGCTCTCAATATTTTTTCTCTTAGTATATCTAAGCCCCGCTCTGCTCAGAACAAGCGAGTACATCTCATGCTGCTTTCTCCTGTCTCTCCTTCCCTTTATCTGACCTGTGAGTATTAAGTTCTCTAGGTCCTCCTTCCTCATTACGTGTCCCAAGAACCTCATTTGTCTCTTCCTGATATTTGGTTTCTTCTCGTTTGCATCCCTCATCGTTGCACACATGTTCCATTCATGGAATCTTCAGCATCCTTCTGTAAAACCACATTTCTGCTGCCTCAAGCCTCTTCTTCATCCTTGATGAGATCGTCCAGCATTCACTTCCATACAGAAGGACAGATATCACATAACAATCGAGCACTCTTTTTTTTGTTTCTACTGAGATTTTCCTGTCTTTCAGTACTTGTGTTAGCTTCTGAAATCCATCTTTGGCCATGCCAATGCATCTTCGGATCTCTATGTCACACTTTCTATCCTCTGTCAAAATACTTCCCAGATATTTGAAATTTTTTACTTGTTTTATTTTAGTTTCTCTGACTAGTAGTTGGCATATTGGCCTCCTCTTTTTGCTGACGACCATACATTCAGTTTTCTTTAAGTTTACACTCTGCCCTTTCTTCTCACTTTCTTTTGCTACCTTCTGCAGAAGCTCCTGCATTTTTCTTTCTGTGTCTGCTATCAGCATTATATCATCCACGAATCTGATATTGTTGTGGCCGCAAATGACAAATCCTGGCAAGGTTTTTATTTCTTTCATAATCGCTTCACTCAGGGTGAAGCGATCCGGTGAGAAAACACATCCTTGTCTTATGCCACTTTCTATTTTTTCATACCTGCTGAGTTCACTTCCTATCCATATGCAAGTGGTTTGCTACCAATATAGATTCTTGATTATCCTAACATCTTTTTCGAAAATGTCGAGCATTTCTATCAAGTCCTTGTGTCGTACTTTGTCAAATTCATTTGCATAGTCTATAAAGCACAGATAAAGGTCCTTCTGCATTTGTATTGCTTGTTCAGAGAACCATAAAGAACTGTACCAAACAAAGAGCAATCATATTACTTGAAGATATTCAAAAGTATTAACAATCAAAACAGTGTTGTAGAGTGTCTGACACCTCTGCAACACTCTCAAATATGGAATGGCCCATGGTCTGAAATGGTCTATTTAAGTAAAGAATAGCAGCATTCAAAGTATAATATTCAAGTGACATTCGAGTAATAGTCAGACTGATTACATCAGGAACTATTTCAACCTAAACCCCTCCTTTCTGTGTTGTAAGTTCTGTCTTGTCTGTCATTGTAACTATTGTAATATTCTGTGTATATCTGTTTTGCAACGGATATTGTGTTGAATAATACTGCAGCACACTTTCTGTGTATCGTATCCACCTCGGCGATACAACAAACAGATAGCACTTGTAACTCACAGAGAAAATAATGATCAAATCAAAATGTTGATATTCCACATTACTTCAAACAAAATGTTATGAAGAAAGCCACCATGAATACTGGAAAAAGCAATAACAGTGAACTTGAGATACCAATTTTCCAGAAGAAAATTAGCAAGTAAGTAGTGTGTGTTCTGTTCTTTTCCATATTGTTAACTCAGCATATTCAGTTCATATCCACTGCACCACAACACACACTCGCTAAAACATGTGAAAACCTACTGCATGTTGTTTCTGACAGAGCATGGTGGCTGTAAGTTTCAACAAGAATTCCAAGTGCTTTAGCTGCAGATTTCTTCTGAATAAAGTAGTACAGTAAAATTTCCACAAATACTTTCTTTGGCATAAAATTTGACATTTTTAAATAAGAAGTTCTACCCCACATGCCGATAACACATGGCCTGGCTGAACAGCACTTTTATTCTTATGAAGATGCCAAAAATGGGTTGATTGCTGGTTAGCCTTAACAGATGTGTCATTTTTTCAATGTGAAATTCAGATTCTGCCAGAAAGTTGGGAAAAAGTAGTAGCTGGCAATGGACAACACTTTCGGTTACATGTTTCTTACTAATTTTTGTAAATAAAACATTACTTTTCATGAAAAATCATCAAGAACTTATTCAATGTCCTTATATATGTATACCCACACATAAAAAATATGAATAAATTCTTTAAATAATTGTAAAGTCAATGTTTATTAGAATGCATATCATTTCAAAAATTAAATAGAATCTATAGACTTTTTTTATTGTTTTGTTAAAGCCTATTTCCAAACTGATGTTCATTCTTGTCCAGGTACTGCTGACAACGTGAAGCAACATAATCGCACGCATCACGAAACAATTTGTTTGGTATTTGTGTGCTTATTCAATGGCTGCTTTTCAATTCAGTGAATGTTGCAGGTTTGTTAGCGTCGACTTTTCTATAAAAAGCGTCTAGTGGTGTGAGGTCTGGTGAACGTAGAGGGTATTCTCTGCAACCCCTTCATCCAATCCACCTGTTTGGCAAGATCTCATCAAGGAAGGATTTAACATGACAATGGTAGTGCAAATTTTTTTTCTAAACAATGAAAACTGTATTCAGAAATGTGAAATAAGATTTTGAATCCTCTGATGATTATGAAAATAGAAGCTCAAGGCTCAAAAACAGTTTTGGAGGCCAGTTTGATTTACACATGTGTACACACACATGCTCCAACACACGCAGTGAAAGAGAGACAGCCAGCAGTTGCTGACTGAGGCCTTGTTCATGCACACACTAGAAGGATGTTACGAGGATTCATTTATATATAAAAATAATATTAATAATGTATAAAAAGTTATAGTAATGGATTCTATTGAGTTCTAAGTGTTATTCCAAAAAAGTTTTAATTCATGAAGTAGTTGTAAAAATAAGGAAATTAGAAATAGAATGTTTGGAAGATGCTAGAATGTTCTAGTAAAATCTAGACAATTCTAAAAGTTCTAGAAATATGCAAATTAGGTGTTAGCCCCTATGAAAATAGGTTTTGGGCAGTGAGTAGTCAGTTGTTACCAGGGTTTGCTGTTATCAACTCCGGTTTGTGATTCAAGAATTTATATCCAGCTGAAAGAATCTCTATGAAAAGTTGCCAACCAACTAAAACCTGAAAGAGAACCTCATGGAACAAAAAGGGTAAATAAATATTTTTGACACTTTCATTGACCATACTTAAAATTATTATTTATATACTCATTTAGGATTTCCAAAAAATACAGCATTAACTTCTACGTCGACTTAACTGGGTAAAGCTACTTAACATTTTACCTTTCCTTTCTCTCTTCGTAACACTCGCCAATAGTAAGCTCTATGTTTCTTTTGTTAATGCAACCCGGAGATAAGAGAAACCCGGAGATAAGAGAGATTTTATCTGGTCCCAAATTAGAGCTTGTGGTAATGTATATAAAATAGACCAAACCCAGATATAAGAGAAAACCCAGATATAAGATAATTTTTATCCGGTCCTGACAACACACTTACATCAGGATTACACTGTATTTGTAAATATTTTATTTGGTGTGTTTTGTAAATTAAATATTTGTCTGTGATTTATCTCTGAGTTTTGGTCAATCAATTTATTTTCCTTTTGTTACACTTAACATGTAACAAAGCGATTAACAAGTAACTGCCTACTAAGCCTTTGTGAGTTCATAACTCACAAACACATTAGACTGAATGCTAAAAAGTAAATCTGTTCACACACTTCACACCACACTAAGAATGCTTAATCAGTTTATAAAAGAACCTTCACTGTAAGTAAAATTGAAAATTTTATTGCTCTTGTATATTTCAGAAAATAATCTATAAATATTATTTCAACTTCTACTTTTCATTCAGAAAATAACCTTTTATAAGTTTTCATTTAAAAGATGTGCTGTTCTTGTCGTTAAATGTTTTGAATTCCAACACTCAGATAGCAACAAAACTTGGGTATACAGATCCCATCATCTAAGAGTAAGATTGATAGAATATAAAAAAAAAAAAAATCACCACTTAATTTTATGAGAATTTTTTTTTTTTAATCATTTCACCCCGAGCAAGGCAGAAATGCCACTGATGAGCTGGGGGCTACATAACTGTAAAAAGATTAATTAGAAAAGAGTGAGGAGTACAAACTAGTTAGAAAGGAGCAATAGAAAGCTGAGAACGCAGGTACGATGACAGATACATAGGTGGAGAGAAAGGGAAGGATATACGAGGGTGGGGAGAGAGCTAGAGTCCAGTGGTTTTGTAGATGAGTATTGACATTGCATTTAAATTTCTGGAGGTTGTAGCCGTCAGGAAAGCAAGAATACGGGGGCGAGTTCCACAGGCGGGAAGTGCGAGAGAAGAAGCTGCAGGAGTAGAATTGTTGTCTGCATTTGGCTAACCTTACTGTGAATGGGTGGGACCCAGTTGCCAATCTGGTTGCACGAGTAAACACCTGTTGAGGAGGCACCAGTGACTTAAGTTCGTCCGAGCAGAAGCCATGAAAGTATTTATAGAACAGACAAAGGGAGGCCACATTTCGACGGTGGGGAAGTGGCTGCAGTCGAGCCGCCAGATCAGTACTTATCACATTACAGACTCTCCTTTGGAGCCTGTCGAGAACACTGAGGAGAACGGCAGGAGTGCCTGACCATAAATGGCAGTAGTACTCCATGCACGGATGGATGGTTGACTTGTATATATGCAGGATGGATTCAGGCGGAAAAAAACATCCTGGATCAACATAGTGACCCAACCTTCTTAGCAGTAGATTTAGCTATGGAATCAATATAGTGGTTCCATTTGAGGTCTGAGGACAGGGTAAGTCCGAGGAGGTGTAGTGTGTTGCTCTCAGGGAAAATTGCTTGGACTATGCTTATTGGAGGCAGGAGAATGTATAATAAATAACGTCTATGGCTATATATTGTTGGTGACCGTTTGGGAATACCAGGTGCTGTAAACATGAAGGACCAAGAATCATCCACTGGTCCTCCAGGTTTGGGAGTTGAGTGCAGGGCTAACAACCCTGCCCCATAAAAACAGTTCGTTATGGAAAACAGTAACAAAAAGTTGCTGCCCTAATCACCATTGGGTGTAATGGGTGAGATGATGATGATGATAACAAATATGAAAATATAAATTTAAATTTAAAATGTAAGTAAATATGACAGGGATTTGACTGAATAAATCGCATTAAAATTTGTATGAAAATTTTTTAAGTGAGGTGAAATAAGCATATTTAAATAAAGAATTATTTTTAAAATATGAAATTTTCAAATAAAGACAATTCTAATTAAAATTGGTTATTAGCCTTTGTCAATTAATCAGAAAATAAATCTCATCTTTAAAATGATTGATTTAATTAATAAAAAGCTGTCACACGATAGCAGAACCCAAGTTAATAAATTTTAAAATATTTTACTTAAAAATAACACGAAGCAAAAGTCTGTGATGAAAATATGGATTTCTTCAAAATTTTTTCCGAGTTACAAGGAACAATTTGGTTTTTTGAAAAACAATGAAAGGATAAAAACATGATAAAGGAACACTTTTTTTTTTGCATTGACATGAAAATGAAAAGAAAAAATGTCATTTTTTTTATGAACAATGAAAAAATAAAGAAAAAATACCAGTCAGAAGTTTTATCGAATCAAGGAATCTACTTGATCTTTCCAAATCCATTTTCAGCAGGAAAAATTGATTTATAGTCTTTGGTAGCCCAAGTCGTAAATTCTTCAACTTGTCTTAGACATTTCTACGAGAGGCAACTGTCAGGATTTTTATCCATTTCTTTCCATCAAAGAATTCTCATTACAAAACCATTTTTATGATTTTTTTATTTAATCAATGAGAAAAGTTTTATGTCATTCAGGTACCCTGGAAATTCAAAGGAGCAAATTTTGGCTTTTTATTCCTGTACAGATGTAATCAAAAAGCTTAAAACTACAAAATATATAATGCCTTAAATAACATTGATTTATTCGTGGAATGCAAGCAGTAGAATATTATAAAATCATGATTAGTGTGTTGTGAGTCCTGATAAAAATAAAATATATAAACAAAAATAAAAAGAACTCAAATTAAACTAAGGCATTTGTACTTTCCTTTAAACCCTTATCTCTTTCTTTCTCCTCCCCTTCTCTCTGAACTTCTCTTTCTATATTTTTCTCAACTAACGAGAAGGTAACCCTCAAATAAAAAGAAGAAGAAAAAACTGAATCTGGATAAAAAATACTGGAAGTTTGCAGAAACAGACCTACTTATTTGTGAATGAAAAAATACCAAAAATCAGGGAGGGTTAGGGGTTAGGGTCTGTACATAACTTCTGTCATAAAAAAAAAGGAAAAATGCAAGGAACACCTGAAAATAGAATAATTTTGTCCAATCAAAAAATTGACACAATGAAACATTTTGATGTTAGCTGAAACAAATGTCCACATCAGAGTCTCGGAGCCTGGTCAAAACGGATATAAACGGACATTTCTGAGCTAGAAGCTAGAGAGATGGTGAGAGTGACAAACAGGCATTTTTTTTTCAATTGGAGTAGATAGACTAAACTATCGCCCGGTTCACACTCCACCCACATCTATTGAACAGGTGAAGAGGCTCATCCCTTGTTTCCTGTTTAGGATGCAGTTTCCGGTTTTCTCTTTTCCAATCTTTTCACTCTTTTCCTTTTTTATTATTTTTTTTTCATTTGGAGTAGATAGACTAAACTATCGCCCGGTTCACACTCCACCCACATCTATTGAACAGGTGAAGAGGCTCATCCCTTGTTTCCTGTTTAGGATGTGGTTTCCGGCTTTCTCTTTTCCATTCTTTTTACCCTTACGTAGCCCCCTGCGCATCAGTGGCGTTACCGCCTTGCTTGGGGTGATATGATTAAAAAAATAAAAAAATAAAAAAAAAAAACTCCAAAGAAACAGCAAGCCATACGTGATGTGCAAAGAAGTAGTTAAGCGGTCATCTGCTGATGATATTTTTGCTCTGTTTAGAGCTTAGAAAAACACAGTAGATTGACACTGACTTATTACTACTATCTCTATTATGGTCTGACTTCAAAATTACCACTAATGAACATTTCTCCAGACTGCTACCAATATCTATCTTATTAACAAATTTTTGGGTACACTGAAAGGACTCACTCATCACTCTTTAGAAAATAAATAAAAACATTTATTTCATAAACTTGGATCAGGTTGTTTTATTCCAAACTTTCCAGTAAAGAATTTCCTACAACAACATATCCACACTGACGAGATCTCAACGTGAACACACCTGCCACAAGTTTCATGTCGCTGTTACTAATTTAAATAACCTCTAATTATATATTAGCTTATCTACCCTATGTCATGAAAAATGAAAGCATAATTTCTTAAGTCCTAACTACTATTTAGCCATATGTGATACATGCTTTGGGCGATCATGTCTCGAAAGAAACATGAGTGACTGGGCAGAAGATTATCCTGCAGTAGGTTGACATTGCTTTCTGCGGTAGACTGGTTGCCGACCAAGGGTATAGAATACAATCTGTTTTGTTTTTGTTATTTGACTCATAACTAGAGGGAGAAGATATGTATTATATTATTAAGTAGTAATTAGTGGGGGATCAGTTTATTACTTCATAACAATAGAAAACCGATCCCCTACTTTATGCTCAGTAGAAGCCTTCATGTTTCTAACTATTATATTCACAGTCAGTCAGTTAAGTGCCATACGTGATACACACTTTGGGCGATCATGTCTCGAAAGAGACATGACTGAGTGGGCACAAGACTGAGAAGATTATCCTGCAGTATGTTGCCATTGCTTTCTGCGGTAGACTGGTTGCCGACCAAGGCTATAGAACCCAATCTGTCCTGTTATTTAACCTATAACTGGAAGGAGAAGAGATAAATTATATTACATTATTATATTAAGTATAATTATTGGGGGATCAGTTTATTACTTCATAACAATAGAAAACCGATCCCCCACTTTATACTCAGTAGAAGCTTTAATTATGTTTCCAACTATTATATCCAGTCAGTCAATTAAGTGCTATATGTGATACACACTTTGGGCGATCATGTCTCAAAAGAGACATAACTGACTGGGCACAAGACTGAGAAGATTATCCTGCAGTATGTTGCCATTACTTTCTGCGGTAGACTGGTTGCCAGCCAAGGTTATAGAATCCAATCTGGCCTATTATTTAACCCATAACTGGAGGAAAGAGACGGATTAATACTTTTCCCAAAGGTATTTGCGTGTAAGTGAATGCAACGAATTCAACTGGAATTATGCTTCGACTGCTATTAGGCTTTCATATATGTGAGACACAGAATATCTTTTTCAATTATAATTGCTGAATGCCATTCTTTCATGGAGTCAGTTTTCACCTTTCACTTTTATAAACATTAACAGTTTGCCATTGTCATAAAGACACTGACCTTGTATCATCAGTGCAAGAGAGATAACTAATTTATGTTCAAAATTTTGAAATAATAAATTATTATTACATGGTATTTTGCACAAATCAGCATGTACATCTTAATTATTATACTTACAATATTTCAAGTTTCATAGACACTTGAAGAAAAATGGAGGGTGTCATACTCAGTAAAACTCTCAGGATTTTGAAACAAACCCTTTATTCAATTCATGAGTTTAAAACTCAAAAATGATACTCATGAATTGTCAGAGAAGCATAGTTTACTAGATTAAAGAGTAAGCTAAAATATATCTGGTTTCCTCGAAGTTACAAGCTTAAATCTTTAGGTTAGGTAGTGTGAAAGATGTGAGTTGTGGCGCAACGGAGCAGCTTCGAACAAGAAATCAGAGAGCTGAGTTCAAATTCCTGTTAAATTCTCTGCATACACTTATGCACAAAAAATATTAATCCATCTCATCTCTCTCCAGCTATAGCTTGAATAACAGGAGAAATTTGGTTCTATAGCCTTGGTTGCCAACCAGTCTACTGCAGAAAGAAATGGCAACCTACTGGAAAAATTTTCTGCTTAGTCAGTCATGGGTCAAAAGGAACATGATTGCCCAAATCGTGTATCATGTATGGCACTTAACTGACTGTGAGAAATCTATATATTCTGGTTTAGAAGAAGAAATGGAAAAGGCAAACAGAAGTGAATAGCAGAAGAAAAATTATCATAAGAGATATTTCTTAATCATAGAAAACAAAATAAAAATCTATCAAGACGAGCATGCTAGCCTAAATAGAAAGATCTATAGTTATATAAATAGAACTTTGTCTGTGTGTGTGTGTGTGTGTGTGTGTGTGTGTGTGTGTGTGTCCGTTACCTATAGACTCTGAAATGGCTGAACTAATTTTCTTGAAAATTTACACAGTTGTACTATAAGCATCTGCAAGTGTTCTTAGTTAGGTTTTGTGTCGAGGTACACCCAATAAATATTGAAAATTGATAATCGAAAAAATTGGGTTATAGAAGGAGTGGTCCAATTTTAATCAAATTTGATACACTCATAGACAAAGACATAAGAAACGATATTCAGAAGTTTCAAGGTTGCAGTTCTTACAATAGTGCAGAAAATTGATGTATATATATATATATATATATATATATATATAAAAGGCAAGATGTTTGTGTGTGTTTCTGTTTATCTGCCTGTATGTCTGTATTTTTTCAGTCCTTTTATTTTAGTTTTTGCTTCGGGTTTGGCTCTAAGTAGGTATAATTGTAGTTCGTACTCTCAGCCATGATACCATTTATTCAGAGGAGTTATTTAGCATTCAAAATTCAATTTACGACAAAAAAAACTTATTTGATATTGATAGCAGGAAATTAAGATTTGACTTACATCCATTCATTTTTCTTTCAGTCTATGGTTTTGCTTTAACTGGAAACAACTATTGCATTTTAGTCTTTCGTGCCAATGTCCAAAGAGTCTGAGCTCCAGGACCATGGATTAGTTTTAAAGCTTTCATTACACCCGAGCAATGCCAGGCTATACTGCTAGTATATAATAGACAACTTTCAAGTAATAGATAGATAATTGGTAATATTAGGCATTTCCCTATAAGGAAACATTTGGCATTCATTGACTGTGACACAAGTCCTGCTCGGTTAAAATTTATAAACTCTTTTTCTTAAAACAATCTTTTAGGAAAATAGTTTCTCAAATCCAGTGACTGTTATTTTTTCTAGTACTGACGAGAGTTTTCTTGTTAACTTTTTATTTGAAGTCATGTGGAATGTCAACATCTTGATGATGTTATTATTTTCTCTTCTAGTTCCATATGATATCCATTTCAGTTGTTGCTGCTGTTGGTAGTCCTTAAGTGAAGTCATATTTGGTACAGTTCTTTGTGATTCTGTAGCACCAGTTCACAATATTCAAAGAAGGATGACTTTTGTCAAGACCCTCAGGCTTTACTCACGATTAGGAAGCTATTGTAAACAACTGACAGATTAGATACGTCTCAATGGAAATTTCTAACATCCATATGAGAGTCTCAATCTGATGAGGCTTTTTAAAAACATGACTTGAGTTTTCAGATAGATGTTCTAGCTTCGTAGCAATTTTTTCTACAAATACTTTTACAGCTTCTGCTCCGATGAACTTAGCTTTATTCTGAAGCATGCTTCTTAGTCGGCCAGCTTTGTTAATCTCCAAAACTCTCAAATTTTTTTCAATCTGAAAAAAAATTAAATCCCTTTGAAAAAGAAGTAAAGGAAAAAAATTTTTAAAAATTAAGCTTCTATCTATATTAGAAGTCCTTATACCGAAAAATTCACCTTATTTATTGAATGACCCACGTAGAAGTCCTTATACCGAAGAATTCACATTATTTATTGAATGACCCTCGTAGAAGTCCTTATACCGAAGAATTCACCTTATTTATTGAATGACCCTCGTAGAAGTCCTTATACCGAAAAATTCACCTTATTTATTGAATGACCCTCGTAGAAGTCCTTATACCGAAAAATTCACCTTATTTAGAATTGACCCTAAGTGAAGTCCTTATACCGAAAAATTCACCTTATTTATTGAATGACCCTCCGTTAGAAGTCCTACCGAAAAATTCACCTTATTTATTGAATAAATAATAGGGTTCTAAAGCCTTGGCTGGCAACCAGTCTAATGCAGAATGCAATGGCAACCTACTGCAGGATAATCTTCTGCCCAGCCAGTCATGTCTCTTTCGAGACATGATCGCCCAAAGTGTGTATCACGTATGACACTCAACTGACTAGACTCTCAACAAAGTCTCACCAATGTTTAATACTTTTGCACACCCCTAACATATCACATATATCGATCTTATGGATATAGTCAAAAGGGAATTTTATCTTAGCTAACACATTTTCTCCTCTGAGAGAGTTTATCATTTGCTTTGATAAGGTCTCTCAGAGGACAAAACCCGTTGGCTAAGATAAGTTTTCCTTTTCTCTTTATTTATATTGTTCTTTCACTGATATAGTCTCTCTGAAATTTTTCACATTGATCTTATACAATTATATAATTCACTAAGCAGCCATATATTTATAGGCACATAAACAATAATGATAACAACTCAATTACATCCACCAAAATATATAAAAATAATGTCTAGACTAACATTTTTTAGGCCACCAATATTCAAAAGTGTTCAGTAGATATCTAAAGTGACAATAGTCTAAAGCAATGTTTCTCAACCTTTTTAAGCAACAGCACACCTAGTATCAAATTATAATATCATGGCACACATTAGCGAAGTTATTAAAGGATATACATTTATATAACAAGACTGCTGGCTGAATTCAGCTAACCTTTGTGAGCTTCAGTTGATTTTGCCCATGTTGTGTTGTTGATCTTGGATTAGCCAAAGCAATCCTTGTTGTCACTTGACAACATTGGTCCAGATAGACGAAGGAATGGTATATAATGAAAACCAGATTTAAGTCTTCAACACTGTGCTGTGGTGTAGATTTATACATATATTTATATATATTGAATAAATACAAGATTACCAGCAAGTCAAAGTTAAGTGATGCAAGAAAAAATATCAGTTGGCTGGTATTTCAGTAGCATGATAATATTCATGTTCTATTATCTCCACAAGACAATGGTTTATTAAACTTGCAGCTGGTTGAATTTAGACTGACCATCTCTTGCAAAATCTCTCTCGTGACAGGCTATTTCAGCTTGTATGCATCAGTTCATTGCTGGTTCAAACTCCTTTCTAGCAGAAGGTTCCAACTAATTTCTTTCTACCTTCTCATTCCAAACACAGGGCCCAAACTAACTAATTTTATTTTCCACCCCATTCTTTTTTAAAAAGGCACAAAACCAGAGTCTTGAAATTAGGTACGAGATTTCTATTTCCCCCTCCCTATATATGTCTTAGCATCTCGAAATGTAAATAATATCATTTAACCATTTCGACTTCCAGTAGAAGGAGAGAAAACTTACTCTCTGTTATTCCCTGCCTGATCCTATCAGCTGTCCTGATAATCAGTAAACAGGAAATCATCAAGTCCAAATTTTGATCTAGGGTCACATATCGTCAAAACCCATTGACAAATATTTTGACGAACTAGCTTTGATAAATTTGCTTACTTCTCCCAACAAGAGCAATTTCCACTCTTTGTATCTTTAAATATGTATTTTTCCAATTTTTATCACTTTGGCCCCTTTTCCCAACAGAAATAGTTGTATTCTTCAACTTTTAGAGAAATCTCTTCTCAACTTGAAAATCACTTATAATCAATACCAGCCATCGGAAAATAGGGTTACATTTAAATGTTAAGAAATAAAAATCAGATTTTTTTTAAAAAAATATACACAAATATGAAGTTATTTCATTTTAATGTTTCTTTAACTACTCATGCAGCTTATTTAGTGTGAAACCTGTGCCTGGTGTTTTTTGTAATTTTTTCAGTGTTTGTTTTGAATGAGCAATAAGCAGATCCCCCATTTCTTCAGTTGAACATATTCTTTCTCACTTCTTATTTTTTAGTTTATTTAGGGTTAAAAAGCTTAATTCACAAAGCTAGGTAGAAAACTGTAATAAAACTGATAAAGCTTTTTTAGCTAATGTCGGATTTTTCCTTTCATATTGAAATCCAAAATGTAACAATGGGGAGAGTGCCTTATTTTGAGTCCCAGGTCATTCAAAATGGTGGCTAATTCTTCTTCACATAACTGAAGTCCAATATTAGAAAGAACATTTATGAAGAAGGTTTTTGAATCCAATCATACTTTTCTGTGCTCAATGACAGAAAATAATAAATGATGTTTTTGTTGAGCTCTTTCAGATTGGTAACCACAATAGGGTTTATTTCTTTATTTATTCAAATACTGGTGTTTTACCATTACTACTTCCACACCCCCATGTATATATTTTTCAATCCAAAAGGATGATCAGATAAGTAAATCCCTAAAACACAATCCTATCAATGAAGTTTTGGTTAATCCTCGTAGAAATGTCTATCCAATGGATTTAAATCTCAAAGTTTGTTTTATTTTATATATATATATATCTATATACTACCAGCCATAATTATTAGGCCACCCCAGTGTTTTAAAAAAAACTATGTATTTCATATACTATTTTTTAGTATTTATTGCCAAGTGAACAATTGCAAATCAAATGAATTTATAAATATTTAATAATTACCTATATTGCAGTTCATCAATGAAAGAATGAAGAAAATTTAGGGTGATTTGGAAAAGTTCATCTTTGCTTCCCTGCCTTGTAAAATTTTGCAGTGTATATATATATATATATATATATATATATATATATATATAAATTTGTACATGTTCTAAAATATGATTTAGAATAAATATTCACAGCTCTATATTTTATATATCGAGCACTTTAATGTTTTGGACGTTGTAAAAAAAATTTTCTTCATTCCCTATTCACTTGAAAATCTACTGGGTGTGATGGGTAAATTGTTGCTATTTACCTTGTAAAATTTTGCAAAGTAATAATAACAAAAGAACCATTCTATTTTCATTTGGCAATAAATACTAAAAATAGAATGAAATACACCATTTCTTTTACAAAAAAAACTGGGGTAGCCTAATAATTATGGCCGGTAGTGTATATATGCCATGACAATATTTCATGGCACACTAATGAGCTCCAGCATAGCAATTGAGAATCAGCAGTGTATGGTGCGATGGGTAAATTGTCGCTACATTGTGTATGGATCAAAAAATATTAAGAGGATGTTTCTTATTGATCAACTCTAGAGTTCTGCATAATTTAGAGATAAATCCTTTGAAAATTTTATAATTAATTTACAGACATGTAAATAGATTGATAGAAAGATAATGGGTAGATAAAGACATTCACCATCAATACACACATATACATCTGCAAAAGACGATGTGCAAAGACCCATGATAAAAATTATTGTAACTATTTTGACACAGATTATTAACTGTATTTATAAAAGCAATCCAAATCAGAAATTTTATTTTCAACGCATAGAAATAAGTTTAACTTTACTGTAAAGCATTGATTTAAAAAAAAAAAATCTGGTTGATTACAGAATTGTTGTGGAGCAGTGGATATCGGCTCAGAACGACAAATCAGGGAGCTGAGTTTGAATTCCAGTTGAATTCCTTGCACTCACTTACGCACAATTAACCTTGGAAAAGGTATTAATCCATCTCTTTCCTCCAGTTCTGAGTTAAATAATAGGACAGATTGGGTTCTATAGCCTTGGCTGGTAACCAGTCTACTGCAGAAAGCAATGGCAACCTACTGCAGGATAATCTTCTACCCAGTCAGTGATGTATCTTTCGAGACATGATTGCCCAAAGCGTGCATCATGTATGGCATTTAACTGACTGACAAGATGTGCATTGTGATGCAGTGGATATCAGCTCGGAATAACAAATCGGGGAGCCGAGTTTGTATTTCAGTTGAATTCTTTGCATTCACTTATGCACAAATACTCTCGGGAAAGGTATTAATCTGTCTCTTCTCTCCAGTTATGGGTTAAATAATAGGACAGATTGTTTTCTATAGCCTTGGCTGGCAACCAGTCTACAGCAGAAAGCAATGGCAATATTTCTGCAGGATAATCTTCTACCCAGTCAGTCGTGCATCTTTCAAGACATGATCACCCAAAGCGTGTATCACATCTAGCATTTAACTGACTGACAGAATTTAGTAGATAAGTGAATTAAAAAATGAGGACATATCTTATTTAGCTTTATCTATACGACTGTTTCAAAATTGTCAATTCGGTTAAAATATACACAAGAGCAGACATACAAACTTATATACAGTGACATATGCAAAAAAACAAAACAATCACATTTACTTATATGTAGGCGCACAATCTTCTCATGGAATAAGAGAGGTCAATAAGGTCAAGAGAACAATAAGGTCAAACAGCAAGAACAATAAGGTCAAACAGCAATATTAGTTTCTAGAACTAATATTGAAGTATTCCTACAAAATGGTTAGACAGCCAACAATAGAAAAGAATTTGAAATAATCCTAATCCCTTTCAGGATATTTTTCACAGCTGATCAGTCTAAAAAGAAAAGAAACAATGAATACACAGAATAAAAGAATGAAGTCTCTGGTCAGTAAAAAAGAAAAAAAAAATCGGCTTTTATTTAATAAGATCATCACTGTCTTTCTAGAGAAATGTTCAAAGAAAACATTTTGCCTCCAAAGGAAGCAACCAGTTGTTAACCATTAGGTCAGAGGTCAAAAAAGTGTGGCCTTTTCAGCAAGATAATATAAGTTCATTCTAGAAGGCAATGAATGACCTTTGGACAAGGCAAAAGCAGCTTTGTGTTTAGAAAATCTGAACCTTCTTTTGTTTGCAGTAAGTGGGTTACTTTTGATATGACTTTTGGTTAATGTCAGCCATTGCAGTAGAGAAAAATCTCTACGGAAGATATGAGATGTAAAAGAGTCAAGAAATATTGATACTGGCAAAAACTGGAAGACAATTTTTAAGGCATAGACCAAAAAGAACAGTCCATGAAAAAAGTGGCAAGTTTGTTAAAGAAAAAACACTTTACATATTCTACAACCAAATTTTTAACAAATTGGTAGGATCTTTGAGAAATTAAACAACAACCGTTGCAATTTAGAAATAAAACATAAAAATTTTTGTCTGAATTGCTGGAGAGAAAAGTTATTTACATTCAGACTAATATCCTCATCTCTGTTGCTATTATCACACGTCAGTCTTTGTTTTTTTCTGGCCTTCTTCAGAGGTCTAACAACATCAGTAAATTTTAGGGAATTTTAGAGTGAAACATTATTTAATTATACAGGGTAGATTGTTTTTATTCTGTTGTTTACGATATCTCAGTTTAGTTAATTTCTCCTTTTAGTACTGTTCAGTTATTGCTCATCTTGTTTCCTCCGAGACTACTGCTTGACCCAAAGATTGAACTTACAATTTATTTTTTTAGTATTGCTCCTTAGTTATTGCTTGTCCTGTTTCCTCCAAGTCTGTGTCACCTGGCTCAGATATTGAATGAACACTGTTGCATTGCTGAGGTGGCAGTACCATACTAGATGATGTTTGCTGAAATATCTACAGCACAATATCCGTGCTAATGGATAGTAAGTACAAACAAGACAAACACAGGTAAGAACAACAATAATTAGGAAGAGAGAAGTTAAGTTAGTAGAGTTGCAGAGAACACGGTCCAATAATTATTGTTAATGACACTCCTAATTTCTGACTGCTTTTAATTATTATTTATGTAACTATTCTGGACCATAGGCCATTCTAACTTGTAGAGGGCTAGAAGGGTGTCAGTTGCTCAACAACAAAAACTAATCACTTCTTTAGTACTGCCCAATACTGCTATTCTTATTTCTTCCAAGTCTGGGCCTGTACTACCTGGCCCAATTACTTCTTTAGTCCTGCTCTGTAATTGGAGGTGCTTTTCCTCCCAAGCTTAAATACATTCATATTACCCAGCCCAGTGACTAAGCTCATTATTACAATACTACCAGATTCATGGACCAACATCTTAATTCTTTAGGTTCCATAGAATATTTAACCATGATGACCCCCTAGACAGCAGAACAAGAACAATTTACCCCCATGGATTAAATAAAGGATTCAATTCAAAATTTTCTGAATAATACTGTTATGGTGCCCTTCTATGAGGAATGGAGTCTTCCTCTTACTATATAATTACCTGCAGCAGGCAGTTAAGAGTGCAGTTAAGGATGACAACTAGTATGTAGTTAAAGCCAGCTACTGTTCAGGCAATAAGCAGCATAACTGTACCATTCGGACATTCTTATTTTTATTTACTTACTAGCAGTATAGCCCGGCGTTGCTCGGGTGTAATGAAAGCTTTAAAACTAATCCATGGTCCTGGAGCTCACACTCTTTGAACGTTAGCACGAAAGACTAAAAAGCAATAGTTGTTTCCAGTTAAAGTGAAACCGTAGACTGAAAGAAAAATGAATGGATATAAGTCAAATTTTGATTTCTTGGTATCGATATCAAATAAGTTTTTTTCATCATAAACTGAATTTTGAAGGCTAAATAAGTCCTCTGAGTAAACAGTATCATTGCTGAGACTAAGAACTAAAATTATACCTATTTAGAGCCAAACCCAAAGCAAAAACTAAAATAAAAGGGCTGAAAAAAAATACAGATATACAGGCAGATAAACAGATGCACACACAAACATCTTGCCTTTTATATATATAATCGATTTTATGCACGATTGTAAGAACTGCAACCTTGAAATTTCTGAATATCGTTTCGTATATCTTTGTCTATGAATGTATCAAATTTGATTAAAATCAGACCACTCCTTCTATAACCCGATTCTTTTGATTATCAATTTTTGATGTTTATTGAGCATACCTTGACACAAAACCTAGCTAAGAACACTCGCAGACGCTTATATTACAACTGTATACATTTTTTTTTTAAAATCATCTCACCCCAAGCAAGGCATTCCACTGCCACTATTGCACATGGGGCTACATAGGGGAAGGTAAAGTGAAGGAGTGGTTAGACATAGGGAATGTCAGGAGGAATGGGAGCAGGTTAGTGTGTTAGGAGGTGTCTATTGACCTTACATTTAAACTCCTGGAGATTGTATCCATCGGGGAAGCAATTGTGTGGAAGGGAATTCCACAGTCGGGAAGTGCGAGGAAAGAAACTGTTGGAGTAGAAGTTGCGGTTGCATTTTATCGGTTTCACTGTAAAAGGGTGGGATCTAGTTGCTAATCTAGTATCTCGTGCAAATTCGTATTTAGGGGGCACCAGTGATCTAAGTTCATCGGAGCAGAAGCCGTGAAAGTATTTATAGAAGAGACACAAGGAAGCCACGTCGCGCTGGTGATTAATTCTTTATTTTGTTAATATATTAATTAACGTTCTTGAAATTTCAAGAAAATTGGTTCAGCCATTTCGGAGTCTATAGGTAATGGACACACACACACATACAGACAAAATTCCATTTATAAATAAGTTTTAGATTACTAACACATATTTGTATCCATGTTCTTGTTATACTAATGCACTGTTTTGAACCTACCTTCTATGTTCCGTGACAAACCAGTCACTACAATTTTGCAGCGAAGTTCCACAACAACTCCACAACATTTATTCAGATTGACAGACACTTGCTGAAGGCTTGAGGTCATAAATAGCAAAATGTTTAGATAATGAGAACAAAGATAAGGACCTTAGTCCAACTGTAAATAATACAAATGAAATGATTGTTATTTATAGAGAATAAAAAAGCAACATTTCCAAGGATGTGATGAAAGATATTTTTTGAATAAAATATTCCTTTAATTATTAGTTTTGATATTCTGTCCAAATCTGTTATTTTAATGCTAACATTTTTTGCATCACATTAGATATGGAAAAAACTGCAAAAAGGTTTTTATAGTTAAGCTCTGAAGTTAATGTCATCTAAAGTAAACATTTGGCTTGAGGCGAATTTATCATTGACGAGCATAAACAAATATTTCATTTCAACAGAATCAATAATGAATCCATCAGTAGTGAGGTAGGTTGAAACAGAAAATCAAATGGTAAAGTGTAGTTACATCGATTTGTTAATGAACACATTAACTAATGTACATCTGCGGATGTGCATTGTGGTGTAGTGGATATTGGCTCGGAATGGCAATTCGGGAAGCCGAGTTCGAATTCTAATTGAATTCGTTGCATTCACTTATGTGCAAATACCCTTGGGAAAGGTATAATCCATCTTTTCCCTCCAGTTATGAGTTAAATAACAGGACAGATTTGGAAAAAGACCATAGAATAGTGAGATCACAAACATGTCGTCTCTCTCTCTAAGTCCATATTTTGATTATTTTACTTTAAAGTACTAGATTGAATTCATTTTTTATACAAATAAAAAATTTCAATAATCATGACATAATGTGGCCTTTTAACAGTATTTTGAAATTGCTCACGTGCCAACTGAAAGATTGTTAAATCTATATGTAAAACTAGCAGTATAACCTGGCATTGCTCGGGTATAATGAAAGCCTAAAAACTAATCCATGGTCCTGGAGCTCACACTTTTTGGATGTTGGCACGGAAGACTAAAAGCAATAGTTGTTTCCAGTTAAAGCGAAACCGTAGACTGAAAGAAAAATGAATGGATGTAAGTCAAATTTTGATTTCCTGCTATCGATATCAAATAAGTTTTTTTCGTCGTAAACTGAATTTTCAAGGCTAAATAAGTCCTCTGAGTATATGGTATCATTGCTGAGACTAAGAACTACAATTATACCTACTTAGAGACAAACCCAAAACAAAAACTAAAATATAAAGGCTGAAAAAAATACAAACATACATACAAACATCTTGCCTTATATATATATATATATATATATATATATATATATTTTTTTTTTTTTTTTTTTTTTTAATCATTTCACCCCGAGCAAGGCAGAAACGCCACTGATGTGCAGGGGGTTACATAAGTGTAGAAAGATTAATTAGAAAAGAGTGAGGAGTACAAGCTAGTTAGAAAGGAACAATAGAAAACTGAGAAAGCAGGTGCAATGACAGGTACATGGGCGGAGAGAAAGGGAAGCTTATACAGGGGAGGGGAGAGAGAGCTAGAGGCCAGTGGTTAGTAGGTGAGTATTAACTTTGCTTTTAAATTTCTGGAGGTCGTAGCCGTCAGGAAAGCAAGAATACGGGAGTGAGTTCCACAGGCGGGAAGTGCGAGAGAGGAAGCTGCAGGAGTAGAATTGTCGTCTGCGTTTGGCTAACCTGACTGTGAATGGGTGGGACCCAGTTGCCAGTCTGGTTGAACGGGTAAACACCTGTTGAGGAGGCATCAGTGACTTAAGCTCATCCGAGCAGAAGCCATGAAAGTATTTATAGAAGAGACAGAGGGAGGCCACATTTCGACGATGGGAAAGTGGCTGCAGACGAGTCGCCAGATCAGTACCTATCACATTACAGACTCTCCTTTGGAGCTTGTCAAGAACACTGAGGAGAACGGCAGGGGCACCTGACCATAAATGGCAGCAGTACTCCATGCACGGACGGATGGTTGACTTGTATATATGCAGGATGGATTCAGGTGGAAAAAACATCCTGGATCGACATAGTGACCCAATCTTCTTAGCAGTAGATTTTGCTATGGATTCAATATAGTGCTTCCATTTGAGGTCTGAGGACAGGGTAAGTCCGAGGAGGCGTAGTGTATTACTCTCCGGGAGAATCATCTGGTCCATGCTTATGGGAGGCAGAAGAGGTTGCCTGTAATGGTTGACAGACAACAGCTTGGTCTTAGAGGAATTAAAGTTGACAAGCCACTTCTTGCCCCAGTTCACCACAGAGTGTAGATCCCGCTCAAGGTCAGCAGCGAGATTATGTCTGTCCGCCACGACAGGTTTCTTACTGGAGCGGGAGTATATTGTAGTGTCATCTGCGTAGATGCCTACTTGGGACCTGATCTCATCTGGGAGGTCGTTGATGAAAATAAGGAAGAGCGTTGGGCCCAGGATAGAGCCTTGTGGGACACCAGCATTCGTGCTGTAGGACGAAGAGGCACGCCCATTCAGAACGACCTTCATTTTGCGGTTATTTAAGAAAGATTGGATTAGGTCAAGCAGGCGACCGGTAATACCATAACCGCGTAGTTTGCATAGGAGGCCAGGGTGCCAAACCCTGTCGAAAGCCTTGGAGATATCCAGAGCAACCGCGCGAGCCTCGTCAGACTCATCAAGGGCCTGTAGCATGTACTCCGTTACAGTAGTTAGCAGGTCGGCTGTGGACCTGTCAAATCGGAATCCATATTGCCTGTCGGAGAACAGCTTGTGGGCGGTGAGATGATGAACTATTTCAGCATTTATTATAGCCTCGAACACTTTCCCGAATATTGGTAGGAGACTGATAGGGCGATAGTTGGATGGGTCCGAGGGTTCACCACAATTCTTAAAGACAGGAACGACTGAGGAGAATTTCCAGCATGCAGGAAAGCAGGAAGCAGAAAGGCAGTAGTTAAACAGTTTAGAGAGGACAGGGGAAAGTTCAGGGGCACACCTCTTAAGGACTATCACCGGGATTCCATCGTCTCCACACGCCTTATGGGGGTCGAGTTTTGAAATTACTCTGGATACTATTGTCGGGGTAATATACACGTCATGCAGTTTGGCCTCAGTTCTAATAGGGAAGTCGGGTGGGTGCACTCCGGACGAGTCGAGTGTGGAGTTGGATGAGAATCTGCGGGCAAAGCACTCAGCTTTCTCAGCAGATGACGTGAGAACGTCAAATCCATGGATTAAAGGAGGTATTGAGGATTTCCTATTGTTGAGCACTCGTTTACAAATCCTCCAATAGTCCTTGGAGCCGAACTTGCGGTCAGCTATGTGCTGTCGCATTCTCTCCGCAAACAACTGTTTGGCGTCATTTAGAGTTCTCTTGCACTCACTGCGAGCGGATGTGAACAGGCGCCTATTGTGATCAGTTGGCTGTCTCTGGAATAGATGGAAGTAATGGTTCCTGTGGGCAATGGCGGCTGAGCAGGCTGGAGAGAACCACGGAGGGGAATGAGGTTTTAAGCAATACTTCCTGGTGGGTATGAAGGCATCAATGCCAGCTTTCACCCATGACGAGACCTCAGAGGCACAGTCATCAACTGATAGGTCAAACACTTTTCCCCAAGGGACGTCGCAGAGGAAATCGCGAAAGGCTTCCCAGTCAGCTTTTTGGTAGAGGTAGGAGGTTCTATGAGTAGGGGGATCCTGGGGGGAGTGAGATTGGAAAGAAATACTGAGGGAGACTACAGCGTGGTCGGAGTTGCCGAGAGGGCAAAGCTGCGAGACTTGACAGGCGTCGGGCGCAGAGGTGAAACATATATCTAGCAGTGAGGAATGACCCGAGGGTGTGCTTGGGAAGCGAGTGGGGAAGTCCACCACTTGCGTAAGGGATTGGGAAATAGCAAAGTTCATGGCGTGAGTGCCCGCCGAATCAGTAACAGCGTTTTCAAGCCACTCAGAGTGATGGGCATTGAGGTCTCCAAATACAAATATGTGGGCAAATGGGTGATAGGTAATAGCCTTATCTATGTCGTCGGCAATGCTATCTAGTAGGGAGCAGTCAGGAGAGGAGGGAGAACGGTAAAGGAAGAATAGGTAGCTAACCGAACTGAGGAGAGACAAGCGGAGACATATGTATTGGTGGTCAGTAGATTCGAGTGAAGTCACCCTAGTTATGGGGAGGTGTTCGCTGACATAAACACCCAGCCCATGCATGTGGACAGTAGAATCCTTCCTTAAAAGGGGAAGATAACCAGGGATGAAGAGGTCAGAGGAGGGAATAGTTGAGTTGAGGTTAGTTTCGCAGAGCGCGAGGATGTCAGGGGACTTTTCATGCAGGAACGCTTCTACACTAGCAAAGTTAGTACGAATGCCTCGGATATTAGTGAAGGAGAGGTTAATGGGCTTAGGTGGTTTGGATTTAGCTGGTTTAGGGTCATTTCTGTTTTGTCTTGTCATGTTTTTGGTTTATAGAAAGGGACCTAGGGTAGAGGATACAGGCGGTCATTACCCACGATCTGAGCTGGGAGGGGGACTGGCTAGGGCTGCAACAAGGTGTGGCCTCGGGGTTGCCCACCGAAAGCGCTTGCAGGGACACCTATCCATGCGCGACATGGCACTACAAGAACCCCGATATTATACAACTGTTGATCAGAGCAGCCGCTCTTGACGCTACGCAAGAGTTAGGGCTCCTAACTACCAGTCGGAAGCAGCAACCAGGAAACTGCCAACCCGGTACCCTCACAGTGATGAGCCATTGCCACCAACCGGCCAGATCGCAGGAAACTCACGGAAGCACCAGTACCAAGGTCTGAAGAGAGAGAAGTGAAAACCGGAAACCACATCCTAAACAGGAAACAAGGAACGAGCCTCTACTCCAGTTCAATAGACGTGGGAGGAGTATAGACCGGGCGATAGTGTGACCTATCTACTCCTATTAAAAAAAAAAAAAAAAAAAAAAAAAAATCGAACACGAACAATCCTTTGAAAAAAAAAAAAAAAAAACACAAACTTACAAAAGTGGAGTTTAACTAAGTTTTAACTTAGTCCAAATGAACTCCAAAAAAGGGGGGGGGGAGAACAAAAACATAGATATATATAAAAACAAAAAAAAAAAAAAAAAACAAACGGAAAATACCTCACAGTTTAACACAGGAAATTTGAATTAAGATTCATTCTTCAATTCTTGCTTTTCCCAAATATCAAAGCGAGTCGGCCTGCTAGGTAAATTCCCATTCAAAGAACAACACGTGGCATGGAGCTGTAATGGCTGCTGATAACTTGGCCAAAGTAGCTTCGCATAACAGAATAAATATAAATTTCAAACTTTTTTTTTTCCTCCTAAATGAAGCATGAACTCCAAAAAGGGGGGGGAGAACAAAAACATAGATATATATAAAAACAAAAAAAAAAAACAAAACAAACGGAAAATACCTCACAGTTTAACACAGGAAATTTGAATTAAGATTCATTCTTCAATTCTTGCTTTTCCCAAATATCAAAGCGAGTCGGCCTGCTAGGTAAATTCCCATTCAAAGAACAACACGTGGCATGGAGCTGTAATGGCTGCTGATAACTTGGCCAAAGTAGCTTCGCATAACAGAATAAATATAAATTTCAAACTTTTTTTTTTCCTCCTAAATGAAGCATGAACTCCAAAAAGGGGGGGGAGAACAAAAACATAGATATATATAAAAACAAAAAAAAAAAAAAAACAAACGGAAAATACCTCACAGTTTAACACAGGAAATTTGAATTAAGATTCATTCTTCAATTCTTGCTTTTCCCAAATATCAAAGCGAGTCGGCCTGCTAGGTAAATTCCCATTCAAAGAACATTCATATATATATAATCAATTTTCTACACTATTGTAAGAACTGAAACTTTGAAACTTCTGAATATCGGTTCTTATGTCTGTCTATGAGTGTATCAAATTTTATTAAAATCAGACCACTCCTTCTATAACCCAATTTTTTCGATTATCGATATTTATCAGGAGTACCTCGACACAAAACCTAGCTAAGAACACTCACAGGCGCTTATAGTACAACTGTGTAAATTTTCAAGAAAATTGGTTCAGCCATTTCGGAGTCTATAGGTAATGGCCACACACAAAGTTCATTTTATAAATAAATTTAGATTAGATTAGATAGATAGATAGATAGATAGATAGATAGATAGATAGATAGATAGATAGATATGTTTACTACAGTTGAGGAAAATCATTATCTTCCCTTATTATAAATTATAACATTGAACTGTTTTAATCTTCAGACAGTTTACAACATAAAATTTCTGCTTAATTGCAATTTTTGATTATTTAATCCTTGTTATTACAAATATTTTTTTCCTTCTTATCTGTTGGAAATGTTATATATTTTTGAGTATGACAATTTTCAGAGATGTTTAATTACAACCTTTTCCAAAGTGTGGTGGTGTTTTAAGATGGCTCTCCCTAGCTTCTTTTTTTCTTTTAATATCTGTAAACAAACTGTGCATTGCTATTATAGTTCTTGTGAAACATAGTAAGGGGTTACTTTCCTGCAGCCGTTCCGTCGTCCAAAATGTGGCAATTACATACAGGGTGCGATGGATAAATTGTCGTCCAAATTATGCAAAAAAAAAAAAATAAACGAAAATCACACTGACATTTCGTTTACGAAAAATTACACGAAAACATCTTGAAATGTTAAAGAATAAATTTATTTAATACAATCATCATCGGCTTCGTCTGTGGCCTTCAACCAACATTGGAATCAACTGCAACTATTCTGAACGGTTTCCTTGTTTAAGTTGGTGAACGCTACCATAATCTTTGCCTTCAGTTCATCTTTTGTGACGGCTTAGGGCCTATCACGTTGAATACACCGGTTCTCTCTCAATCACCGAAGTTAAGCAACATTGAGCCTGGTCAGTACTTAGATGGGTGACCACTTGGGAATACCAGGTGCTGTAAGTGTATAGTGACGGATGTGCATTGCGGATATCAGATCGGAAAGAGAAATCGGTGAGCCAAGTTCAAATTCCAGTTGTACCTTTGGGAAAGGTATTAATCCGTCCCTTCCCTCCAGTTATGGGTTAAATAACAAGGGTAGGACTTGAGGACCATGCCCTTAAAAACAAATCCCAATGAATCTTGATACACAAAAAGAAAAAATGTATTACTAGACACAAAAACTTATATAAACAACAATTGTTGAAAGTAAAAGCTATTACCAGCAATAAATAAATAAAGTTTAGTTGGCAATAAATGACCCCACAAGGTTGATATGCCATAAAAACAAAACAACCAAGTTTCAAGTTTTGTTGGTCTCTCGCTTATCTATGCCTCATGCATAATCAAGTGGGTTGCAGTCTGGGAAGTTGGGTGGCCAGATGTAATGTAATATATTACCTTGACTAGCAGGGGTAATTGACTGGTACATCTGGCCATGAGTGAGGTCAACAAAGGACAAGGTTGTTTGACAGATATATTTGGCAGTGGATGATGTCAGCAAGTGCAACAACAAGAAACAACACACATGTCAACCGGCTTGACAGGCAATGGCTGGCAAAAATATGATTGACAGGTACATCCGGCCATAGATAAATGTCAACCAGGAACAAGGGTGGTTGACAGATATATCTGGCCATAGATGATGTCAATAAAATGACAACATGAAAAATTAAAAATGCATAGGAGTTTCAAGACTGTATAAAGTCTAGAAGTTTGGCAGAAGGGGTAGAGACTGGCTAATATAAATTTTAATCAAACTTATAAAAAAGGTTTTACATAACACATTATGTAGTTCAGTGATCCCCAACCTGGGAGATATAATTACACTACCTAATGAATAAAAACAAATCTCTCTGAGAGAGAGAGAGAGAGAGAGAGATAGAGAGAGAGAGAGAGAGATAGAAGATGGGTGGCGCCGTACCTACCAGCCGGTTCACATTCAAACAATTCTGGGTTAATATGCATGGAGCATACCCACAACTGAGCAACAACGCATTGAAAATCCTCATTCCGTTTTCCACAACCTACCTTTGTGAGTCAGGATTTTCTACTTTACTCACAATCAAGCCCAAAGCACGAAACTGACTGGAGGTGAAATGTGACATACGCTACATGCTTGCCAAAACTAATCTTGATATTGATACGCTGGTGCACAAGAAGCAGCATCACCCTTCTCACTAATTTAATTCTGAAGTAGAAGAACAAACAAAAGTCCTTTTATTTGTTACTAACTACTCTCTATGGCTCTGCTTAGTTGTTACTAACTGCTCTCTATACACTTTACTCTGTAACTATAAGTTTATCAATATATTTGTACATTTGAAAAATAAATTAGTAAATGGCCTCAGTGTGTTTTAACAGCTCTTTCTCTCATACACATGAAGGGGGAAATCTGGATGGTTGAACTGGGTGTAGGGGGAAATGACAGAAAAAAGATTGGGAACCACTGCTGTCAATAATATATCAATAGCTGAATTTTAAACACATTTTGTTTTTTATTTATAGTTTTGTTCAAAAATAAATGTGACAATTAGATTTTATTTTATTTATATTGAATGAAATTAGATATCAAAAATCCTGGTCTTTGTGTAATATATTACTTTGACTAGTTGGAGTAATTGACTGGTACATCTGGCCGTGGGTAAGGTCAACAAGGGACAAGGGTGGTTGACATATATATATATCCAGCTGTGGATGACGTCAGTAAGTGCAACAACAAAAGAAAAAACACAAATGACAGTCAACTTAAAAAGGCGCTGGCCAGCAAAGATATGACTGACAGATAAAAATCAACCAAGGACAAGGGTGGTTGACTGACATATCCAGTCATAGATCACGTCAACAAAAGGACAATCTGAAAAAGCAAAAATTCATGGCCGTTTTAAAACTATATAAAGTCTATAATTTTTGGATGAAGAGACGGAGACCTCCTGATGGCTTCCGACTCCCAACGGCCACTTCATGTGTGTGACTCTCTCTGGCCGCTCTCCTGCTCCACACAAGTATCAACGACAAAGAATTAAAATATAAGATTATATTTTCCAGTGGCAGTATATAACAGTAATGATTAATGTCATTGCATGTGCATTGTGGTGCAGTGGATATCAACTCAAAATGAGAGATCAGGGTGCGAATTCCAGTTGAATTCCTTGCATTCACTTACGTACAAATACCCTCGGGAAAGATATTAATCTGTCTCTTCTCTCCAGTTATGGGTTAAATAATAGGACAGATTGGGTTCTATAGCCTTGTCTGGCAACCAGTCTACTGCAGAAAGCAATGGCAACCTACTGCGGGATAATCTTGTGCCCAGACAGACATGTCTCTTTTGGGACATGATTGCCTAAAGCATATATCACATATGGCACTTAACTGACTGACCGAATATAATAGTTAGAAACATGATTAAGGCTTCTAGTGGGCATAAAGTGGGGGTCGGTTTTCTATTGTTATGAAGTAATAAACTGATCCCCCGTTAATTTCACTTAATATAATAATGTAATATAATAGATCTCTTCTCCTTTAAGTTATGGGTTAAATAATAGGACAGATTGGGTTCTATAGCCTTGGTCGGCAACCAGTCTACCACAGAAAGCAATGGCAACCTACTGCGGGATAATCTTCTGCCCAATCAGTCATGTCTCTTTCAAGACATGATCGCCTAAGTGTGTATCACGCATGGCACTTAACTGACTGACATTGCCTAAATTGTTTGGCAACCATGACTGTGTTCTTGTCCATGTGTGGCATGGTGCAGAGTCTTGTTGTTAAATATAAGGTCTTCCATCAGTCACCCATCCTCAGCCAAGGCAGATGAACCTCCTCAAAGCACTTTATGTAGGCCTCCATTTTGAGTCTAAGCGCATGGGAAGATGAATGCATGAACAACATTGCCATCACTATTGATCAATCCAAACACCTTCGTAATCACCATTAGACTCATCCAACTCTTTCTGAATTCTCAGCACTGTTCTCAGACTAACACCTAACTACTCTGAAATATTTGTATTGGATCTTCTTGCATGAATGCAAAACAGTACAGTATGCTGTTTCCAAATTTCTGAAAGAGTGAATTGTGTCATAGCACTCTTTTTTTCTCACAGACGGTGCCCAACTGACCCTACTATACTGTGCAGTTGACAAAATAAAATTAAAAATATAAAATACCGACAATTTACCCATCGCACGCCATATATATATATATATATATATATATATACACACACACTACCGGCCATAATTTTAGGCCACCCCGTGTTAAAAAAGAAATGTGTTTCATACTATTTTTTAGTATTTATTGCCAAGTAAATAATTGTAAATAAAAATAGAATGGTTCTTTTGTTAATACTGCACAATAACGTGCATCAAAGGAATTTATAAATATTTAATAATTACCTATATTGCAGTTTCATCAATGAAAGAATGAAGAAAATTTAGGGTGATTCGGACAAGTTCATCCTTGCTTTCTTGCCTTGTAAAATTTCGCAAAATAATAACAAAAGTACCATTCTATTTTCATTTAGAATTATCCACTTGCCAATAAATACTAAAAGTAGTATGAAATACATCACTTCTTTTAAAAAACTGGAGTGGCCTAATAATTATGGCTGGTAGTATACTATATATATATATATATATATATATATATATATATAGGGTGTCCATAAAGTTCGTGTGTACTTTAAAAAAATTATAACTTGTAAAAAATGGATCAGAAATAATTAAATTCATATTTAAGGTTTTATTGAAATTTTATTAAAGTTTCTACATGTTCTAATCTACATCATTAGCAATACAACAAAGTAATACGATTTTAATGATATTTTTTTTACTTATCTAAAAATTATTGCAAATTAAAAGAACGTAAAGAATTATTCAATAACTATACTTAAAACTCGGTACATTAAACTTCATAACAATTTTTCACAGATTATTTCTATCACAAATACAAATAAAGTTATAAATTTTTAAAACTGCACACAGACTTTATGGACACCCTGTATACACACACATTTTGTATGGTTAGGTTAGGGTTAGGTTAGGACTTCTAGGCCTCACGGCCTTTCGTGTGTCCCTTCTTAAATCCCCTCTCTTAGCGTTGTGGCATGGCCGAGATGGAGAGAAAATAAATTATTATTTCCATCTCTAATCAAACTCATATTTTTATTTTAATAGTGTCTTCAATAAGGCTTTTAAATTCCGTAAGAGTTTTTGCCAATTTTATGTGTGTAAGTATGTATTAATTTTAAAATTATTAAAGGTTTATAAATGAAAGTACATGAAGCTAAAAAAGGCATAAAACAACTTCTTTGCCTAAACTGAAAAATATTCAAGAAAAATTAAAACAAATGCAGAAGGAAATTAAAAAGAAGAAAACGATTTTAAAGAGAGAGAGAGAGAGAGAAATACAAGAGACAGACACTTGAAATGATAGAAAATCGAAGGTTGAACCGTTTTTGCCGATCAGATCATAAAAAGCTCGAGAAAATGTTTATTAAGGGAAACTAAACGTTAAAAATAAATAAATGAATGAATAAAAAACAGTGTAAAAAGAAAGACTGGGGGTACCACAGTTTTACGGTGAAATTTAACTGTTAGAAGAAACAGAGGAATCTTCAATCTTCAGAAGAAAAAAAACACGAACAAAAAGGAGGTGCGGTTAATCGATTGACATAAAAGACGCGTTATTGAAACAATGTCTCTTCCTCTGTCGGTCTTTTTCTCTTTCTTTATCGTCATCGTGAAGAAAGAAGGTGCATCAACACAGGCAGGGTTAATAACACACACACACACACGCCTCATTTTCCATCATACAGGTATTTAAATTCCTTTATTATTTTATACAAGTTTTATCACAGACACGTGCTCAATAAAAAAAATATTATCCTGATATTTAATGTTGTTAATTCGCCGATTGTTGCAATGACCCTAAATCGTTTATTTTCTTGTGGATATGGCTTTATTCATTCATAATTGAAAAATAAATAAATAAAATAACATTGTGCTGCATCACACACACACGATTTATTTTTAATGGCATACAATACATACAGTGGTAAATAAATGTATTTTACTGTGTGAAGTGGACGACATACACGATTCACACACGTATTTCAGTGCATTATACTAAAAAAAAAAAAAAAAAAAAAAAAAAAAAAAAAAAAAAAAAAAAAGGATGTGCGTTGTAATGGAGTGAATAATATCGACTCGCACCGAGAAATCAGCGTGCCGAGTTCGAATTCTAGTTAAATTAATTGCATTCACTTACGCACAAATACCTCTGAGAAAAAATGTTAATCCGTTTCTTTCCTCCAGTTATGGGGGGTTGGGTTCTATACAGCCTTGGCTGGCAACCAGTCTACCGCAGAAAGCAATGTCAACCTACTGTGGGATAATCTTCTGTCCAGTCAGTCATCATGTCTCTTTCGAGACATGATCGCCCAAAGTGTGTATGACGTATGGTACTTAACTGACTGACTGAATAATAGTTAGAAACATAAGGCTTCTACTGAGCATAAAATAGGGGATCGGTTTTCTATTGTTATGAAGTAATAAACTGATCCCCCTCTAATTACTGCTTAATACATATCTTCTCCCTCTAGTTATGAGTTAAATAACAAAAACAAAACAGATTGAGTTCTACAGCCTTGGCTGGCAACCAGTCTACCGCAGAAAGCAATGGCAACCTACTGCGGGATAATCTTCTGCCCAGTTAGTCATGTCTCTTTCGAGACATGATCGCCCAAAGCGTGTATCACGTATGGCACTTAACTGACTGTGAATGTAATAGAGAAACATGAAGGCTTCTGAGCATAAAGTAGGGGATCGGTTTTCTATTGTTATGAAGTAATAAACTGATCCCCCACTAATTACTACTTAATAATAATACATATCTTCTCCCTCTAGTTATGAGTCAAATAACAAAAACAAAACAGATTGTATAGCCTTGGCTGGCAACCAGTCTACCGCAGAAAGCAATGGCAACCTACTGCGGGATAATCTTCTGTCCAGTCATGTCTCTTTCACGTATGGCACTTAACTGACAGACACTAAAAAAATAAAAAACCCTCAAGTTCCGTACGCAACATGCATTTTTGCATATCTTAAAAATGTAAATGGTACTATTGTTTCCTTGTTGCAGACTTTAAGTGACGTCACATCATAAAAGTTTTTGAGTTTCTTTTGAGGAAACTCAACTAGGAATGAAAAACTATACAACTAAATTAAATCTAAATATATATATATATTTTTTTTTTTTTTACACATTTTCAATAACAGACTTTTTTTTGCATTTTTCTTTTTCTTGTTGTGATTATTTTCAGTTTTTCAGCAAAAGAATTTTTACTTGTCATATTATTTCGAAAAATAACTTTTGTTTTTGTTTTCATTGTAGTAGTACTTTTATCTCTGATTTTATAAGATTATTTTTTTTCTTTGAATAATCATTTAAAATTATATAAACTTTAACAAAACAAACAATATCGTGAAATAAAAAAAGCATTATGAAAACCAAAGCTTCGATATTTATTTATTTGTAATTAATTAATAATTATTGCTACTTTATTTATTTTAATGAAGAACACACTTTTACCCCGAGCTTTAAGCTTACCAACACCTGGACACAACTGTCGTTAGTACACCTACTTATGAAGAAGCTCCCAGGGTAAGTACAAAAAAAGTGTATTATTGCAATAAGAAAATGAAATACAAAATAATCGATTCTCTATGTTAACGATATTTATTGTCTGGCCAAACAAATGATGAACTGGACATTTAATACCTCACGTGGTTGGCGTGGGTAGAATGAGGGTTTTTTGTGCATTTATTTAAACACTGATGATGTCACCACCTAAGTGTATGGGTTTTTTGTATGGGTTCGACAGGGAAGTAAGTTTGTTGAGGTGAGAGAAAGCACTGAAAATGAAATAATTGCCGAGACAAACATTTTAAAGCGTTTTTTAAATGTTGAAGGGAAGAAGAAGAGAAACAAAAAAAAAACAACAGTTTAAAAAGCAAATAAAAATTAATTTGTCGTTTGTACATAAAACAATGTTCTTTTAAATCTTTATCGATATAATGACTTCACAACTCACAAGCTATGATTTGGGGGGGGGCTTGATTATTTCTTCGTGTTTTTAGCTGCATTTTATCACGTGATTTAATATCAATCATTTATTTGTGTAATTATAAATTTTAAATGCATACGAATTCATAAATACAAAATTTAAACAAAATTATTGTATCTTACAACGTATGTGAAGTGAGACAAACCAACGTGATTAGTAAGGCTGGAAAAGTCCCACTTATAAAAATAAAATACAATTCAATCTCTCTATCATATATATATATATATATATACACACACACAGTAGTTTTATTTCAATTTTAACTTATTTAAAAATAAAATAAAATGTACGTTTTAACTGAGTAACGATTGAATTCAACAAAAACTTATGAGCGGACACATTTTTCTTCAACACTTCATGCACAAACATTTAGTGTTTTAAAGTCTATCACAATCAACACATCATAAAAAATATTATTCATGCTCAGATTATGTGGGGGGAAAGCGTAAAGTAAGAAATTAAAAATGCATGTGAAAACCTAAAAACTAAAGAAAACCGCTTAAAGGAGTAGAAAGTAAGAAAAAAAAATTGATACTCAACTCACCACATCGTGAAATAAGCGAACACATTGTTCGGGTCAGTTGAAGAACGAACAAGCTTTTTAGCTTTGTTTTTTTCCTTCGTCCCTTTTTCTAGTTTTGTCACTGCAATAATATCCTGGGTAGTTGCGACCACAAAAAGCTATCGGGCCCCCACATTGTTATTTGCTTGGTGCAAATAGTACAACATGCCAGGACTGGCTGCTCTCTGTTACACTTTTTGCTGTTGCATACGTCGACGTCGGACTTGGTTCAGGAACAACCACAATTCCAACACAGCAGAGAAACGAACTGCGGTAGTCGTTTCATTATCTGCTTCTACTGCCCCTTTCTGAAATTCATTCTTAATTTTCTTCAAAGTAGTGTGTGTCTGTGCGTGTGTGCGCGCACGGAGAAAAAGCTTATGATGACCTTAAAGTATTTGAAAGAAAGTGTGTAACGCTCTGTACGCTTTACAATCTTCTTTGCTTCTTCTCAATGTTCACAAGAAAAAGTATGATAATGATGTGTTAAGTTGTCGGCACGTGTTTTTAGCTGCATTTTATTTTTTTAACACTCGACGTTTTTTTATTGCTTAATGTTTTTATTTAATTTATCACTGACCGATCGGTTATGCAGGTGCGTGTCTGTCACGGAAAGAAATTAGTAATTAATTTAATAGGTACATCTCTTTCTCTCTCTCATTATTTTTTTTTTTTTCTTTTTCTGGACTTTTCCCCACCGCACATTTTTAGTTGCACCGTGGTTTGGAGGGGGGGGGGGATTTTCTATTTCTTCTTTCGTTTTTTGCGTTTTTCTATATTTTACTTTTTCTTTTTTCGAAGCGAGATACTTGTAAAGTTGGAAAAGAGAATGTGATTAAAAGAGGAGGATGAAGAAGGGGATAAAATAAGTGAGAAAAAGAAGGTGAGAGAGAAAATGAAACGGAATTTCTGTGTGTGATATACAAATAAAAATGCCTGTCCAAATGCGTCTGTCTTGTCAACTATTTCTTTTTAGTGTGTGCGGGAAGAGATTAGAAATCAAACTGTTTTACTGTTTGTTTCACTCAGTCGATCGTTTAAATGCGGCCAGAACAAAAAGTAGACAATAAAAAAAAAAAAGCTATGTCCTTAAAGTAAGAATTTATTACTTTCCCTTTTCATTATTATTATTTTTTTTTTTTTTTTTTTGTCTATTGCACGTAATGTTGCATTAACTTTCTAAATCTAGAATTGCTATTTCATATCGCATTTTAAGATGTTACGGATAATATAACAATATGTTATATGAAATTGAAAGTAAAATTCTTAGAATAATTTACCTGCAGAAAACTAAAAGAAATAAGGTGCTTGAAAAGATAAAAAAAAAAAGAATGATGGGTAAATGGCCGGTTTTTAGTAAGTTTGAGGGCAGAACTAATCGAAGGGATTCAGAAGGAGATTCAGATAGAAGAGAGAAGGGTAAGAAGAAAAAGAAAAGAAATGAAAGGAGTCTGATTTTAGGGAGAGACGTGGCGGGGAAGTGATGAAAATTCAGTTTGGGTAGAGGAGGAGGAGGAGGAGAAGAACAATCTGAGTGAAAGGAAGTTAAAACCAGACGAACCACAAAAATAAATAGAAAAGGAGTCGGAACGGAAAGATGTTCTGATCAAAAGATGAATCGATGGGAGGGCAGAAAGTGGGTGGTTTTGATAATTCCGACGGTCGGTAGACAATAATATCGAGTGCCGGGTTCTTGTGTGTGTGTGTGTGTGTGTGTGTGTGTGTGTGTGTGTGTTCGTTACTGTGTACGGGGGATCAAGATATTCTCATACACAGTGTGTGATTAGGTAATCATAAGTTTGTGTGGGTGTTGCGTTGTACAGAGGGCGGGCATTTCATTATCTCTGTGTGTGTTATTATTTTTGTTTTTACTTATCTCTCTCTTTTCATTTCTTTCTATCCTAAAAAAAACGCGTAAAAATTATTGTCGAATTTTTTATTCTTCAAATTTAGTGGACGTGGTTTCAAATCTTGGCTAAAAATCCACGGACTCCATGTCAATTGACACATTCAAGGAAATTTAGAAATGAATGGGGCGGACCTGAAGCAGACTACCACCACGTTTAACTTTGTTGTTTTTCTTTTTTAAAACTTTTTTTCAGCACAGTCCTATCGATTACCCCCTTAGCTTTACGGTTGATCAAAAAAAATTTGGAAAAATTTCAATATTTAAACATTTTCTGAGGGGGATCAGTTTCTCATACAACGTTATAGTAAATCGAGCCTCCATTTTGAAACCAGTCGCCGATACGACATTACCGCCACCTGTAAATTTGTTCATTATCAATTTTTTTCGACTTTTTTCAGTGCAAGATTATCTTTTCCACCTTAAACTTTACGAATGACAAAATAATTTGCAAAAATTTCAATATTTAAACAATTTTAGCGGGGGACTAGTTTCTCAAGCTCATAGTGGCTGAAAATGGAGGATCGATTTACTATAAAGTTGTATGAGAAATTGACCCCACCTCCAATTTTTTTAAAATATTGTAATTTTTCAAAATTTTTTTTTTTTTGATATTTGGAAAGTTTAAGTAACAAGTGATAGGACTGCACTGAAAAAAGTAAAAAAACAAAACAAAAAAACCCCCTGAAAAACAATGAAATTAAACGTGGTGGTAGTCTGCTTCAGGTCCGCCATGAATGGCATTGGAAATTTGTTGAAATAGAAAGAGAATGATAAAAAGTCTAAAAAAAAAAAAGGGAGAAAGATAGAAAGAAAGAAAATAAGCATTTGTTTTTTGTTTTGTTTTGTTTTGTTTGTTTTTTTTAAGGGTGAGGTAAAAATGATTTGGGCAGTCCAACAGATGGCAAGAAAAATAAAGAAAGAAATGAATAGAAAAATAAAAAAAATTGTGTTGAATGAATCAATAAAAGAAAGAATTGGGTGAAGAAGAAATCCGATTGGAAGAAATGATTCTTGCTCAAAGAACGACGTGGTGGTAAAGAATAAAAATGAAGAGGAGGCTTTTGTATTACAAAATGAACGGACATCAAGAAAAATGTTCAATTAATTAGACATTTTTTTCTTTTGCTCCTGCTATTCACCTAGGTGTCCTTAACAAAATCCAACAGAGAATCTGTAATGTGATCAATCCCAACTTGGTAGCTCAGATGCAGTCACTTTCTCACCAGAGCAATGTGGCTTCCTTGTGTCTCTTCTACAAATACTTTCACAGCTTCTGCTCCGATGAAGTTAGCTCACTGGTACTCTCTATATATGAATTTCCTCAAGCTACATGATTAGCAATTAGGTCTCTTCCTTTTACTGTGAAACCAATAAATTGTAAGCGCAAATTCTACTCCAACAGCTTCTTTTCTCATACTTCCTGCCTGTGGAATTCCCTTCCATTTACTTACTTTCCCAACAGCTACAATCTCCAAGAATTTAAATGTAAAGTCAATAGTCATCTCCTACCTCACTAACCTGCATCCTCTCTCTCATGCTCCTTTCTCTGTCCACCCCACTTTCATCAGATTCTCATCCTTCTCTTACTCACTTCCTAAAACACCCCATATAACCTGTCACTCTTTCTCATAACATTCCTTCTATGTAACCCCCTGCACAACAGTGGCAGTAAAATGCCTTGCTTGGAGCGATATGATTATAAAAAAAAATTCTATACATTTATATTCCAGAGAATATAAATCAATCTAAAAAACATGCATGTGTAGCTCATCAGTATTTCATCGACTGATTGATTTGTTTTCTACGGCTTTTCAACAGACAAGAAATTATTATGTAAATATAAGTGGGGGATCAAGTTTATATTACAATCAGTATATAAATTGATCCCTCACTTTATGCTCACAGTCATCCTTCTCTTACTCACTTCCTGACACCCCCTGTAACTTGTCACTCTTTCTCATAACTTTCCTCCTATGATACCCCCTGCACAAAAGTGGCAGTAAAATGCCTTGCTTGGGGCGATATGATTATTAAAAAAAATGTTAGAGCTAGGTCAGAGGTGAGATCAGTTGCCAATTTCAGGTCATCTATAAGGATCAACCAAAAGAATTAACCAGGTGGATTGACCAGGTAAACCAATGGGATTACAAGTAGCCGCAGTAGTCATACTAGTTACAAACGAGTAGCAGAGTTCAGTGTTCACAGTGTGATATTACTATTTAATCCTTGAGTAGATTACTCAGGAAGAGTTTTGGAGGTACACCCATATACGATTGTATCATCAACATAGATATTCGCAAATGACCAGAATATACCCTTTGGCAGATAATTTATGTAAAGTAAAAAAAGGGGTTGTTCCCAGAAGTGAATCCTGGTGGATGTCTGCATTGACTGCGAGGGCTACAAGGGACTGGTCATTAACAAATACTTTTGGTTAGGAAGGACATTATAACTGAAAACACCCTTTCAGTGGCCCCATAATTAGGGAGCTTGTGCAGTAATACTTTATGCCACACCTTGTCAAAGGCCTTTGAAATACTTAATCCTTGAGATATATTTTTGTGTCTAATGCCTCACTAATTCTGTGAGTAATGGGCTCTGTGTCTCTTCTACAAATACTTTCATGGCTTCTGCTCCAATGAACTTAGCTCACTGGTACCCACTATATATGAATTTATTCGAGCCACAAGATTAGCAACTAGGTCCCACCCTTTTACTGTGAAACCAATAAATTGTAAACACAAATTCTACTCAAGCAGCTTCTTTTCTCACACTTCCCTTTCAGTGGCCCCATAATTAGGGAGCTTATGCAGTAATACTTTATGCCACACCTTGTCAAAGACCTTTGAAATACTTAATCCTTGAGATATATTTTTGTGTCTAATGCCTCACTAATTCTGTGAGTAATGGCAGTTAAGACTCGATTGGGCTGATCGAAATCTGTACTGCCACTTGCTCAAGAGTTTGTTCTTAAGTGATCAATAACCTTGTTAATTATAGCCTCAAAAAGCTTGCTAATGACACTGAAGGGACGACTGATGGATCTAAAATGAGAAAGGGATGAGTATGCACCCGAGATCTTGAGAAATGTCTCTTCTACAAATACTTTCACGGCTTCTGCTCCAATGAACTTAGCTCACTGGTACCCACTATATATGAATTTATTCGAGCCACAAGATTAGCAACTAGGTCCCACCATTTTACTGTGAAACCAATAAATTGTAAACACAAATTCTACTCAAGCAGCTTCTTCTCTCACACTTCCCGCCTGTGGAATTCCCTTCCATTTACTTGCTTCCCCGACAGCTAAAAAATCTCCAAAGATTTAAATGTAAAGTCAATAATCATCTCCTATCTCACTAACCTGCATCCTCTCTCTCTCATGCTCTTTTCTCCGTCCACTCCACTCTCATCAGTATTTTCATCCTTCTCTTACTCACTTCCTGACACCCCCTATTACCTGTTACTCTTTCTCATAACTTTCCTCCTATGTAAGCCCCTGCACAACAGTGGCAGTAAATATTGATTGCTTTGTATTATAAGTCTTGAATTTCTGTTTGTGGCTGTGCGGCTATAATGCAGTAATAACAATAACACGTCATAGCAAGACTTTTATTAGTATAATTCTGTAAGGATAATCTAATGTGAATAATGCAATTTCTAGATCAGATTACATGTTAATGATACTAACGGGGTGTCTTTGTTTGCATTCACTCCAGTAATAATAATAGAAGTTAACAGGTTTGCCTACAGTCCAGTTCACACTCCTCCTGTTTTTTGACCAGGAGTAGAGGTTTATCCCTTGTTTCACTTATGAATTGTGTGTGTGTGTTTATCCCTTGTTTCCTAAGAGTTGGTTTCTGATTTCTTTTAAACTCTTTTTCATTCTCTTTCACCCAGTAGTTCGTTGCAACTTAGTGGCATTATTGCCTTGCTTAGGGTAAAATGATTAAAAAAAGATTTAATTTTGAATGCATTAAAACGGGTCAACATGCATGCACATATTAAACCATAAATTAAAGCCGACAGATATATCATCAAGTCGTAAAACGGTGCTGCTATTACTTTAAAAAAGAAGTGAAAAAAGCTAAATCCTACAACCACTCACACTTATATAAACCATAAACACACACACACATACATGAACTAACCCACTTATATGTACACACACATACACACTCACTGCAATTGACGACAGCAGTAGCAGCGAAAGAGGATCATTCGTTTAAAGGCGCTGTCTGTCAGTAAACAGACTTGAAATCAAGCTCTCCTATCATTCTGAAGATAAGACTCTGATCTCAAAATATTTATGAATAATAAATAGGTAATACCCAACAGCTTCTTTACCTTCCTTTATTATACTAAACGCATTGTGATAGCCTTCAAATACCTACTGATCTCGAAATATTAATGAATAATAAATAGGTAATACCCAACAGCTTCTTTACCTTCCTTTATTATACTAAACGCATTGTGATAGCCTTCAAATACCTACTGATCTTGAAATATTAATGAATAATAAATAGGTAATACCCAACAGCTTCTTTACCTACCTTTATTATACTAAACGCATTGTGATAGCCTTCAAATACCTACTGATCTCGAAATATTAATGAATAATAAATAGGTAATACCCAACACCTTCTTTACCTTCCTTTATTATACTAAACGCATTGTGATAGCCTTCAAATACCTACTGATCTTGAAATATTAATGAATAATAAATAGGTAATACCCAACAGCTTCTTTACCTTCCTTTATTATACTAAACGAATTGTGATAGCCTTCAAATACCTACTGATCTCGAAATATTTATGAATAATAAATAGGTAATACCCAACAACTTCTTTACCTTCCTTCATTATACTTAACGCATTGTTATAGCCTTCAAATACCTACTGATCTTGAAATATTAATGAATAATAAATAGGTAATACCCAACAACTTCTTTACCTTCCTTTATTATACTTAACGCATTGTGATAGCCTTCAAATACCTACTGATCTCGAAATATTAATGAATAATAAATAGGTAATACCCAACAGCTTCTTTACCTTCCTTTATTATACTAAACGCATTGTGATAGCCTTCAAATACCTACTGATCTCGAAATATTAATGAATAATAAATAGGTGATAGCCAACAACTTCTTTAACTTCCTTTATTATACTTAACGCATTGTGATAGCCTTCAAATACCTACTGATCTTGAAATATTAATGAATAATAAATAGGTAATACCCAACAGCTTCTTTACCTTCCTTTATTATACTAAACGCATTGTGATAGCCTTCAAATACCTACTGATCTCGAAATATTAATGAATAATAAATAGGTAATACCCAACAGCTTCTTTACCTTCCTTTATTATACTAAACGCATTGTGATAGCCTTCAAATACCTACTGATCTCGAAATATTAATGAATAATAAATAGGTAATACCCAACAGCTTCTTTACCTTCCTTTATTATACTAAACGCATTGTGATAGCCTTCAAATACCTACTGATCTTGAAATATCAATGAATAATAAATAGGTAATACCCAACAGCTTCTTTACCTTCCTTTATTATACTAAACGCATTGTGATAGCCTTCAATACCTACTGATCTTGAAATATTAATGAATAATAAATAGGTAATACCCAACAGCTTCTTTACCTTCCTTTATTAAACTAAACGCATTGTGATGTCCTTCAAATACCTACTGATCTTGAAATATTAATGAATAATAAATAGGTAATACCCAACACCTTCTTTACTTTCCTTTATTATACTAAACGCATTGTGATGTCCTTCAAATACCTACTGATCTCGAAATTGTTATGAATAATAAATAGGTAATACCCAACACCTTCTTTACCTTCCTTTATTATACTAAACGCCTTGTGATAGCCTTTAAATACCTACTGATCTCGAAATATTAATGAATAATAAATAGGTAATACCCAACACCTTCTGTATCTTCCTTTATTATACTAAACGCATTGTGATAGCCTTCAAATACGTACTGATCTCGAAATATTAATGAATAATAAATAGGTAATACCCAACAGCTTCTTTACCTTCCTTTATTATACTAAACGCATTGTGATAGCCTTCAAATACCTACTGATCTCGAAATATTAATGAATAATAAATAGGTAATACCCAACAGCTTCTTTACCTTCCTTTATTATACTAAACGCATTGTGATGTCCTTCAAATACCTACTGATCTCGAAATATTAATGAATAATAAATAGGTGATAACCAACAACTTCTTTAACTTCCTTTATTATACTTAACGCATTGTGATAGCCTTCAAATACCTACTGATCTTGAAATATTAATGAATAATAAATAGGTAATACCCAACAGCTTCTTTACCTTCCTTTATTATACTAAACGCATTGTGATAGCCTTCAAATACCTACTGATCTCAAAATATTAATGAATAATAAATAGGTAATACCCAACACCTTCTTTACTTTCCTTTATTATACTAAACGCATTGTGATGTCCTTCAAATACCTACTGATCTCGAAATTGTTATGAATAATAAATAGGTAATACCCAACACCTTCTTTACCTTCCTTTATTATACTAAACGCCTTGTGATAGCCTTCAAACACCTACTGATCTCGAAATATTAATGAATGATAAATAGGTAATACCCAACAGCTTCTTTACCTTCCTTTATTATACTAAACGCATTGTGATAACCTTCAAATACCTACTGATCTCGAAATATTTATGAATAATAAATAGGTAATACCCAACAGCTTCTTTACCTTCCTTTATTATACTAAACGCATTGTGATAGCCTTCAAATACCTACTGATCTCAAAATATTAATGAATAATAAATAGGTAATACCCAACAGCTTCTTTACCTTCCTTTATTATACTAAACGCATTGTGATAGCCTTCAAATACCTACTGATCTCGAAATATTAATGAATAATAAATAGGTAATACCCAACAGCTTCTTTACCTTCCTTTATTATACTAAACGCATTGTGATAGCCTTCAATACCTACTGATCTTGAAATATTAATGAATAATAAATAGGTAATACCCAACACCTTCTTTACCTTCCTTTATTATACTAAACGCATTGTGATGTCCTTCAAATATCTACTGATCTTGAAATATTAATGAATAATAAATAGATAATACCCAACACCTTCTTTACCTTCCTTTATTATACTAAACGCATTGTGAGAGCCTTAAAATACCTACTGATCTTGAAATATTAATGAGTAATAAATAGGTAATACCCAACAGCTTCTTCACCTTCCTTTATTATACTAAACGCATTGTGAGTAGCCTTCAAATACCTACTAATGTTGAAATATTAATGAATAATAAATAGGTAATACCCAACAGCTTCTTTACTTCCTTTATTATACTAGCATTTGTGATGTATGAAATACCTACTGATCTTGAAATATTAATGAATAATAATAGGTAATACCTTACCTTCTTTACTTTCCTTTATTATACTAAACGCATTGTGATGTCCTTCAAATACCTACTGATCTCGAAATTGTTATGTATAATAAATAGGTAATACCCAACACCTTCTTTACCTTCCTTTATTATACTAAACGCCTTGTGATAGCCCTTCAAATACCTACTGATCTCGAAATATTAATGAATGATAAATAGGTAATACCCAACAGCTTCTTTACCTTCTTTATTATACTAAACGCATTGTGATAGCCTTCAAATACCTACTGATCTCGAAATATTTATGAATAATAAATGAGGTAATACCCAACAGCTTCTTTACCTTCCTTTATTATACTAAACGCATTGTGATAGCCTTCAAATACCTACTGATCTCAAAATATTAATGAATAATAAATAGGTAATACCCAACAGCTTCTTTACCTTCCTTTAATATACTAAACGCATTGTGATAGCCTTCAAATACCTACTGATCTCGAAATATTTATGAATAATAAATAGGTAATACCCAACAGCTTCTTTACCTTCCTTTATCATACTAAACGCATTGTGATGTCCTTCAAATACCTACTAATTCATAAATATTAATGAATAATAAATAGGTAATACCCAACAGCTTCTTTACCTTCCTTTATTATACTAAACGCATTGTGATAGCCTTCAAATACCTACTGATCTCGAAATATTAATGAATAATAAATAGGTAATACCCAACAACTTCTTTACCTTCCTTTATTATACTTAACGCATTGTGATAGCCTTCAAATTCCTACTGATCTCGAAATATTAATGAATAATAAATGAGTAATACCCAACACCTTCTGTATCTTCCTTTATTATACTAAACGCATTGTGATAACCTTCAAATACCTACTGATCTCGAAATATTAATGAATAATAAATAGGTAATACCCAACAGCTTCTTTACCTTCCTTTATTATACTAAACGCATTGTGATAGCCTTCAAATACCTACTGATCTCGAAATATTAATGAATAATAAATAGGTAATACCCAACAACCTTTACCTTCCTTTATTATACTAAACGCATTGTGATGTCCTTCAAATACCTACTGATCTCGAAATATTAATGAATAATGGTAATACCCAACAGCTTTTTACCTTCCTTTATTATACTAAACGCATTATGATAACCAACCTAAATACCTACTGATCTTGAAATATTAATGAATAATAAATCGGTAATACCCAACACCTTCTTTACTTTCCTTTATTATACTAAACGCATTGTGATGTCCTTCAAATACCTACTGATCTCGAAATTGTTATGTATAATAAATAGGTAATACCCAACACCTTCTTTACCTTCCTTTATTATACTAAACGCCTTGTGATAGCCTTCAAATACCTACTGATCTCGAAATATTAATGAATGATAAATAGGTAATACCCAACAGCTTCTTTACCTTCCTTTATTATACTAAGCACATTGTGATAGCCTTCAAATACCTACTGATCTCGAAATATTTATGAATAATAAATAGGTAATACCCAACAGCTTCTTTACCTTCCTTTATTATACTAAACGCATTGTGATAACCTTCAAATACCTACTGATCTCGAAATATTAATGAATAATAAATAGGTAATACCCAACAGCTTCTTTACCTTCCTTTATTATACTAAACGCATTGTGATAGCCTTCAAATACCTACTGATCTCGAAATATTTATGAATAATAAATAGGTAATACCCAACCTTCTTTACCTTCCTTTATCATACTAAACGCATTGTGATGTCCTTCAAATACCTACTGATCTCGAAATATTAATGAATAATAAATAATTAATACCCAACAGCTTCTTTACCTTCCTTTATTATACTAAACGCATTGTGATAGCCTTCAAATACCTACTGATCTCTCGAAATATTAATGAATAATAAATAGGTAATACCCAACAACTTCTTTACCTTCCTTTAGCTATACTTAACGCATTGTGATAGCCTTCAAATTCCTACTGATCTCGAAATATTAATGAATAATAAATAGGTAATACCTTTTAATACCAGTATCTTCCTTTATTATACTAAACGCATTGTGATAGCCTTCAAATACCTACTGATCTCGAAATATTAATGAATAATAAATAGGTAATACCCAACAGCTTCTTTACCTTCCTTTATTATACTAAACGCATTATGATAGCCTTCAAATACCTACTGATCTCGAAATATTAATGAATAATAAATAAGGTAATACCCAACAGCTTCTTTACCTTCCTTTATTATACTAAACGCATTGTGATGTCCTTCAAATACCTACTGATCTCGAAATATTAATGAATAATAAATAGGTAATGCCCAACAGCTTTTTACCTTCTTTATTATACTAAACGCATTTGTGATAACCTTCAAATACCTACTGATCTTGAAATATTAATGAATAATAAATCGGTAATACTTAACAGCTTCTTTACCTTCCTTTATTATACTAAACGCATTGTGATAACCTTCAAATACCTACTGATCTTGAAATATTAATGAATAATAAATAGGTAATACCCAACAGCTTCTTTACCTTCCTTTATTATACTAAACACATTGTGATAGCCTCCTCAGTCATCACTGATCTTGAAATATTAATAACAATAAATAGGTAATACCCCAACAGCTTCTCTCACCTTCCTTTTATTATACTAAACTACTGTGATAGCCTTCAAAATACCTACTGATCTCGAATATTAATGAATATTAACAGCACACCACCAGCTTTACCTTCCTTTTATTATACTAACGTGTCATTGTGATAGCCTTCAACACTAACAGATCTCGAAATATTAATGAATAAATAAATAGGTAATACCTAACAGCTTTTTACCTTCCTTTAATATACTAAACGATTGTGATGTTACCTTCAAATACCTACTGATCTTGAAATATTAACAGAATAATAAATCCTAGGTACACACCCAACAGCTTCTTTGCATCTTCTCATTACACGAACGCATTGCATAGCCTTCAAATACCTAATATCCTCAAATATTAATGAATAATAAATAGGTAATACCTAACAGCTTTTTACCTTCCTTTATTATACTAAACGATTGTGATAGCCTTCAAATACCTACTGATCTTGAAATATTGGCTGAATAATAAACGGCACACCTGCAATGTTTTCTTCACCTCCTTTATTATACTAAACGCATTGCATTAGCCTTCAAATACCAAACACTGATCAACATTAGAATAATAATAAATAGGTAATACCCAACAGCTTCTTCACCTTCCTTTATTATACTAACCATTGTGATAGCCTTCAAATGTCTACTGATCTTGAAATATTAATGAATAATAAATAGGTAATACCTGAACAGCTTAATTTCTCCTTTTATATTACACAATTTATTGTGATAGCCTTCAAATGTTCACCATTGATCTCAAAATATTAATGAATAATAAATAGGTAATACCCAATGAGCTTCTTTACCTTCCTTTATTATACTAAACGCATTGTGATAGCCTTCAGTACCTACTGACTTTAAATATTAATAGCATAAATAGGTAATACCCAACACCTTCTTTACCTTCCTTTATTATACTAAATCCATTTTTGTGATAGCCTTCAAATATCACTTATTCTTGTGCTATTAATGAATAATAATGTATAATACCTGTAACAGTCTTTGTCTTTATTATATCAACCATTGTGATAGCCTTCAAATACCTACTGATCCTCAAATATTAATGAAACAATAAATAGGTAATACCCAACACCTCTTTACCTTCCTTTATTATACTACTAGATGTCCTTCTAAATACCTACTGATCTTGAAATAATAACAATAATAAATAGATAATACCCAACACCTTCTTTACCTTCCTTTATTGTACAAACGCATTGTGATATTTCCAAAATACCTACTGATCTCGAAATATTAATGAATAATAAATAGGTAATACTCCAACAGTTTTTTAAATTTCCTATTATACTAAGTCTCCATTGTGATAGCCTTCAAATACCTACTGATCTCGAAATATAAATGAATAAGTAAATAGGTAATACCTGCAACACCTTTACCTTCCTTTATTATACTAAACGCATTAGGATGGTCCCTTCAACACTACTGATTCAAATATTAAATGAATAATAAATAGATAATACCCAACACCTTTACCTTCCTTTATTATACTAAACGCATTGTGAGAGCCTTCAAATACCTACTGATCTTGAAATATTAATGAATAATAAATAGGTAATACCCAACAGCTTCTTTACCTTCCTTTATTATACTAAATGCATTGTGATAGCCTTCAAATACATACTGATCTTGAAATATTAATGAATAATAAATAGGTAATACCCAACACCTTCTTTACCTTCCTTTATTATACTAAGCGCATTGTTATCGCCTTCAAATACCTACTGATCTCGAAATATTAATGAATAATAAATAGGTAATACCCAACAGCTTCTTTACCTTCCTTTATTATACTAAACGCATTGTGATAGCCTTCAAATACCTACTGATCTCGAAATATTAATGAATAATAAATAGGTAATACCCAACAGCTTCTTTACCTTCCTTTATTATACTAAACGCATTGTGATAGCCTTCAAATACCTACTGATCTCGAAATATTAATGAATAATAAATAGGTAATACCGAACAGCTTCTTTACCTTCCTTTATTATACTAAACGCATTGTGATAGCCTTCAAATACCTACTGATCTCGAAATAGTAATGAATAATAAATAGGTAATACCCAACACCTTCTTTACCTTCCTTTATTATACTAAACGCATTGTGATAGCCTTCAAATACCTACTGATCTCGAAATAGTAATGAATAATAAATAGGTAATACCCAACATTTTCTTTACCTTCCTTTATTATACTAAACGCATTGTGATAACCTTCAAATACCTACTGATCTCGAAATATTTATGAATAATAAATAGGTAATACCCAACACCTTCTTTACCTTCCTTTATTATACTAAACGCATTGTGATAGCCTTCAAGTACCTACCCATACACCTTAATGCATTTTGTGTTTATTACAAAACTGAAAAGGAAATCAAATTAATATTGAAAGGGAAAATGAAAAGTTACTAATTACTGTATCAGTCAGTAAATGCCATACATGATACTCATTTGGGCGATCATGTCTGTTTTGGGCCATGACTGATTAGGCAGAAAATTTTCCCACGATAGGTTGCCATTTTTTTCTGCAGTAGACTGGTTGCCAACCAAGAGGACAGAAACCAATCTGTCCTGCTATTCAACCCATAGCTGGAGGGGAAAAAATTTACTGTTTCTGTTCCTCTCTACTAAAAATAACAATCCATCATTTACATGTTTAAATTTTGTTTCCCATTGCTAGTAGCTACACAGATGAACTTCTCTGTAATTAGCCAAATTCCGACTACATTTAAAATTGAAATATAGATAATTTACCAGAATCTCATGTTAAAAGATTATTGAAAATTCATTCTGACAGTTTAAAGAAATTGTTTTTGTAATACGGTGTAAAAATATTCATATTTTATTTACATTGAAATTATTTGTTTGAACATTATTTTTAATTGATACTCATATTTGAGTAGATATTCTGTTTTTAATCAAACAGTATATTTATTTTTAACAGCCTGATTATTTATGATAAATTTTCTATGAAAATATGCGTTATTCGGAAGGATTTGGAACCTGCGACCCTTATCAACATATTATAAAAATAATGTTCAAACAAATAATTTCAATATGTCAGTTCTTAAAACCATTTTGTTAATCTTTGATTTTCTGTAACATTGTATGTTTACATTTGTTGACATTACAATACATTTCAGAGCAGAGATGGTTATTTGTGTAGAACTGAAAATTGTGTTATATAGGCATGATTTGACTTTGTTTAGACTGTGGTATTATTTGTGGTCAAGTGGTCTAAGACACACCAGATCAATTAGTAGCTTCCCATATGTTGAAAGGGGTCGCAGGTTCAAATCCTGCTGAATGACACACGTTTTCATGCAAAATTTATCGTCAGTAATCAGGTCGGTAGAAATAAATATACGTTTGATTAAAAACAGAATATCTACTTAAATACGAGTATCGATTAAAAATAATTTCAATATGTCGGTTGTTAAAACCATTTTGTTAATCTTCAGGATTTTTCATAATATTATTTATATTGTTCAAACTGTTGTCTTCATCTTTGTTATTAACAATGTTTCAGATGTTGTACACTCCACTCTTCTTCAGGTAATTGGAATTTTGAACTGAACCCTTTGTTTCAGCCACTGGAGACATAGCCCAGTGGATAAAAGCATTGGTTGAAGTAATCCAATGACTTGACCAAAGAATTGTGAGTTCAATACCTGACCACAGCAGAGGAGAACAAAAACTTAGAGTTGAGTTAAATGAAAATAACTGAAACTAAGATATCCATATGAGGCATGGCATGTGGAACTAGAACAATCTATTCCGGTGGATGAAATAAAGGGTTTGGTTCAAAATTCCAATCACCTTAAGAAGGCCAGTGCATAAAATGCAGTGAATATGATAACAAAGATGAAGACAACATTTCAAACAATCTAAATCATGTAAATAATTACAATATCTCATCTCAGAAATTGCTATGGGACCTACCCTTTTTGGACTATAATGAACTCTTCCTATTATTATGAATACCGGGAGAATATGCCTCTCGGGGTGGAGTTGAGTTCAATCACCCCTGGCTAATACATGGCAGTCTGACTGACATGTAACACATTTTGTAATTGTCCTCTCATTTAATATGTTTCACTAATTCCTGAGTTCATGTTTTTCTTTTGGATATATCCTGGGTCCACAACAGACATATTGACAGATAAGGTGATATTTTCATATGTGTGTGTGTGAGAGAGAGAGAGAGAGAGAGAGAGAGAGAGAGAGAGAGAGAGAGAGAGAGAGAGTTTTGTCACACAGAGAAAGATACTGCTATTTCTGGGATAAGGTCCCAGTTGTTGTCACTACGTTATGCTGGAAGAAAAAGATAAAGAAAACAGTGGTCTAATTTTTATAACTGTTGAACAGCACCACCTTACGGCACCTTGGTGCATCAAGTGGGGGTAACTCCCACACCTTATTTATTCTAATTCAGTAACACTTATATGTTTGGTTTGGTTGTTTTGTTTTTATGGCAAATCAACCTCGGTGGGTCATTTATTGCCAACTAAACTTTATTTATTTATTGCTGGTAATACCTTTTCCTTTCAACAATTTATTGTTGTTTATATAAGTTTTTGTGTCTAGTAATACATTTTTCTTTTCAAGTGTCAAGATTCATTGGGATTTTGTTTTTTAAGGCAGGATCCCCAAGTCCTACCCTTGTTATCTAACCCATAACTGGAGGGAAGGGACAGATTAATATCTTTCCCAAGGGTACCAGTGCTTAAGTGAATGCAGGGTATTCAACTGGAATTCGAACTCAGCTCACCGATTTCTCTTTCCGAGCCAATATCCACTGCACCACAACACACATCTGTCACTAAACGCTTACAGCACCTGGTATTCCCAAGTGGTCACCCATCTAAATACTGACCAGGCTCAACGTTGCTTAACTTCAGTGATCAAGCGAGAACCGGTGTATTCAATGTGATAGGCCATAAGCCAACACTTATATGTGTTTTGCATGGAAGATACTTGGTAGAAACATGGCCAATCCAAAAGCTACAATTTAAGAAACATCTGATCTTGTATCTCAGAGAATTTGTGAGACAAATCTGTGGTTTATACAAATTTTCCCGTGTGTCAGCCATTCAATAAAATGAGCATAAGTGGGAGAAGAGCAGATAGGCAGCAGAGGCTGATAAGTTGGGTGCTTATGCTTTGCATGTAGAGTTTTGCGGTAGTCTCACTGATTGTGATCATAAAAAGACCCAGTACAACTGAGATTCCAAACAAATGTAACTTTTTGCAACACAGAGCAAAATAGTCTATCCTTTTTCAGGTTGGTTTTAAATTCTGATTTGCCCACCTAGATTGTTTGCATGATGAGTGCTAAGGGTCTACATTGTCATTTCAACCATAACTAGGGAAAGACGAGATGGATTCATATCTTACTCAGGGGAATTAGTATGAAAAATAGCCTTGTCTAGAATTTAAACTCAGATCATTGATTACGTTTTTTATAATAACTATCACAATCACCACATCTCCTTTAAATTATGGACTAATAATTCAAATTTATTATTGTTGGATTTGTTAAATTTTATACATGTAACTTTCCCTACTTCTTTCTGAATGCTCAAAGAGAAAGAAAATATCTTTACCCCATATCAAATTAGAATTAAAGAAAAGTTTGGAACAAATATTTTTTGTTTTATATTCTTTTTAAAACAAAATCTGCTGCTATGAAAGTCGGCTCCCTGTGCAGGGCCCGGAAATTTTTCCCACCTGAATCTATTCTGCACATATACAAATCTACCATCCGCCCGTGTATTGAATATTGCTGCCATATCTGGTCGGGTGCCCCTGCTGCTCTCCTTGGGCTTCTTGACAAAATACAAAGGAGGATCTGTAACGTGGTTGATACTGACTTGGCAGACCGGCTGCAGCCGCTCTCTCACCGGCGTGATGTGGCTTCCCTGTGCCTCTTCTACAAGTACTTTCATGGCTTCTGCTCCGATGAGCTTAGATCACTGGTGCCGCCTAAGCAGGAATTTACACGAGATACTAGATTGGCAACTAGGTCCCACCCTTTTACAGTTAAACAAATAAGATGTAACCGTAAATTCTACTCCAACAGCTTCTTTTCTCGTGCTTCCCGCCTGTGGAACTCCCTTCCACAACTCTGCTTTCTCGACAGTTACAATCTTCAGGTGTTTAAATGTAGGGTCAATAGACACCTCCTATCACACTAACTCCCAACTATTCTCTGAACACTCTCATCTACCCAACCCTCATTCTCAGTATCCTTACCCGCCTATCACCCACCCTCTGACATTTCCTATATTTAATCAGCCTTTCTCCACTCTACGTAGCCCCCTGCGCAGTAGTGGCAGTGACATGCCTTGCTCGGGGTGAAACGCTTATAAAAAAAAAAAATTGCTTATTCATAATTAGCATGAAAAAATGAAACAAAAACAATTTTTGATTTATGGCAATTTTCCGTGTATTAATTTGGACATCAAAGAAGATTGAAAAAAATTATTTATTTGAAAAAAAACTTATTTAAATAGAATGTTATTTAAATAAATTAAATGTTATTTAAATAAATTTAAAAAAATTATTTATTTGAAAAAAACTTATTTGAATAGAATGTTATTTAAATAAATTAAATGTTATTTAAATAAATTAAAAAAATTATTTATTTGAAAAAAACTTATTTAAATAGAATGTTATTTAAATAAATTAAATGTTATTTAAATAAATTAAAAAAAATAATTTATTTGAAAAAAACTTATTTAAATAGAATGTTATTTAAATAAATTAAATGTTATTTAAATAAATTTTAAAAAATTATTTATTTGAAAAAAACTTATTTAAATAGAATGTTATTTAAATAAATTAAATGTTATTTAAATAAATTAAAAAAAATATTTATTTGAAAAAAACTTATTTAAATAGAATGTTATTTAAATAAATTAAAAAAAATTATTTATTTGAAAAAAAACTTATTTGAATAGAATGTTATTTAAATAAATTAAATGTTATTTAAATAAATTAAAAAAATTATTTATTTGAAAAAAACTTATTTAAATAGAATGTTATTTAAATAAATTAAATGTTATTTAAATAAATTAAAAAAAATATTTATTTGAAAAAAAACTTATTTAAATAGAATGTTATTTCAATAAATTAAATGTTATTTAAATAAATTAAAAAAAATTATTTATTTGAAAAAAAACTTATTTAAATAGAATGTTATTTAAATAAATTAAATGTTATTTAAATAAATTAAAAAAAATTATTTATTTGAAAAAAAAAACTTTTACACCTAATTTATTGTCTTTCAATGCTAAATTTTGTAATGAAATCATTTTAACAAAATTAAACAAGTCTTCAGCTTTGAAAGGAAATTAAAAATATTGATTCTCCTTTATCATTTAATGTTGAGTATGTTTTAATATTTTTAAAGAAGTGGAAGTTATCTAGTGACTTGATAAATATTTTAAAAATTAATTTTCTGAGTTACATTGCAAAAGACTGTAAATTAAAAATACAAATTAAATTTATGAGATATCGAATGAAAGTGATTCTGAATAAAATTCCTTGTTAAAAAAAATGCACATCCAATATATTTAAGGTCAAAATAATTGCAAGTATTTTCTGGACACTCAGGTCCTTTTTAGGATGTGCATACAGTGTAGTGGTTAGTGATTCTGAGAGTAAGATTGGAGAGCTGAGTTCAAATTCCAGCTGAGGTAGTTGTGTTTATATTTTTGCTTTGACCACAAGTGTCGACATCAATAACTGTGGTGGAACATTGATTGCCAAATAACAAACAGAATTATAAGAATGGATTCTCCCACTGGGGATCATGTGACCCCGATAATAACCTATATTAAGCACCAGACAGAATTCCGATGTGACCAACCAAGGATTAATCAAAGGGATCAACCAAGTGGATTGACCAGGTGGACGAACAGGATTACAAGTAGCAGAAGTCCTACTAGTTACAGTCGTGTGGCAGAGTTCAGTGTTCACAGTGTGATATCACAATTTTGTCCGTGAGTAGATTAATCAGGAGGACTCTCAAGAGAAGATACTACATATTATCAGAAAGAACTTCTTAATACACAAATAACTTTTTCTTTTTTTTTTTTAATCATATCACCCCAAGCAAGGCGGTAACACCACTAATGTACAGGGGGCTATGTAAGAGTGAAAAGATTGGAAAAGAGAAAGCCAGAAACCACATCCTAAACAGGGAACAAGGGATGAGCCTCTTCACCTGTTCAATAGACGTGGGTGGAGTGTGAACCGGGCGATAGTTTAGTCTATCTACTCCAATTAAAAAAAAAAGGAAAAAAAGAAAAGAGTGAAAAGATTGGAAAAGAAAGCCGGAAACCGCATCCTAAACAGGGAACAAGGGATGAGCCTCTTCACCTGTTCAATAGACGTGGGTGGAGTGTGAACCGGCGATAGTTTAGTCTATCTACTCCAATTAAAAAAAAAAGGAAAAAAAGAAAAGAGTGAAAAGATTGGAAAAGAAAGCCGGAAACCGCATCCTAAACAGGGAACAAGGGATGAGCCTCTTCACCTGTTCAATAGATGTGGGTGGGAGGTGAACCGGGCGATAGTTTAGTCTATCTACTCCAATTAAAAAAAAAAGGAAAAAAAGAAAAGAGTGAAAAGATTGGAAAAGAAAGCCGGAAACCACATCCTAAACAGGGAACAAGGGATGAGCCTCTTCTACCTGTTCAATAGATGTGGGTGGAGTGTGAACCGGGCGATAGTTTAGTCTATCTACTCCAATTGAAAAAAAAAAAAGAAAAAAAAGAGTGAAAAGATTGTGACTATCTTGCAAATAGCAAGATACTAGAATGTTATCACCTCATAAAAATAACTATTACTACAAATTCACAAGTAACGGAACTAATATACCAAGACCCAAGACAATACAACCACAGCACATCAGTAAACTAACAAGGTTGCAACAGTTTTCACAAATATCCTTGGAAAGGTATCACTGTACTCCTCTTTCAAATAGTGCCATAGTTCCCAACCCCGGGGTAAATTACCCCAGTGGGGTAATGAACCCATATTTTGTGGGTAATAGATGTTCAGTTTGGGAACTTCAGGACAATATTGCTTCATTTTGTGGGAAATTGGAACTGTGGACCAGATGTATTGGAAAGGGAATTTTGTACAATTTTCTGCATTGGATGCCTTCCTTGATAAAGTTAATTCTGAAGACATCCTCAACCACATGAAGACAGACATCAGTGATCACCTAAATGGCCTCTTGGAAAACTTACGTAAGTACTTTACAAACTTGAATAATTCCAACAATGAATGGGTAAGAAATCCATATCTTGTGAGTGAAGATATCATTCCTGATGAGGACTATCCAGCAAAGAAGAATTTCTCACACTCTGGATGAACAATGCATGGAAGCTTTTGTTTGAGACCAAGTCTGGTCTAGACACCTTTTGGATCTCTCGTCTGCAGGATATACCAACACTAGCCTCGAGAGCAGTACAAATTCTCATAGGATTTTCAACCACTTATCTATGTGAATAAGCTTTTTCTACTGTCCTTGGAATGAAGACCAAGAAACGTAGCAGACTCAACATGGCAAATGACGCCCGAATAGCCCTTTCAGTCACAAAGTTAAGAATAAATAAACTGGCACAGGCAATACAAGCTCAACACTCACATTAAGAATCACGGCCAGGTTACGACTACTATACCTCTGATTATTATAGATTGGTACTATTATATTTAATAATTTCCATTAACTTTGTCTGCTTTTGATGTATGAAAATATAATTACTTCTTTTCCTATATTACGGGTATTTGTTCATTGGGGTAATGGATAATAGTGAAATTGTATTTTGGGGTAATCGCAGCAAAAAGGTTGAGCACCTATGAAATAGTGGTTAATAGCAGGGCAGACTTGGCTCTCTAGACTTGGTTGGAAGTCAGTCTAAGAGAAGTACAACTGTAAATTCAAAACTGGTTATGTGTAGGATGTGCAACATCCCCCCCCCCCCCATAAAACCTACTTGTTATGGAACCATAAGTCTAAGAAAGTCTACATGACTTACACATATGCATTTATAAGGTTTTAATTTATTTTGAATTTGAAAAATAAAGTAATAAGATCGAATTTTAAGGAAAATACTTATTATGAATCTCATAAGCCAGGTTGCATTTCTATCAACAATGAAATAAGATTCTTCATAGAATTAAGCTGATCCTAAAATGGATGCTACACAAATTTAATTAAAGAAATCAAGGTTAGCATTTATGGGAGAAAAAAAACTAGATATTAAGGAACAACCAATGAAAATGCAGAAATTATAATTGATAAAAAATTGAAACGCTTAATAAAAAATAAAATCAGAAAAGTAAAAAACAAAAACCAGGAAAAAGATGAACTTTTGACTTAATGAGTCAGAATAATAAAAAAAGAAGTAACAAACAACTAATTATTTCTCTTAATTCTGTCCTTTTTTTGTCCTCAGAATGTCAATGAAAATAATCCGTGATTATAACTTCGTCATTTTTATGTTTTGTTAAAGGAAGATTATCAAGGGATCAGTTTGGCTTCATTCGATAATTCTAGTATTTAAAGAGGGCAAACGGCACAAAAAACTCAAAGCTTTTATGTGAAAGTCATGAACCTTTTCAAGGACTTAAATAAGAAGTTCTGTAGTTTTTTTAATGTTACAGTTTGTTTACATTTATCAATCTTCTTTAGTTTTATTTTTTAAGACTTGATAAATTTATTCAATTGTCATGACCTTAAAAAATTAAGGATAAAATAAAAATGTCAAGAATTTGTGATACCTACCCTCCCTCTCCACACACACACATACACACACACACACACACACGCACACACACAGAGGAAGAGTGCTTTTCAATTTTTTCTTGTTGGTCAAAGAAACAATACTGAATAACATCTAAACTTATTTATAAATGGAACTTTGTGTGTGTGTGTGTGTGTGTGTGTGTGATTTTCTTGAAAATTTACACAGTTGTACTATAAGCGTCTGCGAGTGTTCTTAGCTAGGTTTTGTGTCAAGGTACCCCTGATAAATATCGAAAATCGATAATCAAAAAAAATCGAGTTATAGAAGGAGTGGTCCGATTTTAATCAAATTTGATACACTCATAGACAAAGACAGAAGAAACGATATTCAGAAGTTTCAAGGTTGCAGTTCTTACAATAGTGCAGAAAATCGATTATATATATATATATATATATATATATATATAAAAGGCAAGATGTTTGTGTGTGTCTGTTTATCTGCTTGTATGTCTGCATTTTTTTCAACCCTTTTATTTTAGTTTTTGCTTCGGGTTTGGCTCTAAGTAGGTATAATTGTAGTTCTTAGTCTCAGCCATGATACCATTTACTCAGAGGACTTATTTAGCCTTCAAAATTCAGTTTACGATGAAAAGAACTTATTTGATATCGATACCAAGAAATCAAAATTTGACTTACATCCATTCATTTTTCTTTCAGTCTACGATTTCGCTTTAACTAGAAACAACTATTGCTTTTTAGTCTTTTGTGCCAACGTCCAAAAAGTCTGAGCTCCAGGACCATGGATTAGTTTTAAAGCTTTCATTACACCTGAGTAATGCCGGGCTATACTGCTAGTCTTATGTATAAATTAAATATATATTACAAGAGAAGATACAAAATTTTATTGTCTGTGTGATTTCTTGGACAGAACAGAACCATTTATTATTTTTCTCTATTATTTTCTGTTCAGAATTTTGTTCTGTTAAAAAAAAAGAAATTTTTTAAAACGTAAATAAATGAATTCAATTATCCAATAAAATATTGTTATCTTATGCTTTTTTTAATACATTTAATTTTATTCTACTTATTTTATTCTACTTATTTCTTATTTAAATGACTGCATTTCTGTGAACAACATTAAGCATTTTTACTTCTGATTAGCCTTTGAGATTTCACTCGCCCGACTGACTCAGTCGATTAATAATTTAACTGGGCGATTAGTTTCTTGCTTTACTTGCCCACAGTTGATTAACAATCTCGCAGTGAAAAAAAGAAATTTGATTCCTTTTACAACCCAAAAGTATGCCATTGAAGATTCACAAGTTACTTAGAATGACCTACAATGAGCTTTTATTATCCTGGTCAGTGTAAACATTCATTTAATTAACGCTTCCAGAGTGTAGCCAAAATGTCTCACCCAAATTAAAGACACTCACAGATTTTTAGAAACTCATTTGGAAAAATATTATCCTTGATTCCTTGCTTACGAAAAGTAAAAATGAGCATTTGAAAGAAAGAAAAAAATATGTATATTTCTTTTAACCACGCACCGAAAAACAAATTATACAAGTAAGTAATTTTTTTATAGAAAATTGTTGAGAAAATCAGATTTGTTATTTTTTTATCATCTATGAGATGGAGGTTGTAGTCAAACAGAAGAAAGAAACTATGAATTTAGGTACCTCCACTTAATTGCCAAAAGAAAACAGCATATCATGATGTTAAAAGAGCTCAAACTTAATAAAAACAAAGTTTTATTAGCAAAATGTTTATGAGGAAAGATCAAATTTTGTTATTATTCTTAAAAAATTTTAAAATCCTCTCTAACACATTAAAAATTTTAATTAAATTTCATTTTTTGTTTTCCGTCAGCAAGTCATGCTATGTTTACATAAGGCAACTATTAAGAAAATGGAGTCGGTCTAGTGAAATAAATTTGGGGCTAGTAAATTTTCCCTTGTTCTCAACTGCCCATCAATTGATTTCTTTTTAAAATCTTAAAGGCTGCTTATGATAGTGAAAATAATCACCACTGAAAAATCAACAGACATTTGCATACCATTTGCAGATAGTTGCGTACCTCAGATAATCTTTTGAAACCTTTAAAGGCAATTACTGCAAAGTCTGAAAAAAAGCATAGGTTTTTTTTGCAAATTTTTAAAAAAGGAACAAAATAAAATTTAAAAAAATTACAACTTTAGTTTTGTTACACATGCAATGGTAGATTAACACTGTTTAAAAATATTTCAGAAATTGAAAATTATTGTAGTTTCACAAATTAATCAAGTTCTGAATGTTGAAAGCCATCCATTTTAAGAAATTTATCTTCTTTTAAGGAGTATACTTATTCAACAGTGATGTGATTCTCTTATTTGCAATTTTATTTTTGATAAAAGAGTTATGCCATTGTGCAAATTAATTGAAACAAAACAAATAATGCCTTCCTAGGACTTTCACACTTTCCCTGATCACGTATACGTCTTTTCTTGGCTTTGTTTTTCTCTTCCGACATAGATAGATAGATCTTTGGGCAAATTACTTGAAACAAAACAAATAATGTCTTCCTAGGATCTTTCACACTTTTCCTGATCACGTATACGTCATTGCTTGGCATTGTTTCTCTCTTCCAACTGTATTTTCCTTTATATTTTAGACTGATGGATTTAGTTTGTGTCTTTGTCTTGATGACATGGCTGACAGTTGAAAGGCTAACATTGACAATATCCACAATCTCTCTGTAAGACTTGCCAGCGTGTTAGTGCAGAGTGACAATTTTCACACACTTCCTTGGAGTAACATCCATCAAAGACAATGGCCATAGGACAACTGATCAACAGTCAAGACAATAGTGGCTGATGCAATATTTTCCAAGGCTAAACAAATTTCATCAGACATCTCCAAAATAGATTCATATTAATGCACACCACTGTAAATGACCTAATCTGAGGAAAAAAATAGAAATCGATTACACCCTGCGACTCCAGTGGGTCTGAAACTGACTGCATGGTAAAAGAAAGGAAACTAAAGTAGTTGTTTCAATTAATTTGCACAAGGATGTATGTTAAGTATCATTTTGCTTTTTTAAAATAATTAAAAGTTGGTTTGCAATTAGCAAATTTTAAGAAAATATGGTAACTTCAAAAAATTACTAAAGGTACACAACTATCTAAGGACACATTTATCTAGGTACTCAAATGTCTGGTACACAACTGCCTGTCCACCATATATATATATATATATAATACCAGCCATAATTATTAGGCCACCCCAGTGTTTTAAAAAATGATGTATTTCATACTATTTTTAGTATTTATTGTCAAGTGAATAATTGTAAATGAAAATAGAATGGTTCTTTTGTTAATACTGCACAATAACATGTGAATCAAATGAATTCCTAAATATTTAATAATTACCTATATTGCAGTTTCATCAATGAAAGAATGAAGAAAATTTAGGGTGATTTAGACGAGTTCATATTTGCTTCCTTGCCTTGTAAAATTTTGCAAGGTAATAACTAAAGAACCGTTCTATTTTCATTTAGAATTATCCACTAAAAGTAGTTTGAAATATATCATTTCTATTAAAAAACTGAGGTGGCCTAATAATTATGACCGGTAGCACACATATATATATATATGTAATTTTTTTTTTCTAAACATATACTGTTAAATATAAGAGACAATGAATGTCTATTATGTTTAATCATGAGCCATTCTAAACGTTGTATTTTGACTTTAATTTCAGTTGAAAATAAAGACAAAAATTCTCCAACATTTGGATAATTTTTTATTGATTTGCTTCTAAGCTTTCGACTCACGTGAGCCATCTTCTGAGAGGTTATTAAGACGGTAATACAGTAACATCCACCATCACTGACAATTTTGTTTTGTGTTGACATAAAACTCTGCTAGGCAACAGCATTAGTTACCAAAAATAACAAACGCAGTTCGCAAATTTGCAATGCGGTTCTATGACATCACACCGCGTGATAGCGCGAAATGACAACAGAACCATGTATTCAAATGCTATCACACGGAGTGACATCATAAAACCGCATTGTAAATTTGCGAACTGCGTTTGTTATTTTTGTATATCAAGCCCCGGGGCTGTCCTAATTATAGTCAGGCAACCAACATGCAAATCTGTAGTACTGAAAGGTAGATTTACTATATGCAATTAGTAATTACTAAACACTACAAGTAGATCAGTCATAACAGATTTAGTGTCTATCTATCTAAATCTAAACTTATTTATAAATGGAACTTTGTCTGTGTATGTGTGAGTGTCCGTTACCTATAGACTCCGAAACGGCCGAACCAATTTTCTTGAAAATTTACACAAATGCACTATAAGCATCTGTGAGTGTTCTTAGCTAGGTTTTGTGTCGAGGTACCCCAAATAAATATCGAAAATTGATAATTGAAAAAAATCGGGTTATAGAAGGAGTCAGTCAGTTAAGTGCCATATGTGATTCACGCTTGGGCGATCATGTCCCAAAAGAGACATGGCTGACTGGGCAGAAAATTATCTCGCAGTAGGTTGCCATTGCTTTCTGCGGTAGACTGGTTGCCGACCAAGGCTATAGAATCCAATCTGTCCTGCTATTAACCCATAACTGGAAGGAAGAGACGGATTAATACCTTTCCCAAGGATATTTATGCGTAAGTGATTACAATAGATTCAACTGGAATTCGAACTCGGCTCCCCGGTTTCTCATTCCGAGCCGATATCCACTGTACCACAACACACATCAAATTTGGTACACTCATAGACAATACCTCTTTCTACTGTTATTAGAGTGATCGTACAATTCAGCAGAGAGGTTGAGAAAAAATGGGATCAATAAATATCCATGGCCAAGTCAGTCCCCGGATATTAACCCTATTGAACACCTTTGGGGCATATTAGATCGAAAACTTCACAAAAAGAACAGGAAGCCATCTTCTAAGCTCGAACTTTTAGGATTATTGCATGAACATGGCAAGAAATCCCTCAAGATGATATTCGTGAATTCATCGCTAGTATGCCTAGAAGGGTCCTTGCATTAAAAAAAGCAAAGGGATGTCAACCAAGTATTAGTTATTAAATTTAGGACCATTTATAATTACTTCATTTGTATAAATTACTTGTTTAATAAAATAAATGGTTTCTGTGAGCGTCTATTCAATTCTGTCATGTCTGTGTATATGCAGAGAAGGTTTTCAAATGGCTGCAAAATTTTCTGATGTTGAGAAAAATGTTCAGTTCTCTTTGCTCATGTCACAGAATTACAAATAAAAGAACTGTATCAAATAACAAAAACCAAAAAACTTGAGGAATTTTGAAAACAGAAACAGCTACAATCGATAGAACATTTAACAATGAGAAAATAATGATATGATCAAAATGTTGATATTCAAAACTACTTATCTTAAAAATCTTAAAAAGAAAGCTCCCCACCCAATCAATACTGGAAAGAGCAATCACTTTAGAAATTTTTTATCCTGAAAAATTGTTTTAAGAGAAAGATTTCCAAAAGGTGAGACTGAAAGTCACAATGGTTTCTCAGTCAGTGAATGTTGAATGTTTCTGTTGTAGATCCCGCACAAATAAATGAACTGCAACCAGTAATTGAGATAGAAAATAAGTGTATTAATGTAACAATACAGACTTGAATGAAGATTAGTAGTCCAGAAATGCGGGTTTGTAAAAAATATATGTACAAATCTCTGAAGTGAAGCTGTAGTATATTGAGTATGTCGGTGTAGGAAGTTGACGGGTACTGCGTAATAATCTTCTCAATGAGTGGAGCACAGAGCTACTATGAACTACTGTGTACTGACCGCTCCTCTCTCTTTGGACTCTCGTATTCTCTGATTAATTCTCTGTAAAAAGGCAAGTTCGGATAAGTGAATGTAGCATTCTGACTTCAAGACAGACTGAGATTGAATTAAATGAAACCAAGAACTGGCCTATTTTATTGGCTAGGAAGAAATCCCAGCATGCATTTGTGTGCTTCTGCCTATCACTTGGGGAGGGAAAAGTATTTTGAAACCATTCCTAGGCAAGTTCGGATAAGTGAATGTAGCATTCTTACTTGAAGACAGACTGAGATTGAGTCAAATGAAACCAAGAACTGGCCTATTTTATTGGCTAGGAAGAAATCCCAGCATGCATTTGTGTGCTTCTGCCTATCACTTGGGGAGGGAAAAGTATTTTGAAACCATTCCTAGGCAAGTTCGGATAAGTGAATGTAGCATTCTTACTTGAAGACAGACTGAGATTGAGTCAAATGAAACCAAGAACTGGCCTATTTTATTGGCTAGGAAGAAATCCCAGCATGCATTTGTGTGCTTCTGCCTATCACTTGGGGAGGGAAAAGTATTTTGAAACCATTCCTAGGCAAGTTCGGATAAGTGAATGTAGCATTCTTACTTGAAGACAGACTGAGATTGAGTCAAATGAAACCATGAACTGGCCTATTTTATTGGCTAGGAAGAAATCCCAGCATGTATTTGTGTGCTTCTGCCTAAAAATTGAAGTTGGTGTGTGTAGGGGGGGTGCAGTCATTCCTAGCACAGATTATCTAGTTTGTTTTTGGGTATACAGACACCAGCAATGGTACAGTCTGGACAGCCATATTTGTTCTTTGGCTTTTAAACTTATTCCCTTTTTTTATTATTATTATTATTATTATTATTATTATTATGATGTCATTTTTCATCATATTTCGATTTCTGCTTTGGTCTCACTACCAACCAAGTCTGCGGGGAGACCTAAGGCAGGTAGTGGCGTGTTGTTATGGCTCCATTTCATGTTTTTCTATCTTCCCTATCATCTCCAGCATTACATAGATAAAGTTTTCCTTAGTGTGTGGGCTGTACTTAATAAGACAATTTTTTGTATATCTCTTAAGCTGGGGTTTCCAGGGATTCTTTCAATGTGTTGTTTTGTTCCATTTTTTATCATTCCAAGTGCACCTACTATCACTGGCACAACTCTTGTTTTCAATTTCCACATTTTTCCTATTTCAATTTCCAGGTCTTTATATTTTGACAGTTTTTCAAATTCCTTGATTGCTATGTTACAATCCGCTGGACAAGCCATATCAATTAATAGACAAGTTTTCTCCTTCTGGTTTTTAACAATAATGTCTGGCCTGTTTGCTTCAATTTTTCTGTCTGTGTAGATGGTGTAATCCCATAGAATGGTTACATCTTCTATTTCTGTAACTGGTGCTGGGTGATGTTCATACCAGTGTTTGCCTACAGCTTTTCCATAATGTTTGCACATTGCCCAATGTAAATATTGCCCAACTCTATCGTGGCGATTTTTATATTCATTTGGGGCAAGCACAGAACAGCCTGAGATTAGGTGGTCTATTGTTTCTTGGTGTTTATCACAAAACCTGCATTTTGGATCCATATTATTATGCATAATATTTGCTTGAAAGTTTCTCGTGAAAAGACTTTGGTCTTGTGCTGCAAGAATAAAGCCTTCAGTTTCGGACTTTAATCCAGATGCACGTAACCATCGATGAGTATTAACTTTGTCAACATTGGATTTATTGGCACGTACTGGATATTGGCCATGCAGAGGTTTGTCTTGCCAGCGCTGTTTCATCTGTTCAAGAGTTTTATCTTTGGCTTTCATTTTCATATTCTTTGCCGCAATAGTCGGCTCTTGGCTTCCGTTCTGCTTTTCTACAGAATCTACTAACTGTAAATCTTGTTTGAATTTACTGCCTTCTTTTATTATTGAATATTTTTTCTTTCTTTCTTCATGTTGCCTTACTAATTGTAACATCCAATCCTTTGTTGTTTCTATGTATGTTAGTAAGCCAATAGTTGTTGTCTTGTATGACAATTCCAGCTGAATAAGACCTCTTCCACCTTCTTTACGGGGTATGTATAGACAGTCTACATCAGCCTTTGGATGATGCATCTTATGCTTAGAAAGAAGCTTTCTTGTTTTAGCATCCATTCGCCTGATGTCATTTATTATTATTATTATTATTATTATTATTAAGGATTTTTGTGTAACTTCTTATGTTTTATTTTTTTTATAGAAGTGAGTAGAGGTTCTTATAAACCATTTTTATTGCTTTTAACATCTCTTCTTTTATAAGAAGTGTTCATATTTGACAAAAAAGTAAGTGAAATTAAGATGAAAGAATTATTATTCGGACAGCATTTCAATATTTCATATAAAATAAACTCATTTCACTGGATAATCTTTTTCTTTTGTTATTCTTTTAAAATTATTCTGTAGAAATGTTCAGTGCTATTACTTCCAAAATGGATAAATAAAACATATGACAATAGACTTGAAAGATTTGTCAACTTAATCTACTTAAATGATAATCCCGAATCTGTCGGTCAAATAAAACTGTGGGCAGGATTATGTCGAGTACTGCTACTGAGGCCCTTTGACTTTGAGGAAACATGACAAGATGAAGCACAAATAAATAACAGCTGTTTATTGAAGAAGACAATGACAATTTTTTTTTAAGAATTTCTCATAAAATAATATTATCTGTAAAATATTATCATTTGTAATATCAATAAAATCCCATTTCTTTACTTGAGTATCAACTGTTTATGAATAAAAGAAATTAAATTTAAATTTAAAAAAAAACTTTTTTCTGAGTGAATATTGTATTAATGTTTTTTAAGAATAATGAATTTTCCAGATACAAGTCCTATTTAACCTATAGTTGGGGGACCTTATAGTCAGTCAGTCAGTTAAGTGCCATGCGCGATACACGCTTGGGCGATCATGTCTCGAAAGAGATATGACTGACTGGGCAGAAGATTATCCCGCAGTAGGTTGCCATTGCTTTCTGCGGTAGACTGGTTGCCAACCAAGGCTATAGAACCCAATCTGTCCTGTTATTTAGCCCATAACTGGAAGGAATAGATGGATTAATACCTTTCCCAAGGGTATTTGCGCATAAGTGAATGCAAGGAATTCAACTGAAATTCGAACTCGGCTGCCCGATTTCTCATTCCAAGCCGATATCCACTGCGCCACAAAACAGTGTATTAAAAAATGATGTAATTCATACTATTTTTTAGTATTTATTGCTAAGTGAATAATTGTAAATGAAAATAGAATGGTTCTTTTGTTAATATTGCACAATAACATGTCTATCAAATGAATTTATAAATATTTAATAATTACCTATATTGCAGTTTCATCAATGAAAGAATGAAAAAATTTAGGGTGATTCAGATGAGTTCATCTTTGCTTCCTTGCCTTGTAAAATTTTGCAAAGTAATAATAACAAAAGAACCATTCTATTTTCATTTGGCAATAAATACTAAAAAATAGTATGAAATACATTATTTCTTTAAAAAGAAAACTGGGGTGGCCTAATAATTATGGCCGGTAGTGTAGATAGATAGAACTGTGGTCGGGAAAGTCTGTCTCATGCTTCAACATAATCTTCAGGCACTTTGACCCATATATATATGATAAAAATACAGTTTTAGTTATGTTCTATTTATGGGTTAAAGTGCTCAATATCAAGTTTTTCAGATCAGGATAATGCAAGAAAAGATAAGCCTCTGGATGATAGCGGAAGTGACTCAGACATAGATGAAATGAGAGCAAGATCTTCATTAGAAAGAATAGTATATAAACCTCATGGGGAAGAGGAGGAAAGAAGTTGTAAAATAAGTTCCAGAACAACCAATAGCATTAAATCTCTTCAGGTAGGCGTAGTGGGTTAGTAAATAGAATTGTACCTATTTGCATATTTTTTTATTTTTTATAATCATGTGGCCCCAAGTAAGGCATTTTACTGCCACTGTTGTGCAGGGGGTTACATAGGTTACTAAAAATAGTATGAATTACATCATTTCTTTAAAAAGAAAAATGTGGTGGCCTAATAATTATGGCTGGTAGTGTATATGTTTAGATGTATATAAATATGAATGTTTCTGTAGTCTAATTGTACAGAAAGTTGAATGATTGAAGTGGGTTCAAGATCTGGCCAAGTCTGTTGCACCCACTTTACACTAAAACTGCTAGGAAAGATACAAATTTATCTCTTCTCTATGGATTAAATAGTAAAACAAACAAGCCTTGTGTAGTAGCCAGCCTAAGAGGAAGAAAAGTTTGAATTCAAACAAGTTGGGTGTAGACATGTTGTGAAGTACATGAAAGGCATTCCTTGCAGCAACGCTTGGTTTAGCCATTCATTAAAACTCATTCTCTATCAGTTGCCCACTTTAACAATTTACTTGAGAGGAGAGAGTGGGTCGGATTCTGTACAACCCTTACGTAAGAAACGTCCACTCAAGCACATGATATTCGTTGAAAGGAATCCTCATCTCTTGGGCTGGATATCTACACACACATACACATGTGTATGTGTGTGTGTGTGTACACATAATATACCTCTACATATTTGAATAGGCATATTAAAAATTAAATTTTGCATATATATATATATATATATAGTACTGTGCAAAAGTATTAGAACAAGAACTATTTTATCTTTTATGAGGCATCAAAATAAAGTTTAAAATCACCCCTGTCCTCACACTTTTGCACACTATCGGTGGTGTGCAAAAGCATTGGGACAGGGTTGATTTTCCTAAAAACCTCACTGAAATTCAAATACAGGGTGAAAAGCCAAGTAAATTCCTAATAAATATTGATTATTTAAAACTAGGTGTAAAAGAAATGTATTAAAAAGAAATTATATTTAATTTTTCCTATTTTCTATTAAACAAGTTATTTTGAAACTACTCATTATTCTATTATCCTTGGATATGACCGACTTTTTTCTTATCACCCTCCTCTCGAATTGATAAATCTAATGTTACTTTGCATGACATACTTTGGGAACAAATACAAGCTGTTTGGCAGGAAATACCATTAGATACATTGAAGAAACTTGCAATGTCAATGCCTGACAGAATGAAGTCTGTGATCAAAGCAAAAGGCTATTATACTAAATATTAAATTTATTTTGTGACGAGTATTGTTTTCTTGTTAAATCATTTGTTGAGTAAATCAAATAAAATTACTTTAATTAAATTGTTTATTTTCTGTCAATATTCCTCGTAAAAGATAAAGTAGCTCTTGTCCTAATACTTTTGCACAGTACTGTATATATACTAGGTGCGATTGGTAAATTGTCGCAATTATTTTGATGCCTCATAAAAGATAAAATAGTTCTTGTCCTAATACTTTTGCACAGTACTGTACATATACTAGGTGCGATTGGTAAATTGTCGCAATTATTTTGATGCCTCATAAAAGATAAAATAGTTATTGTCCTAATACTTTTGCACAGTACTGTATATATTGGAACCTTCTTTAGAAGTGTTGTTTTGTTTCCTGTTCTAAGTATTGTTCTACCTTTGATAATAGCAATGTATATGTGGAATGAGCTGGCAAGACTATTTTTATATGAAGTTTTTTTTTAAGGGTGATTTTTGTCTATTGGCTTTTTCTGTGGTTTGGCAAGATGAAAGAACTGTACATAGATTTGCTTGCCCACATATACACACACACACAAATACAAATATCAAAATTGTCTTACTCTTTATATGCTTTTCATAACATTTTACATTTAGGCCCACATTTAAATGTGTTAGTATTTGTGTGAAAAACATTTTTACCAGACAAGCTGAAAGGACAAAATAAATCACACTTGTATGCAACAAGTTCTCTCTTAATTAATACGTTTGAAGATATTAACTAAAACATGAATATTTGAATTTTGAGTAAATAAAAAACCTATTAAATTTTGAACTACAAACAAAACCCAATACATTTTAGTTCACAGATGTCAAATAAAATTTATATCATCTAAACTTATTTATAAATGGAACTTTGTGTGTGTGTGTATCCATTACCTATAGACTCCAAAACGGCTGAACCGATTTTCTTGAAAATTTATGCAGTTGTACCATAAGCGTCTGCAAGTGTTCTTAGCTAGGTTTTGTGTTGAGGTACCCCAGATAAATATCGATAATCGAAAAAAATCGGGTTATAGAAGGAGTGGTCTGATTTTAATCAAATTTGATACACTCATAGACAAAGACATAAGAAAAGATATTCAGAAGTTTCAAGGTTGCAGTTCTTACAATAGTGCAGAAAATCGATTTTAAATATACATATATATATAAAAGCAAGATAAACAGATACACACAAACATCTTGCCCTTTATATATATATATATATAAAATCTATTTTCTGCACTATTGTAAGAACTGCAACCTTGAAACTTCTGAATATCATTTCTTATGTCTTTGTCTATGAGTGTATCAAATTTGATTAAAATCGGACCACTCCTTCTATAACCCGATTTTTTCGATTATCGATATTTATCGGGGGTACCTCGACACAAAACCTAGCTAAGAACATTCCAGACGCTTATGGTACAACTGTGTGAATTTTCAAGAAAATCGGTTCAGCCGTTTCGGAGTCTATAGGCAACGGACGGACACACACACACAAAGTTCCATTTATAAATAAGTTTAGATTTAGATTTTTAAAGGAGTAAAAAATCAAAAAAGTTATTTAACTTACAGAAAATTAGCTTCTTGACGTTATAATCAACAGAAGTGAAGTGTCCTGCATGCCTAATTGGTTTCACTATGAAAACTGACAGTTAATGTCTGATAAATACAAATGTGTATCTCTTTGTCACCCACTTTTGTTTATGACTTTTATTAAAAATCGTGTGAGTAAATGAAGTTTAATGTGTATATCTAAGTATAAGTCTGAGTGTATATGTGTTTACCTGCTACCCTGAAGGCATTCAGCTAAGCTGAGAAGACAAATCCCTTTTTCATATGACAAATCTTATAATTGTTTTTTTCTCTCTACCTCTTTCTCTTCTAGTTTTTCTTCATCTACCCTCTCACTTTTATTTACTCTATTAATGACTTCCTCTTTTAAAAAATGCAATTGATAACAGATCTTTTATAATTTTTCACAGTTTTAAAGCCTGTCTAAAAACTAGGAGACATTTTCAAAAATCATGGGATGTGGTATTTGCCTAATTCTCCTTTTGTAAGGAAAGGTTTCTAATCTTTTTCTAATGTCAAATCAATAACCACATCTACTACAAAGAAAGCTGGATCACCATCTTGTTTGAGAAAGCTTTTTTTATCTTGTACATTTATATACAGGGTGTCCATAAAAATTGTGTGCACTTTAAAAAATTAATAACTTTATTTGTATTTGCGATAGAAATAATTTGTAAAAAGGATTAGAAAGAAGTAAATCTATATATTTCAAGGTTTTATTGAAATTTTATTTAAGTTTCCACATGTCATCCATCATTAGCAATACAAAGGGTAATACGATTTTGAAGTTCACGGAAAACATTAGCCAACTGATTTACAGTAATGCCTGAAATCACATTAGTTATTTTAGCTTTCAAATCTTCTAATGAATTAGGTTTGGTTGCATACACAATTGTTTTCACATATCTCCATGTTTACTTTTTCCTCAGTTGAAGCCATGGATCAAATTGATTCTGAAAAAAAAAAAAATGATTTTGCTTATCTAAAAATTGTTGAAAATTTTGTGGTAAATTATTCAATAACTATACTTAAAACTAGGTACATTAAACTTTATAACATTTTTTACAGATTATTTCTATCACAAAGACAAATAAAGTTATAAATATTTTAAAGTGCACCCAAACTTTATGGACACCCTGTATGTACAATTTGTCTGTGCATACTGTTGTCACATCCGGTCTGATCCTCCTACTATTCATCTTGAAGTTCTTAACAAAATTCAAAGAATGAACTGCAATGTAACCACTCTCAACTTGGCGTCTTGACTTCAGTCACTTTCACATTGATATGATGTCGCTTCCCTCTGTCTTTTCTTCAAATATTTTAATGGCAACTGATTTGATGAGCTTTTTCCTACATGAAGTCTTTATACAGGGTATCTATAAAGTTTGTGTGCACATACTACATGAATTTAAGCACACTACTGTGTGTTGTGAAGCATTGGATATTGGCTTGGAACGAGAAATTGGGGAGCCGAGTTCGAATTCCAGCCGAATTCATTGCATTCACTTACGCGCAAACACCCTTGGGAAAGGTATTAATCCGTCTCTTCCTTCCAGTTATGGGCTAAATAGCAGGACAGATTGGGTTCTATAGCCTTGGTCAGCAACCAGTCTACCGCAGAAAGCAATGACAACCTACTGCGGGATAATCTTCTGCCCAGTCTGTCATGTCTCTTTCGAGACATGATCGCCCAAGCGTGTATCACGTATGGCACTTAACTGACTGACTGACTAGATTGGCTTCTAGGTCCAATCCTCTTACCATTGAAATAGTTAAATGTAATTTCTGCATCTACTCCAATCGTTTCTTTTCTCACACTCCCCCCTGTGGAACTCCATTCCATTTAATTACTTTGCTAATAACTACAATCTTTAAAAATTTAAATACAAAATTTTTTTCTATCTTTTTGGATCCCATTCATCTTTTATCCTTTCCTCAATTGCCCCTTATATCCAGTATTTTCTCTCACTTTCACTCTGTAACCCTCTGCATACTAGTGGCATTCCCACCTTTGCCTGGGGTGAAATGATTAAAAAAAAATAAAATAAAGGTAGTGCCCAGTTAGGTCAAAATTCTATCCTTTGGTAATAAGATTGGAGTGACCTATCGATGGTGCAGACCTGGCCAATGGTATATGGAAGCTGCGTGCTGCCCAAACTACATAGTTTTTCTCTTGGTTGTACCAAAAAGACCCAAAAATAGGACATTACGTTTGAGGCTGGCTTGGCTGCAGGAGTTACTGAAAAGTTATCAGCCAAACTATCTTAGAGACTCCACTCCAGGTTTTTTGGCTGGATTTATGACCTTTGCCTTTTCTGTGTGTGGTTACAACTGCAAGACAGTAGAGATTTAAAATTGGAGTTTTCATTTCCTTCCTGGGCTGTCAAGTTTCATCTACCTGTAGCAGCTGGGTACCATTTCAATGTAATGAATAGGTAATGAATATGTATACACCTTGGTTCCCCCTCACTGTCATGTGATTGGCTGGTGTCAGCCATAAATATAGACTAAGGCGAGGATATCTAGAGATCCAGAGGTCTATTGGTCTTCCACTAGAGATCTACCACTAGACGTCTACAGGTCCTCAACTAGAGATCTACGACTATTGACTAAGCCTACGTCTCAGGATACTGCATACGACGAGTACCATCCATTACGTCTACATACTAGATTGTTCTACCCAGTTACATTTGCCTAAACCACTTAAATACCTTGAATGAGATTATATATATATATATATGTGTGTGTGTGTGTGTGTGTGTGGAGATACAAAAGGTGATGATCTCCTGTTTTCAATTTGGGAAAACTCAAGACTTGCTGTTTCCTATTCATGGAATATCTCCTTGCCTGGGACATAGTTGAATCCAGAGCATCTGATTCTGGATGCCGCTTCTCCAGATACAGGTGTATCTCCATATTAAATGTACAACCCTTTCTTTTTGTTTCCCCTTACTCTGCTTTGTTTTGTAGGTATATGTGATATATTATTCTCCATGTGAGACATGCGTATATTTAATATTTCCTTAGTATTATAAAATTCTCTCTGAGAACAAAGGATGTTTGCCATTCCATCCATGAACTATGGTGTTATATGATGGATGTAATAATGACCGTAACAAGGAGGGGGAATGTAAATGGGAGAATAAATCTTTCTACCCCTGCACACCAGTGGTGGTCCTGCCTTGATTGGAATGAAACGATTATAAACAAATATCTCCCTCCTGTTATAAGCTTCAGAATCTCATCAAAAAATTAATGTTTTTTTTTTTTAAGAAATAAGATGTTAGGTAAGACAAAAAATAAAAACTAGAAGACAAGACAAATTATAAAACCGATATACATAATTATAAAAAATTTGTTAATTTTGGAAAATGATAGAAAAAAAATATATATATAAAATCGAGATTTAAGCCAAATACAGTTATAGTTGGTTAGTTGTTTTGTTTTTATGGCATATCAACCTTGGCGGGTCGTTTATTGCCAAGTAAATTTTATTTATTTATTGCTGGTAATACCTTTTTCTTTCAACAATTTATTGTTGTTTTTATATAAGTTTTGTGTTTAGTAATACATTTTTCTTTTTGAGTATCGAGATTCATTGGAATTTGTTTTCAAGGGCAGGGTCCCCAAGTCCTACCCTTGTTATTTAACTGTCTTGCAGTTGTAACCAAACACAGAAATGGCAAAGGTCATAACTGGAGGGAAGGGATGGATTAATATCTTTCCCATGGGTACCAGTGCTTAAGAATGTTCTTGGGAAAGATAATCAAGTGGTTTCTCATTTTCTCCCTTACAGTTTTGAATTCAGAGGTGTTCTTAGAATGTTTGCTAAGCTTAGATAGAGAGTCTTGTCTGTACTAATACTGAGGACATGGTGGAAAGAATTGTTTTAAAGTGAAAAATAATTAAAAATGAATAAACTCAAATTTAATGCAAAAGGAAATCTAAAACCAACCATCAACCCCAAAGAAGAATCTAACGAATTAACTCGTCTACTATTTACTTAACCCATCTTTCAACCGGTCTCCTCACCAACAATTCTATTTTACAATTTCATAATTTTACAACTTCAATTTAATTTTTGCACCCCTCATTTTACCACAATAACTATAGCATAAGAATATATATTATATAAATACACATTTCCCCCACCACATCTGCTCCATAAATAATGTACAACAAACTCCAGTCACCCGACTGTGGAATTCTCTTCCACACGATTGCTTCCCCGATGGCTACAATCTCCAGGAGTTTAAATGTAAGGTCAATAGACACCTCCTAACACACTAACCTGCTTCCATTCTATCAAACACTTTTCCCATCTGCCCAACCCTCATCCTCGCTATCCTTACTCATCTGTCACCTTCCTCCTAACATTCCCTATGTCTAACCACTCCTTCTCTTTACCTTCTCCTATGTAACCCCATGCACAGTAGTGGCAGTTGAATGCCTTGCTTGTGGTGAGATGATTAAAAAAAAAAAAAAAGAAGCCAACCATGAAAAACAAAATATATTTTTTTTTTAATTTTCTCCTCTACACCGGGGCGGGGGGGGGGGGATATGTTTATGTATATAACTATTGTAATATATATATATAATAGACAAACAAATATATATAGACAATCCCCCCTCCGCCTCTTGACAATTTTCTAACACCAATTTTTAACAGTTATTTTTTAACACTAATTTTGCTATAAATACGGTGGACTATCACTCAAAAACTTCAGTCATCAACCTGATGAGGGCGTAGAGCACCAAAAATTCGTTCACAACTTCACTGACAGCTAAGGGCTCGACAACATTGACAAATAACCAAATAATGAAAATATATTAAGTTATTTTATGTACAAAACAAACTTTATATTTAAATTTATTTTAAAATAAAATAAAATTTTATATTAAAATATAAAATATATTTCTATATAAAAAATTAAAATATAAAATTTACGGTAGGAATAAACTGTTCCTCTGAAATAAAATATACATTATACTAAAGGTAGAATTGTATTTGTTAAAAACTATTATTTACACATAGATTGACACTTTTACTTAAGATCAAAGTGGAGTATCTGGTTACTTTGACTGGCTGAAGGTAGCAGAGCTATTTACATTATTCGGACTATTGTCCTCATCTTTGCTGCTATGTAAAGATGGCAACAAAGATGAGGACAATAGTTTGTATAAAAATAGTGTAAATACTACCTCATCTCAGAAGTATAGACAAATATTGAAGGCAGACATTAACAAAAAACATGCTTCCAAAATTAATGAATATGATGCAGGTAATATTGCATCAAGACAATGATTCTTCTTCATGTGTCATGTCCCTTCAGGATGTAGGCGATCATGAACTTCCACTTGGCACTGTCTCTTGTCACTCTCAATAATTTTTTTCTTGTTACTCCTCTTAAACCCTACTCTGTAATCCATTGGCTCAAGCCCATAAATCTAGAACATAAATGAATAGAAATTATCATAGTCACAAAGTGGGGGATCTTTTTATGTATTGATTATCATAGAGAATTGATCCCCAAATTTATATCCACATTATAAATTCTAATTTGTTTATCAAATTCTGATTAGGTATGAATCGACCTCTTCACATTACTGATTACCTACATAGTCATGTCTTTCAGTTTTATTTCGTCTTTGTCTTTATGTGCCGTGTCCTTTCAGGACGTAGGCAATCATGGACTTCCACTTGGCTCTGTCTCTGGTCGATCTGAATGATTTCTCTTGTTGCTCTTCCCAAACCCTGCTCTGCAATCCATTTGCTCAAGCCCATAAATCTAGAACATAAATGAACAGAAACTATCTTGGTCACAAATGGGGGATCACTTTATATATTGATTATAATAGATAATTGATCCCCCACTTTATATTCATTATTATTTTTTCTAATTTGTTTGTCAACTTCTGATTAGTTATGAATACACCTCTTCTCATTACTGGTTATCTATGCAGTCATGTCTTTTAGTTTTATTCTTCTTCATGTGCTGTGTGTCCCTTCAGGACATAGGTGATCATGGATTTCCACTTGGCTCTGTCTCTTGCTGCTCTCAATAATTTTTCCTCTTGGTATCTTTCCTAAACCCTGCTCCACCATTTATTTGCTCAAACCTATCAAATAGGTCTCATGCTGCTTTCCTCTGTCTCTCTTTCTCTTTATCCATCCTGTGAGTATTAAATTCTCCAGGCCCTCTTTCCTCATTACATGTCCTAGAAACCTCATCTGTCTCTTCCTGATATTAAGTATGAGTTTTCTTCTTGTTTCCATCCTCTACAACACCTTGTTGTTAATAACGTGCTCAGTCCATGGTACCCTCAGCATCCTTCTGTAAAACCACATTTCTGCTGATTCGAGCCTCTCCTTCATCCTTGAGGAGATCCAACATTCACTGCCATACAGAAGGACAGAAATCACATCGCGATCCAGCACTCTCTTCTTTTTTTCCAGTGATATTTTCCTGTCTCTCAGTACACTGGTTAGCTTTCGAAATGCGCCATTGGCCATGCCAATGTGTCTTTGGATCTCAACATCACACTTTCCATCTTCTGTCAGCACACTTCCCAGGTATTTAGATTTCTTTACTTGTTTTATTTTAATTCCCCAACCTGTAGTTAACATTTTGGGGTCTTCTTTTTGCTGATGACCATACATTCAGTTTTCTTGAAGTTTATGTTTAGTCCTTTTTTCTCACTTTCTCTTTACTACCTATTTCTTTGATCGTGTGTTATAAAATCGTTTTTGTTTTTCTTTAGCCACGATATGTTATGATAAAGTGTGGCAAACGCATATCAGTACAAGTCTCAGATTACATGCAGGCATAGGCTTACGGCCTATCATGTTGAATACACCAGTTCTCGCTAAATCACCGAAGTTAAGCAACGTTGAGCCTGGTCAGTACTTAGATGGATGACTGCTTGGGAATACCAGGTGCTGTAAGCATATAGTGATGGATGTGTGTTGTGGTGCAGTGGATATCAGCTCGGAAAGAGAAATCGGTGATTCGAGTTCAAATTCCAGTTGAATACCCTGCATTCACTTAAGCACTGGTACCCTTGGGAAAGATATTAATCTGTCCCTTCCCTCCAGTTATGGGTTAAATAACAAGGATAGGACTTGGGGACCCTGCCCTTAAAAACAAATCCCAATGAATCTTGATACTCAAAAAGAAAAATGTATTACTAAACACAAAATTTATATAACAAACAATAAAAAATTGTTGAAAGAAAAAGGTATTACCAGCAATAAATAAATAAAGTTTAGTTGGCAATAAATGACCCACTGAGGTTGATTTACCATAAAAACAAAACAACCAACCAACCAACGTGCTGGCATATTTGTGAACATCAGTTACATCTATGCTTTTCCTGTTAACAGACCGACAGTTTGACATTGCTAGATATGGGCTTCTCTGCAACTGGTCAAGATCTGGGTCTTTGTAAAATTCTTTATGCCAAAAAAAAAAAAAAAAAACAACAGTTGGAAAACCAGCAGTCGGCAAAACACAGTGTCTTGTAAGGTCAGTCTCATGGGCATTTTTGTTCAAGTTGCTGTGGTTTCCAAGACAGTGTTATTTTTGTTATTTTTTTCTTTCTTTTCTTTCCCTACATGCGAGATGGATGCTGTCACATATCCGACTCTAGCATAAGGTCAATTTACTTCCTATATTTCCTTCCTTTCCTCCTTCTGGGAGATCGAGATCAGTTAGGTCACTTTTCCTTTTCTGCTTATTATGCCCCGTAGTTGCTGGGAGAGCAATTGGTGAGATGTTTCTTCCCAATCTTGACAGACTTTTAGCTTACATTACAACAGAATGGTTGCATTGAAATGTTCTTAGCATGGACTTACATCCATGAATGTATTTCTGCCAAAATGATACTGTATAAATAGTTTGGTTTCTTGAACAATAATACATGTTTTCCACTGTGCATCACACAAACAATTTTGACTTGACTAAACAAAACAAGCATATCTGATGTCACACAACTGTTGACTATTTATATTTCCTGGGCTACGGTCAAACAAAAGTTGCAGGATGTAACCATATAGCAACAGTAAAAATACGCTATTCCCATTGAAGATGGACAACTATTTGAACATTGTCATATTCATGATGATTTGGCTGCTGTATACCCTGAGCTTCTTCAGGTGATATACATTGAAATTTTGAATCAAACCCTTTATTTTGTCCACTGGGATAGATTGTTCTAGTTCCACATGGCATGCCTTTTCTAAAAAATCTCAGTTTCAGTTATTTCTCTTTATTAAAGTCAGGTATTGAACTCAATAGGGTGTGCGTTGTGGTACAGTGGATATCGGCTCGGAGCGAGAAACCAGGGAGCCGAGTTCGAATTCCAGTTGAATCCATTGTATTCACTTATGCGCAAATGCCTTTGGGAAATTGTATTAATCCGTCTCTTCCTTCCAGTTATGGGTTAAATAGCAGGACAGATTGGGTTCTATAGCCTTGGTCGGCAACCAGTCTACCGCAGAAAGCAATGGCAACCTACTGCGGGATAATCTTCTGCCCAGTCAGTCATGTCTCTTTCGAGACATAATCACCCAAGCGTGTATCACGTACGGCACTTAACTGACTGATTGAACTCAAAACTCTTTGGGTCAAGCCACTGGATTACTTCAACGAAGGTTTTTATCTACTGGGCCATGTGTCCTTGGAGACAAAGGATTTGATTTGAAATTCCATGATATATCACCTGAAGAAGGCCGGAGCATACAATGGCCAAAACATTGTCAATATGGCAATAAAATGAGGATGACAGTCTGAGCAATGTAAATAGTTACTAGCTTCTTTTCTTGCGCTTCCCACCTGTGAAACTCCCTTCCATATACTTGTTTTCCTGACAGCTACAACCTCCAGGAATTTAAATGCAAATTCAATTCTCATCTCTAACTAACTCTAGCCCTTTCCACGTCATTCCGTGTATCTTGTTCTTTTCCTTTCTCTTTACCTTCGCAACTGTTTTCACTCCTGTGTTCACATCGTTCTCTTGCCCTTTCTCTTTCACCCCCTGTAGCTGGTTCATTGTTGTCTTCACTCTCCTTCTGCCTAAAACTTTAACTCTCTTATGTAGCCCCCTGCACATCAGTGGCGATACTACCTTGCTTAGGGTGAAATGATAAAAAAATAGAGAGAAATCCTGAAGAAGACTGGAGTGTACAATGGCTGAAAAGTTTTGAATATGGCAATAAAATGAGGATGACAGTCTGAACAATGTAAGTAGTTACAATGCCTCATCTCAGAAATATAGACAGCTCCTGAAGAAGACTGGAGTGTACAATGGTCGAAACATTGTAAATAGGGCAATAAAGATGAGGACAATAGTCTGAACAATGTAAATAGTGTAAATAGTTATAATACTGCATTTCAAAATATAGATAGACAGTAAAAGCAGTTTTCATTCAATCATCCAACACAAAGAGAAACTGTTACATTTTGCCAAGGGGAAATTTTCATTCCTCAGCAACATTGAGCGGAAACTGCATCTTTGGATTATCATTTATTTCACTCTTGTGAAGTATAAAATAACAATGTCAGTGGTGATAGCGTACACTCTATTCATTGGTTCATCACCTTGATGATGAGTGCATTCACCTGGGATGTGTTGCTGTTGTATCCTGTCGGCACTCAACCATTTTTTAAAAACAAGCAGAAGGAAAAGCTTACCAGAGTTGTTGCAAGATCAATTCAGGATATAAAAAAGCCTAAAAACAAAAGCAAAAACAACCAAAAAAGAAAGTGTTCCATGGCCCATGCTGGTGGGGTGGGGAAGATTATCACCTTTCAGCTGTATCATGGGTGTGATTCAGTTGTGGCTCTGTCTTCAGTGATGGAGAAAATAAAATCTGTGAGGTGCTTGGTCCTGGGGAACAGCTGTGCCCACCACCACACCTGATATTGCAGTAGAGAGAGAAGATCAGATATCAGGGCAATTTTAGTCCTTAGCCCAACTTGGGTTCCCACACTAAACCTGATCTTGTGCCACACCTTGTCTTAGTGGGGAGGCTGTGGTAAATAACACATGAGTAAGATCCAAGTGTAGTATCTGTTCTAACAGCTGGCCATGGCTCCAGACATCAGCAGCACACCCAGTCATCCTTGGTAGTAGCAACATTAAGCAATAAACGATCCTTCTCAGGAGAATACCCTTCTCACCCTTGACATAAGTCTGCAGAGATATTTTTTACCTAGTGCACTATAACCTTTATTTTTGATGATGTATTTACTTTAATGAAAATAAACTTGGCATTATATATTTTACTCAAGTCTTCATTTTGTTTACCACTCTCTTCCGTCATTCAATATCCATTTGTGGGCCAGCATGCCACCCTAGTCCAAAATGGCTGATAGAGAATTAGTTGCACTGAATGGTTTGACTAAGCTCTTGTGCTACATGAACTCATGTTATTCAGATTTGTCCTCCTAAACTGATTGCCCCACAAAGGTACAAGAGTCCAGTCTGCCTTACTGTTTTTCCCTATAACTGAGGTGAATAGAAAAAAAAGATTCATCCTTTTTATTGACCCATTAGCGTAAAGGGAATACAACAGTCTCAGCGGAAATTTTAATTCATTTTGCTGATTACATTTTTGGGAGCCAATAACCATTGTAACCAGATTTGAAAAAGAAATCACTCGACCGGCGGTTGAGAGCAAGGGAAAATTTACTCACCCCAAAATCATTTTACTCGATCAACTCCATTTTCTTAATAGTCGCCTTACATAAACATAGCATGAATTTCTGATGGAAAACAAAAAAAAAATTTTAATTAAAATTTCAAATGTGCTAGAAAGGATTTTAAAAAAAACAACAAAATTTGATCTTTGCTTTTAATAATAGCATAAACATTTTGATGATAAAACTTTGATTTTATTAAGTTTGAGCCCTTTTAACATCATGATATAGTGGGGTTTTTTTTTGGCAATTGAGTGGAGGTACCTAAATTCGTAGTTTCTTTCTTCTGTTTGACTACAACCTCCATCTCATAGATGATAAAAAATAACAAATCTGATTTTCTCAACAATTTTTTAATAAAAAAGTTACTTGTATAATTTGTTTTTCAGTGCATGTTGAGTCAAGGATAATATTTTTCCAAATGAGTTTCTAAAAATAAAATAAATAAAAAAATAAATTTATATTTACTAAAATGCAACTTCAACTACAAACCGACCAGGAGATAATGCCAGGTCGCACCTTGTTCTCCTTCTCCTTATCTCTATCAACAATTACTACTACAAACATTTTCTACAAATCTTGATACCCATAACATTATCACTGAACATGAACTCTACCCTTAACTTCTTAATGTTTCTAATTGCACATTAACTTCTACAACTTGTGTTATTCTTTCCTTTTAATAAATTTCTAATTCAAGAAGAAAAATGTATATTTTATTCCTACACTATTCCACACATTCCAACCTGCCGACAACCACCCTTCTAATGTTTCAATTAATCATTTAATTTTCATTCAGTGAATATCATACCGAGTTAAAATATTTCCATTAACGTAAGATTTATAATAGAAAATATTAACAACGAAGAAAACAATATTGGTTATTTATATAAAACATTTTAGACGTGGAGTTATGGAATGAAGAAAGTGTTTGGTTCAAAGTAACAAAAAGTTAGCAAATATGGCAGATACCAAAAATGATTAAAGAGTACAATGATTAAAGAGTACAATGATTAAAGAGTACAATGGATCAAACATTATGAGTATAACTGTAGTGTATGGATAAGAAATTAATTAAAATCAACCTTCTTCACTTTTACAAAAATTCACAATTCCAAATAGAAAAAGGACTGACCATGTGCCTAAAGAAAAAGTCAAACCCAGAATTTGCAAATAGGTGTTAAATTGATTTTTGACCAATGGGAGCGACTTGCAAGACTTGAGGACTTTGGGAGTCAGTGTGAAAATCTAATGACAATAAAAGCCCCCTCCCCTCATCAGTGAGTCAGTCAGGGGATGGAAGTTGCAAAGAAAGGAGAGAAGCTTCAAGCTGACCCTCCCCATTTGTCCTCTTTCTCTTTCCTTCTGTTGATTCCTTTTACTTCTACTTCTCCATACAAAGACATTCCTACTGAATACATACATACGTACGTACGCATATACTCTTTCAATAATTACTACTACGAACATTTTCTACAACTCTTGATACCCATAACTTTATCATTGAACATGAACTCTAATCTTAACTTCGTAATAATATTTCTAATTGCACATTAACTTCTACAACTTGTGTTATTCTTTCTTTCAAATTAATTTCTATTCAAAAATGCAAAGTGTATATTTTATTCTTACGCTATTCCACACAATTTCACATATTCCAATCTGCCGCTAACCAACTTTCTTATAACGATGAAAACCTTCTGATAATTCTGATGATAATTCTGCATAAATCCTGTAAGCAGTAAGGAGCTCAGTTAAGTCTGACACAAGGCCAAATCAAAGAAATATTAACTATTAAATATTAACCACCTCCCTACACTACAAAATCATTCATATTAGCATTTGGCAAACTGATTGAAATTGTAAAATACCCTATTAAAGATATTTTAATCTCATTAATGAATTTACTAATTATCAATATTTAAAATATTAGGTTGAGTCATAAATAATTTCCATTCTTGTTTATCTACTTTAAAAAGAATAACATTTTATTCAAATTTATATTTTCAATGAATTCTTGTCACTTGTGGGACAGCTCTTCTATATCTTTTGAGTAAAATTCCACAAGTTTTAATGTAAAAAAAAAAAAAACTGAAACACTTTAATCTGATTTTTGTTAGAAAAGGTTTTCCCCATCAAAGATTTTCACAGCAATCAAAAGTGGTAGTTATTTGTTGATGCAAGGTCAAGTAGAACAGACCAATCAAGTTTCAACATTTTTCTCCGCTCATGTTATTCTTAGTGTGTGCAACCTTGCCATGGAGAACATTTTTTCTCTAACTGAATACTGCTTCCATATCTGGTTGGGTGCCCCTGCTATCCACCTAGGTGTCCTTGACAAAATCCAACGGAGAATCTGTAATGTGACAGATCTCGACTTGGCAGCTCAGGTACAGTCACTTTCTCACAGGCGCAATGTGGCTTCCCTGTGACTCTTCTACAAATATTTTCACGGCTTCTGCTCTGAAGAATTTAGCTCACTATATATAAATTTACTAGAGCCACAAGATTAGCAACTAGGTCCCACCCTTTTACTGTGAAACCAATAAATTGTAAAAGCAAATTTTACTCCAGCAGCTTCTTTTCTCACACTTCCCGCCTGTGGAATTCCCTTCCATTTATTTGCTTTCCCGACAGCTACAATCCCCAAGAATTTAAATGTAAAATCAAGTCATCTTTTATCTCACTAACCTTCATCCACTCTCTCATGCTCCTTTCTCCGTCCACTCCACTCTCATCAGTATTTTCATCCTTCTCTGACCCACTTCCTGACACTCCCTATAAGCTGTCACTCTTTCTCATAACTTTCCTTCTTTGTAACCCCCTGCAAAACAGTGGCAATAAAATACCTTGCTTGGAGTGATATGATTATTAAAAAAATAGATTCTATACTATTATGTGGATATAAAGTGTGGGATCAATTCTACATTACAATCGATATATAAACTGATCCCTCACTTTATTGCCATATTCATCCTTCTCTTATTCACTTCCTGACGCCCCGTATAACCTGTCACTCTTTCTCATAACTTTCCTTCTTTGTAACCCCCTGCAAAACAGTGGCAGTAAAATGCCTTGCTTGGGGTGATATGATTATTAAAAAAATAGATTCTATACTATTATGTGGATATAAAGTGAGGGATCAATTCTACATTACAATCGATATATAAACTGATCCCTCATCACAAAAATTAAGATATGTTAATGGGCTTAACTAATAATTTCTTCTTAACTATCATCATATTTTTTCCCCCCTCACTTTTTGGCATTCATGCTTCATTTAGAAAAAAAAAAAGTTTGGGATTTTTATTTATTTATTTATTCTGTTATGCGAAGCTATCCTGGCCAAGGTATCAGCAGCCACTTGTTACCTCTCCCCGCTATGGTCTGTTCTTTGAATCGAAATTTACCAAGCAGCTTAACTTGATGTTGATTTTTGGGAAAAGCAAGAATTGAAGAGTGAAACTTTCTTAATTCAAATTTGTTATATTTCAGAAATTGTTGAGGTGGTTTACAAAATTTGTTTTATTTTTTAGTCCAGTTTCTTCATATAAAAAGCATTTTAGTACAACAGGAAGTTAGATTTCTCACTGATTTCAACTCATTCTGTTAAATCTGCTCCTTAGACTATCATGCCTACCAACTACTTGATATGTTAAGGTTTATTTTCATCTGGCACACAGGTAGCAGACATGAAATATTTATTTAATAATATTTAACAGAAAAAAAAGCTCACCCCTATTTTAAAGTGTGTAGCTTGAAAAGTATAAAATTTCTAATGTCTTAATAACTATACAGTAAACACAAAAACTGTCATCATAGGAATGAAAGAAGCAAGAGTGGGGTCATATCAGGTTGAATGCACCGGTTCTCGTTTAATCACCGAAGTTAAGAAACATTGAGCCTGGTCAGTACACAGATGGGTGATCACTTGGGAATACCAGGTGCTGTAAGTGTTTATTGATAGAGGTGTGTTGTGGTGCAATGGATGTCGGCTCGGGAAGAGAAATCGGTGAACCGATTTTGAATTCCAGTTGAATGCCCTGCATTCACTTACACGCTAGTAGCCTTGGGAAAGGTATTAATCCGTCCCTTCCCTCTAGTTATGGGTTAAATAATAGGATAGGACTTGGGACCCTGCTCTGAAACAAATCCCAATGAAACTTTCTCCGGAAGAGGGAGCTGGCTCAACCCACCTAGGGTGTATGCGGCACACACATCACTTAGTAGCAGTTAGAATGATACATTTTTCATTTCAGCTGGTTCTCCAAAATGTAAATATGTGTGTAAGAGAGAAATATATATATATATATATATATATATATATATATATATATATATATTACATTTCAAGAAAAAAAAAGACTAAAGTGGGTGTGAAAATATCCTTCACTAGGTAATGGCTTCACCAAAGAGGGATAATTTATATTTCAATTCTCGTTGCATGCACAGGACAAGTCTCCACATATTAATAATAACAGATTCTAGATTTTCCCCCACCCCTTAGTCTTATATTTTAAATTCAGTTGGTAATAAAAATTTTTCTTGTTAGCTACTCAGTTTTAATATTTACCAGTGATTGTTGTTCTGAATAAGTGTCGGTCAAAAGGCACATAAAATATTTTAAGTGTTGATACTTCTGTATCTCGTTTTATTAGTAAAATATGATTCATCTTTTTTTATTGAAATATATCTCACACACAGATTTCCATTTACATTTTGGGGAACCTCTGTTGGTAATCATGAATTATCTCCCTCTAACCTTGTAAGTTACTTGTTCACCACTGCTGTAACCTGGTATTGAACTCACAACTCTTTGGGTCAATTCACAGGAACTAACCAATGTCTATATCCAAAAGAGGCACTACTATGTAAGGAATGAAGATCATACACTCCAGTGATTGTAATTAAGAGTTCGGTTTAAAATTCATAGCACCTGAAGAAGGCCGGAATGTACAACAGCCGAAAAGTCATACAAATGGCAACAAAGATGAGGACAATAGTCTGAATAATGTAAATACTGTAAACACCACCTCATCTCAGAAATATAGACAAATAGAATGATCTATTATTAAACGTTGTAGAAATGGCAACAAAGATGAGGACAATAGTCCGGATAATGTAAATACTGTAAACACCATCTCATCTCAGAAATATAGACAAATAGAATGATCTACTATTAAACGTTGTAGAAATGGCAACAAATATGAGGACAATAGTCCGAATAATGTAAATACTGTAAACACCACCTCATCTCAGAAATATAGACAAATACTAATGGATTCAACCACAAAAAATAAAAACTGATGACATAGTTTGAACCTGGCCTTTGTTCATTTATTATCACAACCATGTCAAAACCATATTGGTAACCCTACCGTATGACTCTACTATAAGTTCTTTTTGAGTTATGTTTCATTTTTACCCAATGAGTATGTTAGTGTTTTCTCTGGGTGTAAGTCTACAGCTATATCGTGTTGAATACACCAGTTCCCATCCAATCACCGAAGTTAAGCAACATCGAGCCTGTTCAGTACTTAAATGGGTGACCATTTGGGAATACCAGAAGCTGTAAACGTAAGGACCAAGAATGGTCCATCGGTCCTCCAGGTTTGGGAGTTGGGTGCAGGGCTAACAACCCTGCCCCGTAAAAAACATTCATTAGTATTTGGCTAACTGCCGACTAATATCAACTGCCTAGTAGTTCTACTGAACTCCAATAGAACTCTAAAGAACTTTCTAGAACTTCTAAGAACTCCTATGAACTTCTCGAGTTAACTTCCTGTTAACTCTTCGTAATATAGAAGGTAAAGTCCATTATCTGAGGAATAGGTGTGTTTCACCATGACAATGTGCCAATTTGTATTTGCAATTTTATAAAAATAATTCTTTTTAATTATTTAAGAATTATTGCAAATTAGAATTATTCTTTTGACTTCTCCCCACAAATCCCCACCAAAAAAAAAAAAAAAAAAAAACCCAAAATACCTCATTCTTATGACAGTGGTTCATTAGGTCTGGTTTTAATTGTCCTTCAGTTAAGTGTCATACATGATACACACTTGGGCAATCATGTCTCGAAAGAAACATGACTGACCAGGCAGAAGATTACCCCGCAGTAGGTTGCCATTGCTTTCTGTGGTAGACTGGTTGCCAGCCAAGGCTATAGAACCCAATCTGTCCTGTTATTTAACCCATAACTGGAGAGAAGTGACGGATTAATAACTTTCTCAAGGGTATTTGCACATAAGTATTTGACTCCTAACTGGAAGGAGAAGAGATAGATTATATTACATTATTATATAAAGTATCATTAGTGGGGGATCAGTTTATTACTTCATAACAATAAAAAAACGATTCCCCATTTTATGCCCATAAGAAGTTTTAATTATGTTTCCAACTATTAGATTCAGTCAGTTAAGTGCCATACGTGATACATGCTTTGGGCAATCAAATCTCGAAAGAGACATAACTGACTGGGCAGAATATTATCCTGGAGTAGGTTGCCATTGCTTTCTGCAGTAGACTGGTTGCTGACCAAGGCTATAGAACCTAATCTGTCCTGTTATTTAACACATAACTGGAGGGAAGAGATGGATTAATACCTTTCCTAAGGGTATTTGCACATAAGTGAATGCATGTAATTCAACTGGAATTTGAACTCGGCTCCCCAATTTCTCGTTCCAAGCCGATATCCACTGCACCAACCAAAGTGAAATTATCTAGTCTTTAAAAACAGATAGGCTTCTTCCCAATTTTGTGTGACACCATCAAGAGTAACAAAAACCCTTTAATGTATTGTTACTAATCAGTTTCTTTGGGTGTATTTATTGTGGCATAATGATTAACAAGTTCAATCCTCACTAAGTGCTCCATGTGTTTGTTCTTGTGCCCTACTTGTTACACTTAGTAAATTGCTATTTAGTTTATTTCACAAAAATCAAAAGCTGATTGTCGTTCTGCATATCTAATACCATTTGGTCAACATTCATTTTTAATTCCTTGTAGAAAAGAAGTTTCTATTTGACAAACTAATAAAATAAAAGACTTTCTCAAGTAAATGGTGAAAAGTCTCTAGTGAAGATTTTAGTTGAAAGAAAATAAAAATGAATATCAGTCAATACAGATATTTAATCTCATACCAACAGTAAACTAAACAAAATACATGATTAAAATCATATGTCAGTATAGGTTATTGACATTAAAGTTGAACTTCTTTCATTCTACATGTTGAGTTCAAAGCTTTATAAACTGGTTATTCATAGATTTTACTCTCATTAATTTTCTGTTCTTTATAAACTAAATTTTTCATGGAATTATTTTTTATATACACTACCGGTCATAATTTTTAGGCCACCCCAGTTTTTTAAAAGAAATGATGTATTTCATACTATTTTTAGTATTTATTGCCAAGTGGATAATTCTAAATGAAAATAGAATGTTTTTTTTGCTATTATTACTTTGCAAAATTTTACAAGGCAAATAGCGACAATTTACCCATTGCACCCTATAGATTTAATATATATATATATATATATATATATATATATATATATATATACACTGCCGGTCATAATTATTAGGCCACCTCAGTTTTTAAAAAGAAATTATGTATTTCATACTATTTTTAGTATTTATTGCCAAGTGGATAATTCTAAATGAAAATAGAATGTTTTTTTTGCTATTATTACTTTGCAAAATTTTACAAGGCAAATAGCGACAATTTACCCATTGCACCCTATAGATATATATATATATATATATATATATATATATATATATATATACACTGCCGGTCATAATTATTAGGCCACCTCAGTTTTTAAAAAGAAATTATGTATTTCATACTATTTTTAGTATTTATTGCCAAGTGGATAATTCTAAATGAAAATAGAATGTTTTTTTTGCTATTATTACTTTGCAAAATTTTACAAGGCAAATAGCGACAATTTACCCATTGCACCCTATAGATATATATATATATATATATATATATATATATATATATATATATATATATACACTGCCGGTCATAATTATTAGGCCACCTCAGTTTTTAAAAAGAAATTATGTATTTCATACTATTTTTAGTATTTATTGCCAAGTGGATAATTCTAGATGAAAATAGAATGGTTCTTTTTTTTAATACTGAACAATAACCTGTGCATCAAATAAACTGTTCTGTTGTCCAGTTTTTGTGATCTCTTCCCCATGCTAGTCTCTTCTTATTGGCTGGCCGAAGCAAAGGCTTCCTGGCTGCCTTGTAAAAGTTTGCAAAGTAATAATAACAAAAGAACCATTCTATTTTCATTTAGAATTATCCACTTGGCAATAAATATTAAAAATAGTATGAAATACATCATTTTTTTTTTTTTTAAACTGGGGTGGTCTAATAATTATGGCCAGTAGTGTACGTTGTGAATTACAGATTTAGTTTACATAACAAAACTGAAAATGTTGTGAAATTTTTATTTTTAAAAAGTGCATTGTCAATGCAGAATGTTTGGAAAGGGTCGGTCTTGTTAAACAATAGATGTACTCATTGAGGAATTGGTTTGATGTAAAATAAGACCAATTGTGACAGATCAAGAAGTACCGTAGCCAAAGAAGAATCTTTCTACAAAACTACAATTCGTGGCAGAAAGGAAATTAAGAATTAAAATTAACTTTCTTCTTCACTTTTACAAAAATTCACAATGATGTGTGAAATCCTGGTTTTGCCATATAGAAAAAGCATTGACTTTGTGCGTGAAGAAAAAGTCATTTTCTGACCAATGAAAGTGATCTGCAAGACCAAAAAGAACTTCGCAATTCAGTGCAAAAAATTTAAATGACTATAAATGACTTCAATCAGTGTCAGTCAGTCAGAGTAATGGGAGCAGTGAATGACACACTAAAATGTAAATTCAACCATGACCCAGACATAAGGTTGCGTTGCACATCGTCCTCTTTTCCCTTCTTTCTCGTGCAAGTGGATATTGGCTCGGAATGAGAAATCGGGGAGCCGAGTTCAAATTCCATTTGAATTCATTGCATTCACTTACGCGCAAATACCCTTGGGAAAGGTATTAATCCGTCTCTTCCTTCCAGTTATAGGATAAATAACAGGACAGATTGGGTTCTATAGCCTTGGTCGGCAACCAGTCTACTGCAGAAAGCAATGGCAACCTACTGTGGGATAATCTTTTGCCCAGTCAGTCATGTCTCGAAAGAGACATGATCGTCCAAGCATGTATCACATATGGCACTTAACTGAACGACTGAATTTAATACTTGGAAACAATTAAAACTTCTACTGGGCATAAAGTGGGGGATCGGTTTTCTATTGTTATGTAGTATTAAACTGATACCCCACTAATTATACTTAACATAATAACATAATATAATCTATCCCTTCTTCTTCTTCTTCCAGTTATAGGTCAAATTACAGGAGAGATTGGGTTCTATAGCCTTGGCTGGCAACCAGTCTACCGCAAAAAGCAATGGCAACCTACTGTGGGATAATCTTCTGCACAGTCATTCATGTCTCTTTTGAGACATGATTGTCCAAGCGTGTTTCACGTATGGCACTTAACTGACTGAATTCAAATTGTAAGAGCCTTCTTACAAAGCTGTCTTTCTTTGACTATAATATTTTTGTCAGAGATTAAATTGTTTTATGGAATGCAAGATGAAAATTTATTCGATTGTTGAGAACTTTAACTGTATAGTTAATGAAATCCAGTAAAAAAATATGTTCTATAGATTCTGGATGAATATAAGTTCTGCAGTCTAGAACTTTCACTTATGGATGAATAATTCCAGTGAATCATGAATAAGTGAAATGGAGTTTGTTTCATAAAGAAATCTTAACTTTGCAACTTCAAAAGTATAAGCGACGTGGGGTAGTTTGCCACTGGGTTATCTGTCATGCAACTCATTGGTTAAAATGTGCTTGTGCATCGTATTTATTTTAATTCTTGGTCACGTGATCCGATCAAGAACACGTTTCAAAATTTCAAGAGCAAACTAATTAAAATATATTTCTTATAATTTACACTAGGTACCAGTGTATTTGAAAGCTATTGGTTTATATGATAATTTTATGAATGTAGTGGCCTCGGTGATGTTTATCATATTGGCCTTGTGCCAAACACAACCAAAGTTCCCACAATTTATACTATCTGATCGTTGAAAGAACGAAAGAGTTTTGTTTGTAAAATAAGTGAAACTTTATTAATTGCACAGAATATCAAATTCGTAAGAAGCAAAACGTTCAAAGAGAAAATGTACGTAGTTAAATGTTCCAGAGAAATAGTAGTAAGTAGCAGAATGTGTGTATGTAGAAAGATTAAAAGGTTACTAATAAAGTCTGTGTTCCTTTCCTTTTTTTATGGCTGGCGAGAAAGTAAAAAGGAAGGTAAAGCGATAAAGGAAATTTGTTGTGTGAGTTTCTATTTGACTGTGTGGAAGTAGACAAGAACATAGCACTTTCATTTACGGACCAATCAAACAACAGTATTTAGCAAATGGGTTTCTGAAACAAAATGTAAAAAAAATAGTAAAAATCCAATTCCGAGCCAAAATGGTATGTGTGCTAAGCAGATTTTGGGTGTTTTCAGTAAGTGACTGTAAGAGGAGATATGACATTCAGTTTCATAACATGTAATAAAATAATTTAAAAAATAAATGCTATTGTTGCGGGTAGTCGAATATAGAATTTATATTAGAAAGAAACTTCTTTGAATAATGGGTTTCTGTAGCGTGTTCGTTCGTATACCACACAACAACAATACAAATTAAATTGAAGAAAACAAGACAAATTGTCAGACAAGAAATGACCACAGGAGAGTGACTAAAAAATTCAACAGTAAATTAATTTTATAAACAATAAAAATAAAACGTGTATGCATGGTTGAATGATTTCTTGTTGATAATCATAACACAAGTGGAAAAATGTTTGCAAAGGTTGTTCATGCAGAGTATAGTTAAAAAAAAAGTCAATATTTTGGATTTGGAAGGAAAAATACAATAGACTGTTGCTGCAAGAAAAAGTTATCGAAATATGGGTGTGTTTGTGGGTGCATTGTTTAGGCATATAGAAATAAGTTGCCGAGAGTTATTGGCCTTTACCTGTTGGCTTAATTGGATAAGTGCGCTCTTGGTTCATGAAGTGAAGGAATATTCACTCTTTCAAGTTCATTGTAGGAAGAATCTGAACTCGGTCAATTGTTGAATAAATGTTATTTTTACGCGGTTGATTGAAGAGTCAGTGATTAGACACGCGTGGAGGTTATTGGCATCTGTCGGAGTTTGCAAGCCAAATGACTCGAATTGAGTTATATTGCCACTTTTTATACATTTAGATTTCTGGAAAGTGGATCAAAGATGTTTGGTGTGAAAGAAAAAATCCATTTCAGTTTTAGAGTGTCTCGACCAATGAAAATGTAAATTTATAAGCTTGAAGTGATGATTGGCTAAAAAAAATAGGCTCTTTGTATGAAGAGTCTACTTTTTTAGAAAGTGTAGAGAAAGGTTTATGTGGAATATCCCATACTATGAATTAAACTCAAGAAGTAGGTACCTCCAAATAACCACTAAAAATGAGCATACATGGAAAAAATGGCCTAAACTTAATAGTTTTGTGGTTTTGTGATAAAACTTAATTCCTTATTAAAATATTTTTTTTAAAATTCTTTTTAGAACCTTTAAAGTTTTAGTCAATTTTTCTTGTCTCACGGTGACCATAACTTTTTAATGTCTTTTTTTTTTTTTTGGTGAGAAAACACTGATTTGGAAATTCTAAATAAATCAGGTAACTGGTCAAATTTTGATGTAACTTTTAGGAATCGTGGAATTAAATTTTAAAACTTTTTGTGTTTTTAAAAAATCTTGGTAAATTCTTTTTCACAACCCCCCACTCACACACACACTAATTTTATTAAATTTCGAGAAATCAATTTTGTAGACCAGGATCTTCAGTTACAGAAAATTTGCTAAATCGTAAAATCAAAAAAATGTTATTGAACTAAAAGGGTTTATTTAATTAGAAAACTTTTCATTAATTGTACGTGTTTTTAAGTGTGGACGTCCAAACACGACATCAGCAAATAAAAACAGTTATATAAAATTTAAAAACAGTTTAGAAAGTAGTTATCTACAGTAAATTTAAAATTTATTGGTAATTTTCTAAACATTTTCTCAACAATTGTTTTATGACCATCAAATTTTTTATATTGACTTTAACCCTAATATTGTGAACTCTCAATGAAGGGGAGGTAACTCTTACATAAGCACCTGTAAATTAATTCCCCTGTAGTAACATTTTCGTACCTTTATTTTTGAAATTAATTTTAAAATGATTCTACCCACTCCTCTGCTTTGAGATATATATATATATATATATATATATATATATATATATATATTGCAAGCCATTCTATTTCTGTATTTTAGAATTAAAAAAATTTGGCTTTACTGAGGTTAACTGAATCAACATTAAAAAAAACAAAAGCAAAAAAAAGGGAATATTTCTTGAGGATTAGCATTCATTTAATTTTTGTCAGAATCAAAAAGTATTGATTTTTTTTTTTTAAGTTTAAAATCATTTTGGAAAGGGCGAGATCAGTTTATAGTAAATAAATTTAGAACAAGTTAGTTTTTTAAATCTAAGTATTCCTTCTTAAATTAGTTTTTTTTTTTTTTTAAACTAATGCTTTTTTGTTGTGGTTCGTACGACCATCTTCTACATTTATATGCAAAGTTGAGGATTTTTTTTTTCAGCATTTTAATCAGTGTAATTTTCATTTTAGATGTCATGATAATGGTTGACGGTCAAGTGAGTTTTTACCAGAAATATATTTTCAAGAAACAAAACAAAACTTTAAATGAAAACGGATTCTAAAAAAGACGTAAAATATTTTATTTTGGTAAAATTTCGTAAGTACTACTGTTGCTATTCAAAACGGTAGTAATTACGAAAATTTACCCCAAAATTTATAGAAAGCAACTTTTAACGGTTCAACTTCTTTTTTTTTTTTTTTGACTCAAAGCTTTATCTCCTCCAATTTTTCCAAGCATTGAAATTGAAGTGAAATCTATCAGTTATTTTTTGAGAAAAAATAAGGTTTTTTCATTTTGTTTAAAACATAGGTTTTCCTTTTTTTTTTTGTCGAAAAAAATAAAAAAGAGTTGAAAAATAAAAACCTTACTTAATAAAAAAAAAAACATTCATTTTAAACAAAATTTATATACCTTTCCTTCTTCAATGTTCTTTAACATTTATGCAATAATTCAATATATCAAAGAAAATCCTACAAGATCTTTTAAGAGGATTTTCTAAGTGCAGGTTAGAATGTGGCACAAGGCCGAAAATATGAGTCACCAAGTGAGGATCAAACTCACTAATTAATTAATGCTTCCCTATCGCGACAAATGACAGAAAATTGTTGGTCTGCTCGAATTTTGAACTTTTTCCACACCAATGCATGCGCAGTGGAAGAAAAAAAAATGAGAAACTCACAAAGACGCTTTCTTCTCAGTCAATTTTTCTTCTTCATGTGCCTTGTTTCCTTCAGAATGTCGGCGATCATGGACTTGGCTCTGTGTCTTGTCGCTCTCAATATTTTTTTCTTGGTATCCCTTCCAAACCCCGCTTTGCCATCCATTTGTTTGTGGACTGGACACGTGGTTACCATTTGTTGTGGCTCGAACGTCGTGGTAGTCATTTGAAAGTGGAGTCACCATTATAAAGTAGACTGGTTGTCTAATCCACTACATTTATAATAAAAATAACTCAGAGAACAATATAACAAAAATAATAACAATGTATTAAACATAGTTACAGGATTGATTATTTTGTGCATGAAAGATTTAGTGGAGAAAGTTCTCTCTTGGATGTTGAAGAAAATGCATCAATGTTCATACTGGAAGAGTTCCTGAAAAAAGAAAATATGATGTTCATACTAATCAGTAGTTGAATATAACTATATATGTAATGAAGTATGCTTGTAAGAGAGAGAGAAATATTTTTGGTGTAACTAATTGCTAAACGCAATTAGCGCAGTATGTGAGTTGGAAAGGAACTAACGGCATTCGGACTGTTAACTCCGAAAAGCAGGTCCAACTGGCCTAAGCACGTGTGAACATCAGCTTATATATTTCTGAATGAAGCGCGGGAAAAAAGAGGTTTCACGTGCAGTACCAATGTAAGAGTGTGCACGTGCATGTGTGTGTACGTGCGTACATGGCGATATATATATAAGTATGTACATGCATGTAGAAGTGATTCTACACATTTACTCCATTTGCGCTGCTTTCCCCTGTCTCTTTTTCCTTCTATTCGTCCTGTGAGTATCGAATTCTCCAGACCCTCTTTCCTCGTTATGTGTCCCAGGGACCTCATCTGTTTCTTACTGATGTTAAGCATGAATTTTCTTTCCGTTTGAATCCTCTCCAACATCTTCATCGTTAGTCACGTGCTCAGTCGATGGTATCCTCAGCATATTTCTGTAAAACAACATTTCTGCTGCCTCAAGCTTCTCCTTCATCCTTGCTGAGATCGTCCAACATTAACTCCCATACAGAAGGACAGATATCACATAGCAATCCAGCACTCTCTTCTTTTTTTCCAGTGATATTTTCCTGTTTCTCAGTACTCTGGTTAGCAGAAACTAGCCTGGTCACAAAGTGGGGGATCTGTTTATATATTGATTATAATAGAGAATTGATCCCCCACTTTATATCCACATAATTTCAAAGTATTAAATTCCCTAGGTCCTCCTTCCTTATTACATGTCCCAGAAAACTCATATTTCTCTTCCTTATATTAAGTATGTTTTCTCCGTGTTTCCACCCTCACCAATACCTTGTCGTTACTCACATTCTCAGTCCATGGTATTCTCAGCATCCTTCTGTAAAACCACATTTCTGCTGCCTCAAGCTTTTCCTTCATCCTTGATGAGATCATCCAACATTAACTCCCATACAGAAGGACAGATGTCACATAGCAATCCAGCACTTTTTTCTTTGTTTCCAATGAAAGGTTGCTGTCTCTCAGTACTCTGATTAGCCTTTGAAATGCGTCATTGGCCATACCAATGCGTCTTCGGATCTCAACGTCGCACTTTTCATCTAATGCCAGAACACTTCCCAGGTATTTAAGATTCTTTACTTGTTTTTTTTTTCTCCTTTTTTCTTTTCTTTTTTCTTTTTCTTTTTTTAGTTTCTTTCTCCGGACAGTAGTTGGCATTTTGCGGTCCTTTTTTTGCTGATTCAGTTTTCTTGAAGTTTATGCTTAGTCCTTTCTTTTCGCTTTTTTTTTGCTACCTTTCATAGGAGGGTCTGCATTCTTCTTTCTGTGTCGGCTATCAGCACCTTTGTCGTCCGCGTATCTTACATTGTTGAGATTTTTACCGCCAATGACGAATCCTGGCAATGATTTCATTTCTCTTAGAATTGTTTTGCTGTATAAGTCGAATAGATCCGGTGAGAAAACACATCCTTGTCTTACGCCCCTTTCTATTTTTGTATACCTGCTAAATTCAATTCCTATCCTTTGCTGCCAGTATAGATTCTTGATTATTCTAATGTCTTTTCCGAAAATGTCGAGATTGTCGAACATCTCTATCAAGTCTTTGTGTCGTACTTTGTCAAACGCCTTTGCTTAGTCTTTAAAGCACAGATAGAGGTCCTTCTGCAGTTGTGTTGCTCTTTCAGATAGTATTTTGAGCACAGATATCGCATTCCTTGTTCCGGTACCTTGTACGAAGCCACACTGTTCTTGTCCCGTCCCTGGGCCGATTCTGCTGCGCGCTTTGTTCATCAGAATCCGGATGATGAGTTTTGTTATATGACTCATTAAACTGATTGTTCGGTGGAGTTCACATTTTTTTTGTACCTGGCTTCTTAGTGCTATGAGAATCTATCTGCTTAGGTCCTCCAGTTGCCACTGTTGTGTATTTCGTTTATTATTTCTGTGATCCTCACTGTAGAGGATTTTTAGTCCTTTACGATTTATTACGATTCGTCCAACAAGAAAAATAAAAACAACAACTCCAATTTGTAACCAATAAATTAAAATATATTCAATAAACAAACAAAAAAAGTAATAGCAGTATACATAGAGCCAGAGGAAAGTTGTTCCCCTTTAGCTGTTCGTCGAACAAAGTAAGATGTAGGAAGTTTTTTCTTTCGCTGAAAAAGGTTTGTTCCAATTGTTAGCGAGATTTTCATGTAAGAACAAATAGCATAAAAATACAATTATTTCGAATGTCACTGTGAGTGATACAAATTTTGGTCAAGAGTTTAAAGATCAAAAGTTCTTGATGAAAATGTTCAGACAGAAGACAAAGTTCTGTGTTTGTGTGTGCGTTAGACGAGGAATGAGTAGAGAGATAGATTTCCATGTAGTGTAGTCTTTTACCAGCCTGTGGGTCTACTAACGAGCTTGCTGAAAGTCACCGTTTTATTTGCAGAGATCGGCTCAAACAGCAAGCGTGGGGCAAGCTTTGTTTACATAAGAAAAATATGTGATTGGCTAAAAATTAACCAATTACCAACACACACATGAAAGTTGCTTTAGAGGTGAAAGGTTACAGGCGACTGCGATTGCTAAATTGTTCAATACAAGAACAGTTGTGATTTATTACCCAATCGCAGACGAGTAAATGGTATGGACAGAATGTGAGTAAGAAAAACATAGGAACAGCTATACTCATGATGCCAAAGTCTTTGAAGGACGTCAACATCTCTATTACGATCTTGTCGTGTCCTGCTACTTTGTTTCTGTTCAATTTACTCATTGCTGATTCCACTTCGGTTTTTAATTATTCTGATCCATCCGTATTTTTTGTGTATTGTTGGTTGCTCTCTCTTGTGGTAGAAGAGATCTCTGATGTGCTCGTCCCATCACTGAGGTATCTCATAACGCTTTTCCTTGTATCTTTTTTATAATGTCGACTCCTTTTTCATCATCTTCATCTCCTGCGTATATAATTCTGTGGTCGTCACTGATGCAGTCTCCATTGTTTGGCCATTTCGTTTCACAAATGCCTAAAATGTTTATGTTCATCTAGTTATCAATTTGTTGTGGAGGTCTTCCCTTTTTCCAGAATAATAGACTCGTCTAGAGTATACAATATACTCCTGCATGACGAACTTAAATCACTGGTGCCCCCTAGATGTGAATTTGCACGAGATACTAGATTGGCAACTAGGTCCCACCCTTTTACAGTGAAACCGATTAAATGTAACCGCAATTTCTACTCTAACAGCTTATTTCCTCGCACTTCCCGCCTGTGGAATTCCATACCGCATGCTTGCTTCCCCGACGGCTAACACACTAACTCACTAACACACTAACTCACACCCACTCTCTCCAACTCTCTCCCTATGTACATCCTAAGTCGTCTATCACCCTCCTACTGACATTTCCTATACCCAATCCCTCTATGTAACCCCCTGTGCTATAGTGGCAGTGGAATGCCTTGCTTGGGGTGACACGATTAAAAAAAAAATAGAAGCAAGACGTCAGACATCGAGAGATCCGTGAGATACCGACAGATACCGAACGATACCGAAAGATACCGAGAGATACAGCGTCAGTTGTTCATAGAATAATAGACTCGTCTAGAGTATGCATATACTCCTGCATAGAAGCAAGACGTCAGACATTGAGTTATCCGCGAGATGACGTCAGACCCGTGAGATACCGACAGATACCGAACGATACCGAGAGATACAGAGTCAGTTGTTCATAGCAGCTCTGAGCTCCACTCAGCAGAATATTATAATACAGCACCCATCAGCTTCCGACATGGACATACTAATTCTACCACGGCTTCACTTCAGAGAAATGTATATATATTTCTTACTAACCGTATTCCTGGATTATTAACCCTCGTTCAAGTTTGTATCTTTACGTTTAATATACTTATTTTTCTTTCTCAAATTCTGTTTGTTGTTCCTTTATTTTGTGCGGTTCTCATTCCCGGGATCCACAAAACTATTGCTTCACATTTACCAGATGTTATGTTGTAAATTACAACACGTGTGGCACAAGACTGAAGGGAAATTTGTGTAAGGTTGGTCAACATTAACTATCTAAAAGCTAGTTAATGAGACTCACGGCCCATTCATCCATTAAAATTTACTCATTTCCTTTTTATCACTGCTCCCCTCCCCTCTCACTATCTCTCTCAAGATAGACATTCAGTCAGTTAAGTGCCATACGTGATACACGCTTAGGCAGAAGATTATCCCGCAGTAGGTTGCCATTGCTTTCTGCGGTAGACTGGTTGCCGACCAAGGCTATAGAACCCAATCTGTCCTGCTATTTGACCCATAACTGGGAGGAAGAGACGGATTAATACCTTTCCCAAGGGTATTTGCGCGTAAGTGAATACAATGGATTCAACTGGAATTCGAACTCGGCTCCCCGGTTTCTCGTTCCGAGCCGCTATCCACTGTACCACAACGCACATACTTCTTAATTAACACCTTTCTTCAACTGTTTTTTCAGTTTCCAAAAAACGAGAAAACGCAAGAGACAATCAAGAGCTTCTTTTAAAAGCAAAAGAAAGATTATAACAATTGCAGTCTTGTCTTTTTTCTTTTACTTTTTCTTAACAAAAACCTTAAATTCTAAGTTTTAGTTAATACTCCTGCCACATCTGGTCGGGTGCCCCTGCTATTAACCTCGGGGATCTTGACAAAATCCAACGGAGAATCTGTAATGTGATCGATACCGACTTGGCAGCTCAGCTGCAGTCGCTGTCTCACCGGCGTGACGTGGCTTCCCTGTGCCTCTTCTACAAATACTTTCACGGCTTCTGCTCCAATGATCACTGGTGACCGCTAGGTATGAATTTCCATGAGCAACTAGATCCCACCCTTTTACAGTGAAACTGATAAAATGTAACCGCAATTACTACTCTAACATCTTCTTTTCACACACTTCCCACCTGTGGAATTCCCTTCCATATATTTGCTTCCCCGACAGCTACAATCTCCGGGAATTTAATTGTAAGGTCAATAGACATCTCCTATTTCACTAACTCACATCCATTCTCTCAAGCTCTGTTTTCATCTACTTCACCCACATCATCGGTATCCTCATCCGTCTATTACCCTCCTCCTGACATTTCCTATAACTAACCCCTCTTTCTCATCACTTTCCCTATGTAACCCCCTGCGCAACAGTGGTAGTAGAATGCCTTGCTTGGGGGGAGATGATTAAAAAAACAGTTATTGTTGAATTGTTTTCGCAAAATTATTGAGGTTAATAAATTATTATTAAGTAGAAGCATTAAACTTTTTGCAGGGCCGGTTATGGTAACCGAATCTACAGACTTAAAAAAAAAAAGATCAAGTGACTCTGGAAAGGCAAGGATGACAAAAAACAAGATGTTGAGTGTCAAAGTTGCCAAATTCTGACAACTTTTAATGAGTTCAGTCTGTGGTAAATAGATAGGTAATAGTAAAGCATATTGAAAAATATATCCTTTCCTCTTTACTAACAGAGAAACAGAGAAACTTTCTCTCTCTCTCTCTCTCGCTCTCTCTCTCTCTCTCGCTCTCTCTCTCTCTCTCTCTATTTCTATCTCACTAACTCTTTTCTCTCAACACATACATTCTTTTCCTTCGTTCTATTCTTCTTTATTTCTACCAACTTAGATTATAACCCAGACAGAGCTTATTTGGTCAATTGACATCATGCGAAAATCAACCAATGACGAAGGCACCCCACCAACATCAAATCAGAAACGCGTAGAGCATAAAGTAAATATAAAAAGAACATTGAACACGTGCATAGCATCTTAAGCTGGATCCAGTTCGCCACCGGGTGTGTCGAGTTTGTGACAGCTGGCAGAGATTCAATGAACACACTAACCAGCCAAAAGAAAATATCTCAGTGCAAACCAGAGATGTGCCTAATATGTTGCGGAGTTCGAAGGTCGATGAATATTTATCTAAACTTATTTATAAATGGAACTTTGTCTGTGTGTGTGTGTGTCCGTTACCTATAGACTCCGAAACGGCTGAACCGATTTTCTTGAAAATTTACACAGTTGTACTATAAGCGTCTGCGGGTGTTCTTAGATAGGTTTTGTGTCGAGGTAGCCCCGATAAATATCGAAAATCGATAATCGAAAAAATCGGGTTATAGAAGGAGTGGTCCGATTTTAATCAAATTTGATACACTCATAGACAAAGACATAAGAAGCGATATTCAGAAGTTTTAAGGTTGCAGTTTTTACAATAGTGCAGAAAATCGATAATATATATATATATAAAGCAAGATGTTTGTGTGTGCGTCTGTTTATCTGTTCGTATGTCCTTTACACACATCCACAATTTTCACAAATATTCTTTAGGCTGAGTCTGAGCTCCAGGACCATGGATTAGTTTTAAAGCTTTCATTACACCCGAGCAACGCCGGGCTATACTGCTAGTTACATCATAAGGAATTTATTTGATGTTGCGAGCAAAAACACTGCAAACATTTAAATTTTGTTTAAGACACAGGGTCAGTATTCAATAATTAAATGACATTGTTAAAAAATATCAAGTTTTATTTCCAAAAACATACAAATATATATATGAACAATGTTTATCAGAAGGATTATGCTGAAAAATTAATTTAAATTATACAGTTCAACTTCAATATTTGTTTGTTGGATTGAATGTTCATGAATGATTTGTTTTGTCAATATAGTCCAAAATATTTTAGCTTTTTTCACAAATCCGAAGTATAGAAACAAGTATATTTAAAGTTATTTAACTTTGATTAATTATATGTTTGTAGAAATGTCTCTTGACTGATTTAAAACGAAAGCTTCTTCTGATGAATATTAATCAATAATTAAATGACACTGCTAAAAAATATCAAGTTTTATTTAAAAAAAAATATAAATATATATGAACAACGTTTTTCAAAAGAATTATGTATGTATTTCAATTACAAATTTTATGTTCATATGAATATTGAAGGAATATGCTGAAAAAAGAATTTAAATTATGAATCAGCAATAAACACACAAAGTGTAAAAATACACTAAATGCGCAATATTCAGGTGGTCAAAAGACTGATATATATATATATTACTCAGAATCATTTTTATTTGACACCATATGATTATATTCATCAGAATAAGCAGTAAACACACAAAGTGTAAAAATGCATCAGCGGCGTCATATTTAGGTGTTCAAAAGACTGATATATATATATGTCTCAAAATCAATTTTATTTGACGCCATGTGATTCTACACATCAAATCACATAATAATCTGCAGTAAACACACAATATGTAAAAATGCACCACATGCGTAATATTCACGTGATCAAAAGATTTATACATATTGTTGAAAATCAATTTTATTTGACACCATATTATTTTACATATCGAATTACATATAAATCCGCTGTAAACACTGAGTCAATCAGTCAGTTAAGTGTCATGCGCGATACACGCTTGGGCGATCATGTCTCGAAAGAGACATGACACACAGGGCAGAAGATTACCCCGCAGTAGGTTGCAATTGCTTTCTGCGGTAGACTGGTGAATTATATTATTATATTAATAAGTAGTAATTAGTGGGGGATTAGTTTATTACTTCATGACAATTTAAAACCGATCACCCACTTTATGCCCAGTAGAAGCCTTAATCATGTTTCTATTATATTCAGTCAGTCAGTTAAGTTCCATACGTGATACACGCTTGGGCGATCATGTCTCGAAAGAGACATGACTGACTAGGTAGAAGATTATCCCGCAGTAGGTTGCCATTGCTTTCTGCGGTAGACTGGTTGCCGACCAAGGCTATAGAACCCAATCTGTCCTGTTATTTAACCCATAACTGGAAGGAATATGCGGATTAATACCTTTCGCAAGGGTATTTGCGCGTAAGTGAATGCAATGAATTCAGCTGGAATTCGAACTCGGCTACCCGATTTTTCGTTCCGAGTCGATATCCACTGCACCACAACGCACATCCGATAGAATATAATCACTTCCATTTATGTGCATAAAAGCCAGATTGCATGTATTTTTAACAAATAATTGACCACACCGAATGAACTACTGTGTGGATCTCATACATTGACACCCACACACACACACATACATACGCATGGTCACGCGGCGTCTACGTGACAGTCGTAGTTCCCGCCAAAAACGAAGCCTTTAAAAACCGGAAACAGCACGTGATACAGCAGTTAGGATTTCGTCCCGGGGCGAGGGCAGACAAGAACAGACATGCCTCCCTAACTCATACAAACACACGCGCACTAATTGCGGGTAGCAGTTAGTGGCGCAAATATTTTTTATTCTCTTAATTTTCTTCTCTGACATTAACTTTCATTGAAACCGGACTCTACAACTTCTTATGCATGCTTTCTCAACCCTATGTAACCTTTTTCAATATATTGTTTTTCCGTTTACTTTCGCCTTCTTGTTCATTCATAAATCTTGCTTCAAACCTTAACGAATGTTACGTCGAGTCGTCCGTTAAAATATAAATTAGTAAGTGGACGCCTATCATCCACTACAATGGTGACCACGACGTGATCTCGATTCGGCGTAATTCAGTCCAGCATCGTTGGAAATGGAACTCAGCATTCTTCTGTGTCTATCAACAAGAACTACTATTCAACGTCGTTATCTCCCAACTCTTTCTACAGGACTCCAAGATGGCGACCCCACACAGAATTTTTACAATCGCACACTAGACAGCACAACTGTCATCTCTCTCTCCCAGGTTTTCCAGAAAAAGAGTAACACAACGTCGACTTAAAGACGTTTCTTTCAGCATTCAACGCAATGTCACTCAACCAAACACAACGTCGACTTAAAGACGCCTTTTTTTCTCAACCAGAACACTGAGGAAATCGACAAGCCGAATTATTAATACTGGAGAATTGAGACCTCCAGAAAATTCGACATTAAATCTCGATATCTTTTTAGTTCTCTCAAACGCGTACACTCGGTATCAACAAGCTTCAATCAACCACTTTGCAAATCAAAGTTTATAACCAACTGTTAATTCTTCTAACACCAACATAAATCCACCGTTCAGCAAAACACGGAACTCTTACAAACGCAAGCAACTCAACGTGGAGCATTGGAATAAATTAGAAGATCTTTAACAGACACATCAACTACCGAGAATTTTCCAGAGCATGCCGCATCCTGGCACTCTGATAGGGGACACTGCAGCAAAATCCCTACTCACGCGCATCGCATTTCAGACTCTTCTTCTTTTCAGCCTACGAGAGACAACCAAAAAAAAAAAAAAAAAAAAAATTCACCTTTCACAAATTTTTCTCATTTTTCCATTTCACCATGTGCTTTTTGAGATTCCAATATGGCTGACCAGCAGTCAGACGTTTCAGCAACCTCCTCCCACACCTATGAGCAACGTCTGTGCCCCCACCTTTTTTTTTCAGCAACCAGCCTTCTTTGTCATTTTTGGCATGATCACTACTACTACTACAAGCATCATCATCATAACCAAACCACCATATACACGGACATATTGAAAAAAATATTTTTAATATTTGTTTCAATCTAGGGGGGGCTATTTGTGGATCTCATACATTGACACCCACACACACACACATACATACGCATGGTCACGCGGCGTCTACGTGACAGTCGTAGTTCTCGCCAAAAACGAAGCCTTTAAAAACCGGAAACAGCACGTGATACAGCAGTTAGGATTTCGTCCCGGGGCGAGGGCAGACAAGAACAGACATGCCTCCCTAACTCATACAAACACACGCGCACTAATTGCGGGTAGCAGTTAGTGGCGCAAATATTTTTTATTCTCTTAATTTTCTTCTCTGACATTAACTTTCATTGAAACCGGACTCTACAACTTCTTATGCATGCTTTCTCAACCCTATGTAACCTTTTTCAATATATTGTTTTTCCGTTTACTTTCGCCTTCTTGTTCATTCATAAAACCTGTTCTATTTCATGACTAAAGTTTGCGCCGAGTCGCCGCGGTAAATCTAATTTAGTAAGTGGACGCCTTCGTCCACTACAACTGCTAATCCGATCGATCATCAGGAAATCCCACATAAAATTTTGCCAAACATAATGAGTCAACATTTAAGTAACTAATTAAAAAAAAAAGAGAGAATTTTGCGTACTCTAATCATTATGATACTAGCAGTATAGCCCGACGTTGCTCGGGTGTAATGAAAGCGTTAAAACTATGGTCCTGGAGAATATTTGAAATAATAAAATAATTGCGACAATTTACCAATTGCACCTAATATATATATATATATATATATATATATATATATATATACACAAAAATCTACAGTGAGCCAAAACCTACCGCGGTTTCACACTACGGATCGTCAGGGCAAAGGCTGAAACACTAAAAGATAAAAGCAAATAAATAGATATACACTAAGGTAGGGGGGAACCATACCAACACAAGAAGGGGGGGGGTAAGAACAAAAGAAGCAAAACAAACTATATAGAAATAACCTTTATTAGACATATCAGCAAAAAAAAAAGTTAACAATTACTAAGCTCTCACACTAGGCAATGAATTTATATTTATGAAACTTACATTTGTTTAAAATTTCAGTCTTAGCATTAAGCAGATTATGGGCGGGTTCGAATAAGGCTATCGCTAGTTTTTCCTCGCCGCATAAATTACAGAATTTACTGCCTTTATTATAATCAGTACATTTTTTTTATTATTTCCCATTTCAAAATGGGGTCTTTTTTAATTTTAGATTTTATGTTCCAAATATAATCCGCTAACGTAGTACTATGTCTATATTTTTCATTTTTAAATGAGGTTTTGTGATTATAAAATCTAACTTTAAACGAATCGTGCGTTGCACCTATATACGTTTTAGGATACTTACCGTGCTCATCCTTATAAACTTTAACACTAGACTACGTTAGATTGGTTGCAATTGCCTCTAGGACATTCAGTTTTTACTTTTTTACAATTACATTTATTATTGGTGTTTTTATTGGTAGTAATAGTTTTCAGTTTTCTTTTATTACAGTTATTAATAATTTTGCCAATATTTGGAAGGCAAGAATAACTAAAAGTTTAATAGTATTTCTATTGAATATTTTCTTAAGAGGACTATCGTTATTAAAATGTTTATCGATAAAGAACATATTTCCAATTTTAGATTTAACCTCTTTATTAAATGGGGGTTGAACCATATATTTCTGTATATTATATTTTGCTGATAAAGGTTATTTCTATATATGTTCTTACCCCCGCTTCTTGTGTTGGTATGGTTCCCCCCTACCTTAGTGTATATCTATTTATTTGCTTTTAGTATTTCAGCCTTTGCCCTGACGATCCGTAGTGTGAAACCGCGGTAGGTTTTGGCTCACTCTAGATTTTTGTGTGTTTTTGCTCTACTATTGTATCTTTTCTTTCGTACTTTGTATTGAGCACTTTTTCTTGTGTTTGGTTCCGTTTGGGGTTTTTTCTTTACTGCGGAGTATTGAATGTTCTTGTTCCGCGGGTTTCTTTTTTTTCTCCCCATTTATCCGACGTCTTAGTACACCGGATTGTAACGGATTTAGGTTCTGTTTGTTAATGGTTTTTTCGGAGGTTTATTTTAGTATACATTTACGGCCTGCATACTTACAAAGTCTATGTAGTTATTATTATATATATATATATATATATATATATATATATATATATATATATATTAAAAAAGGATTAATTCAAAGATGTTGAATGGCCATTTCGATATGAAGATCCCCACGGAGGACGACACATCACCTCAGCAACAGAAAAAACCTTTCAGAAACTGGAGAAAAATTAGTCTACTTTTCCTTTTTAAATAGATTGCAAAGAAATTAAAAAATAAATAAATAAAATAAAATAAAAATAAAGGGAAAGAAAAAGAAAAAGAAAAAGAAAAAGAAAACGAAAAAGAAAAAGAAAAAGATAGAATAAAATCAAATAAATAAGAAAAGAAAAAAAATTGACATCGTCTGGGTTCGCAAAAAAAAAAGGGAGAATGTAACTAAAAATTAACAGACAGCCGTGTTAAATCGACCTCCCTTCCTTCTTTTATCTCTCTTACCACCTTTTTCCGTGTTGCTTAAACTTAGGTCGATTTAACACGGCTGTCTGTTAATTTTTAGTTACATTCTCCCTTTTTTTTTTGCGAACCCAGACGATGTCAATTTTTTTTCTTTTCTTATTTATTTGATTTTATTCTATCTTTTTCTTTTTCTTTTTCGTTTTCTTTTTCTTTTTCTTTTTCTTTCCCTTTATTTTTATTTTTATTTTATTTTATTTTATTATTTATTTATTTTTTAAATTCTTTGCAATCTATTTAAAAAGGAAAAGTAGACTAATTTTTCTCCAGTTTCTGAAAGGTTTTTTCTGTTGCTGAGGTGATGTGTCGTCCCCCGTGGGGATCTTCATATCGAAATGGCCATTCAACATCTTTGAATTAATCCTTTTTTAATATATATTTGCTCTGTAATATTTTATTACATGGAGCTCTCTTCCTGTATCATTTTTTAATATTAAAATAAATTTTTAATATTAATTAGGATCGGGTTTTTTGGAATTTACCTTCCTGCTTTTTTCCCTTGGATTGAAGTATCTGAATTAAAATATATATATATATATATATATATATATATATATATATATATATACTAGCAGTATAGCCCGGCGTTGCTCGGGTGTAATGAAAGCTTTAAAACTAATCCATGGTCCTGGAGCTCAGATTCTTTGGACGTTTGCACGGAAGACTATAAAGCAATAGTTGTTTCCAGTTAAAGCGAAACCGTAGACTGAAAGAAAAATGAATGGATGTAAGTCAAATTTTGATTTCCTGGTATCGATATCAAATTTTCTGCACTATTGTAAAAACTTCAACCATGAATCTTCTGAATATCGTTTCTTATGTCTTTGTCTATGAGTGTATCAAATTTGATTAAAATCGGACCACTCCTTCTATAACCCAATTTCTTCGATTATCGATTTTCGATATTTATCGGGTGTACCTCGACACAAAACCTAGCTAAGAACACTCGCAGACGCTTATAGTACAACTGTGTAAATTTTCAAGAAAATCGGTTCAGCCGTTTCGGAGTCAATAGGTAACACACACACACACACACACACACACACACAGAGTTCCATTTATAAATAAGTTTAGATAAGCCACTTGTGTTTATGTGTATACAAGCCAGATTGCATGCACATTGTATTAGCGGCATTTCCTTTGATATCGCTGACATCAAAGGAACTGCCGCTACTCCGATCGATAATCCGTAAATCCGTCGATTCATTTTGCTAAGCATCATGAATCAAAAAATAAGAGAAGTTTGCGTCCATTGTTTATTATGGTATAAATCAATTCTTTCATGTGCAAAAAACCTAGATTGCATGCATAGTTCATGAATAATAACGAAAATACAGCTAATCTGATCGATAATGCGGAAATCCTTCGAAACGTTTTGCCAACTATATCGAGGCAACTTTTGACACATCTAAATGTTTAATTATTAGGATAAAATTAAAGTAGCATATAAAATAAGCTGTTTTAACACTTTTACTTAATATACACAAAACCCAAATGAATAATTAGGGACTTCAAAGAATCTTCATCTAATCCAATCGATAATCAAGAAATCCTTCAAAAAGTTTCGATAAACATAACAAGTCAACTTTTCAGATATTTAAATGATGAATTAATAAGACAAGCTTGCGTCCTCTAATTATTAGGATGAAATAAATTTTTATTTATGTGCATAAAATCCAGATTGCATGCATATTGGATGAATATGGTGAACTTATAATTAACTCCCGCAAAATCGATCGATACGCGGAAATTCTACAAAACATTTGGCCTTAATAATCAGTTAATTTTCAAACCTGTAGATATTGAAAACAAAAAAGAATTTTGAATCATCTAATCATAAGGAGATAAATATCATCCATTTATGTGCATAACACCCAGATTGCATGCATATTGGATGAATAATTGTGATCTTATAATGAACTACCGCAAAATCGATCGATAATCCGGAAATTCTACGAAACATTTGGCCTTCATAATCAGTTTTTCAAACCTTTAGATATTGAAAGCAAAAAAGAATTTTGAATCATCTAATCATAAGGAGATAAATAACATCCATTTATGTGCATAACACCCAGATTGCATGCATATTGGATGAATAATTGTGATCTTATAATGAACTACCGCAAAATCGATCGATAATCCGGAAATTCTACGAAACATTTGGCCTTCATAATCAGTTTTTCAAACCTTTAGATATTGAAAACAAAAAAGAATTTTGAATCATCTAATCATAATGAGATAAATATCATCCATATATATGCATAACACCCAGATTGCATGCATATTGGATAAATAATTGTGATCTTATAATGAACTACCGCAAAATCGATCGATAATCCGGAAATTCTACGAAACATTTGGCCTTCATAATCAGTTTTTCAAACCTTTAGATATTGAAAACAAAAAAGAATTTTGAATAATCTAATCATAAGGAGATAAATATCATCCATATATGTGCATAACACCCAGATTGCATGCATATTGGATGAATAATTGTGATCTTATAATGAACTACCGCAAAATCGATAGATAATCCGGAAATTCTACGAAACATTTGGCCTTCATAATCAGTTTTTCAAACCTTTAGATATTGAAAACAAAAAAGAATTTTGAATCATCTAATCATAAGGAGATAAATAACATCCATTTATGTGCATAACACCCAGATTGCATGCATATTGGATGAATAATTGTGAACTTATAATGAACTACCGCAAAATCGATCGATAATCCGGAAATTCTACGAAACATTTGGCCTTCATAATCAGTTTTTCAAACCTTTAGATATTGAAAACAAAAAAGAATTTTGAATCATCTAATCATAACGAGATAAATATCATCCATATATGTGCATAACACCCAGATTGCATGCATATTGGATGAATAATTGTGATCTTATAATGAACTACCGCAAAATCGATCGATAATCCGGAAATTCTACGAAACATTTGGCCTTCATAATCAGTTTTTCAAACCTTTAGATATTGAAAACAAAAAAGAATTTTGAATCATCTAATCATAATGAGATAAATATCATCCATATATGTGCATAACACCCAGATTGCATGCATATTGGATGAATAATTGTGATCTTATAATGAACTACCGCAAAATCGATCGATAATCCGGAAATTCTACGAAACATTTGGCCTTCATAATCAGTTTTTCAAACCTTTAGATATTGAAAACAAAAAAGAATTTTGAATCATCTAATCATAACGAGATAAATATCAAATATATATTTTCCTTTTAGTTATATTATATTGAATGATAATTATTGAATCTTATCAATGAACTACATAAATCAGATCGATAATCGGAAATTCTGAAAGTACTTGTTGGCCTTCTGTCAGTTTTTCTAAGCCTTTGGTGTTAACTCAAAAAATTTGAATCATCTAATCGCCAAATAGAGACAAATATCATCTATATGTGCATAACACTAGATTGCATTATATTGGATGAATAATTGTGATCTTATAATGAACTACCGCAAAATCGATCGATAATCCGGAAATTCTACGAAACATTTGGCCTTCATAATCAGTTTTCAAACCTTTAGATATTGAAAACAAAAAAGAATTTTGAATCATCTAATCATAATGAGATAAATATCATCCATATATGTGCATAACTTACCCAGATTGCATGCATATTGGATGAATAATTGTGATCTTATAATGAACTACCGCAAAATCGATCGATAATCCGGAAATTCTACGAAACATTTGGCCTTCATAATCAGTTTTTCAAACCTTTAGATATTGAAAACAAAAAATTTTGAATCATATAATCACTATGAAGATCAAATATCATCCATATATATTTGCATAACACCGATTATGCATATTGGATGAACAATTTCATCGTCTTATAATGAACTCTGCAAATCGTCGATAATCCGAATTCTACGATATTTGACGCTTCATAATCAGTTTTCAAACCATTTGCGATGTGAAAATAAAAAAAGATTTTGAATCGTCATAATGAGATAAATATCATCCATATATGTGCATAACGCCCAGATTGCATGCATATTGGATGAATAATTGTGATCTTATAATGAACTACCGTAAAATCGATCAATAAATCAAATTCCTACAAACATTTGGCCCTTCTGTCAAGTTTCAAACACGAATAACAAAAAATTTTGATCATCTAATCTGTAGAGATAAATATCATCCATATACATATTGCCTGCTGCCAGTGCGTATGGATGAATAATTGTGATCTTATAATGAGCTACCAAAATCGATCGACAATCAATTGAAACGTTTGGCCTTCATAATCAGTTTTTTTCGACACTTTAGATAGTAAACAAAGAAATTCGAATCATCTCGTCCATAATGAGATAATATCATCCATGTATTTGCATAACATGAATTGCATGCATATTGGATGATGATATCGATAATCTCTATAATGAACTACCACAAATCGATCGATAATTAATTCTACGACATTTGGCCTTCGCAATCAGTTTTTCAAACCTTTAGATATTGAAAACCAAAAAAATTTTGAATTCATCTAATCATAATGAGATAAATATCATTCATATATGTGCATAACACCCAGATTGCATGCATATTGGATAAATAATTATTGGTCTTATAATGAACTACCGCAAAATCGATCGATAATCCGGAAATTCTACGAAACATTTGGCCTTCATAATCAGTTTTTCAAACCTTTAGATATTGAAAACAAAAAAGAATTTTTAATCATCTAATCATAATGAGATAAATATCATCCATATATGTGCATAACACCCAGATTGCATGCATATTGGATGAATAATTGTGATCTTATAATGAACTACCGCAAAATCGATCGATCCGGAAATTCTACGAAACATTTGGCCTTCATAATCAGTTTTTCAAACATTTAGATATTGAAAACAAAAAAGAATTTTACATCATGTAATTATAATGAGATAAATAACATCCATTTATGTGCATAAGACCAAGATTGCATGCGTATTGGATGAATAATTGTGAACTTATAAGGAACTACCGCAAAATCGATCGATAATCCGGAAATTCTACGAAACATTTGGCCTTCATAAACAGTTTTTCAAACCTTTAGATGTTGAAAACAAAAAAGAATTTTGAATCATCTAATCATAAGGAGATAAATATCATCCATATGTGTGCATAACACCCAGATTGCATGCGTATTGGATGAATAATTGTGATCTTATAATGAACTACCGCAAAATCGATCGATAATCCGGAAATTCTACGAAACATTTGGCCTTCATAATCAGTTTTTCAAACCTTTAGATATTGAAAACAAAAAAGAATTTTGCATCATGTAATTATCAGGAGATAAATAACATCCATTTATGTGCATAACACCCAGATTGCATGCATATTGGATGAATAATTGTGAACTTATAAGGAACTACCGCAAAATCGATCGATAATCCGGAAATTCTACGAAATATTTGGCCTTCATAATCAGTTTTTCAAACCTTTAGATGTTGAAAACAAAAAAGAATTTTGAATCATCTAATCATAAGGAGATAAATATCATCCATATGTGTGCATAACACCTAGATTGCATGCGTATTGGATGAATAATTGTGATCTTATAATGAACTACCGCAAAATCGATCGATAATCCGGAAATTCTACGAAACATTTGGCCTTCATAATCAGTTTTTCAAACCTTTAGATATTGAAAACAAAAAAGAATTTTGAATCATCTAATCATAATGAGATAAATATCATCCATATGTGTGCATAACACCCAGATTGCATGCGTATTGGATGAATAATTGTGATCTTATAATGAACTACCGCAAAATCGATCGATAATCCGGAAATTCTACGAAACATTTGGCCTTCATAATCAGTTTTTCAAACCTTTAGATATTGAAAACAAAAAAGAATTTTGAATCATCTAATCATAATGAGATAAATATCATCCATATATGTGCATAACACCCAGATTGCATGCATATTGGATGAATAATTGTGATCTTATAATGAACTACCGCAAAATCGATCGATAATCCGGAAATTCTACGAAACATTTGGCCTTCATAATCAGTTTTTCAAACCTTTAGATATTGAAAACAAAAAAGAATTTTGAATCATCTAATCATAATGAGATAAATATCATTCATATATGTGCATAACACCCAGATTGCATGCATATTGGATAAATAATTGTGGTCTTATAATGAACTACCGCAAAATCGATCGATAATCCGGAAATTCTACGAAACATTTGGCCTTCATAATCAGTTTTTCAAACCTTTAGATATTGAAAACAAAAAAGAATTTTGAATCATCTAATCATAATGAGATAAATATCATCCATATATGTGCATAACACCCAGATTGCATGCATATTGGATGAATAATTGTGATCTTATAATGAACTACCGCAAAATCGATCGATAATCCGGAAATTCTACGAAACATTTGGCCTTCATAATCAGTTTTTCAAACCTTTAGATATTGAAAACAAAAAAGAATTTTGAATCATCTAATCATAACGAGATAAATATCATCCATATATGTGCATAACACCCAGATTGCATGCATATTGGATGAATAATTGTGATCTTATAATGAACTACCGCAAAATCGATCGATAATCCGGAAATTCTACGAAACATTTGGCCTTCATAATCAGTTTTTCAAACCTTTAGATATTGAAAACAAAAAAGAATTTTGAATCATCTAATCATAATGAGATAAATATCATCCATATATGTGCATAACGCCCAGATTGCATGCATATTGGATGAATAATTGTGATCTTATAATGAACTACCGCAAAATCGATCGATAATCCGGAAATTCTACGAAACATTTAGCCCTTCATAATCAGTTTTTCAAACCTTTAGATATTGAAAACAAAAAAGAATTTTGAATCATCTAATCATAATGGAATAAATATCATTCATATATGTGCATAACACCCAGATTGCATGCATATTGGATAAATAATTGTGGTCTTATAATGAGCTACCACCAAAATCAAAATTGATAATCAGGAAATTCTACGAAACATTTGGCCTTCATAATCAGTTTCAAACCTTTAGATATTGAAAATAAAGAATTTTGAATCATCTAATCATAATGAGATAAATATCATCCATATATGTGCATAACACCCAGATTGCATGCATATTGGATGAATAATTGTGATCTTATAATGAACTACCGCAAAATCGATCGATAATCCGGAAATTCTACAGAAACATTTGGCCTTCATAATCAGTTTTTCAAACATTTAGATATTGAAAACAAAAAAGAATTTTGCATACTGTAATTATAATGAGATAAATAACATCCATTTATGTGCATAAGACCAGATTGCATGCGTATTGGATGAATAATTGTGAACCTGAAAGGAACTTCAAAATCGATCGATAATCGGAAATTCTACGAAACATTTGGCCTTCATAAACAGTTTTTCAAACCTTTAGATGTTGAAAACAAAAAATTTTGAATCATCTAATCATAAGGAGATAAATATCATCCATATGTGGCCATAACATGAATTGCATGCGTATTGGATGAGGTAATTGTGATCTTATAGTAGACTACCGCAAAATCGATCAATAATCGGGAAATTCTACGAAACATTTGGCCTTCGCAAGTAAGTTTTTCAAACCTTCTTAGATATTGAAAACAAAAAATTTTGCATCATGTAATTATCAGGAGATAAAATAACATCCATTTATGTGCATAACACCCAGATTGCATGCTATTGGATGAATAATTGTGTAGGAGCTTATAAGGAACTACCGCAAAATCGATCGATAATCCGGAAATTCTACGAAATATTTGGCCTTCATAATCAGTTTTTCAAACCTTTAGATATTTGAAAATAAAAAATTTTGAATCATCTAATCATAAGGAGATAAATATCATCCATATGTGTGCATAACACCCAGATTGCATGCGTATTGGATGAATAATTGTGATCTTATAATGAACTACCGCAAAATCGATCGATAATCGGAAATTCTACGAAACATTTGGCCTTCATAATCAGTTTTTCAAACCTTTAGATGGTAGAAAACAAAAAAGGAATTTTGAATCATCTAATCATAAGAGGATAAATATCATCCATATGTGTGCATAACACCCAGATTGCATGCGTATTGGATGAATAATTGTGATCTTATAATGAACTACCACCAAAATCGATCAATGTCAAAATTCTACGAAACATTTGGCCTTCATAATCAGTTTTCAAACCTTTAGATATTGAAAACAAAAAAATTTTGAATCATCTAATCATAATGAGATAAATATCCCATCCGCCTGTGCATAACACCGATTGCATATTGGATGAATAATTGTGATCTTATAATGAACTACCGCAAAATCGATCGATAATCCGGAAATTCTACGAAACATTTGGCCTTCATAATCAGTTTTTCAAACCTTTAGATATTGAAAACAAAGAATTTTTGAATCATAATCATAATGAGATAAATATCATCCATATATATGCATAACACTTAGATTGCATGCATATTGGATGAATAATTGTGATCTTACCTGTGGACACCCGCAAAATCGATCGATAATCCGGAAATTCTACAAAACATTTGGCCCTCATAATCAGTTTTCCAAACCTTTAGATATTGAAAACAAAAAAGAATTTTGAATCATCTCATCATAAGGAGATAAATATCATCCATATGTGTGCATAACACCCAGATTGCATGCGTATTGGATGAATAATTGTGATCTTATAATGAACTACCGCAAAATCGATCGATAATCCGGAAATTCTACGAAACATTTGGCCTTCATAATCAGTTTTTCAAACCTTTAGATATTGAAAACAAAAAAGAATTTTGAATCATCTAATCATAAGGAGATAAATATCATCCATATGTGTGCATAACACCCAGATTGCATGCGTATTGGATGAATAATTGTGATCTTATAATGAACTACCGCAAAATCGATCGATAATCCGGAAATTCTACGAAACATTTGGCCTTCATAATCAGTTTTTCAAACCTTTAGATATTGAAAACAAAAAAGAATTTTGAATCATCTAATCATAATGAGATAAATATCATCCATATATGTGCATAACACCCAGATTGCATGCATATTGGATGAATAATTGTGATCTTATAATGAACTACCGCAAAATCGATCGATAATCCGGAAATTCTACGAAACATTTGAACTTCATAATCAGTTTTTCAAACCTTTGAATATTGAAAACAAAAAATTTTGAATCATCTAGTCATAATGAGATAAATATCGTATATGTATACTTTTGAATTGCATACATATTGGATGAATAATTGTGATCTTATAATGAACTACCGCAAAATCGATCGATAATCCGGAAATTACGAAACATTTGGCCTTCATAATCAGTTTTTCAAACATTAGATATTGAAAACAAAAAAAGAATTTTGAATATCTCTAATCATAATGAGATAAATATCATCCATATATGTGCATAACACCCAGATTGCATGCATATTGGATGAATAATTGTGATCTTATAATGAACTACCGCAAAATCGATCGATAATCCGGAAATTCTACGGAAAACATTTGGCCTTCATAATCAGTTTTTCAAACCTTTGAATGTTGAAAACAAAAAGAATTTTGAATCATCTAATCATAATGAGATAATCATATTTATTATATGTGCACATATATACCAGATTACGTACATATTGGATAAATAATTGTGGTCTTATAATGAACTACCGCAAAATCGATCGATAATCCGGAAATTCTACGAAACATTTTGGCCATACATAATCAGTTTTCAAACATTTAGATATTGAAAACAAAAAAGAATTTTTGCATCATGTAATTATAATGAGATAAATAACATCCATTTGTGTACATAAGACCAAGATTGCATGCGTATTGGATGAATAATTGTGATCTTATAATAATGAACTACCGCAAAATCGATCGATAATCCAAATTCTACGAAACATTTGGCCTTTACTAATCAGTTTTTCAAACATTTAGATATTGAAAACAAAAAAATTTTTTGCATCATGTAATTATAATGAGATAAATAACATCCATTTATGTGCATAAGACCAAGATTGCATGCGTATTGGATGAATAATTGTGAACTTATAAGGAACTACCGCAAAATCGATCGATAATCCGGAAATTCTACGAAACATTTGGCCTTCATAAACAGTTTTTCAAACCTTTAGATGTTGACAACAAAAAAAGAATTGCGGATCATCTAATCATAAGGAGATAAATATCATCCGTATATGTGCGTAACACCCAGATTGCATGCGTATTGGATGAATAATTGTGATCTTATAATGAACTACCGCAAAATCGATCGATAATCCGGAAATTCTACAGAAACATTTTGACTCATAATCAGTTTTTCAAACCTTTAGATATTGAAAAGCAAAAAGGCCGCAAATTGCATCTGATCATAAGGAGATAAATATCGTCACGCTTTATGTGTGCCTAACACCCAGATTGCATGCGTATTGGATGAATAATTGTGATCTTATAATGAACTACCATAAAATCGATCGATAATCCGGAAATTCTACGAAACATTTTGGCCTTCGCAATCGGTTTTCAAACTGACACGAATGTTGAAAACAAAAAAAATTTTGGATCGTCTAATCATAATGAGATAAATATCGTCAGCATATGTGCATAACACCCAGATTGCATACATATTGGATGAATAGCGAAGACGCAGTCATATAATGAACTACCGCAAAATCGATCGATAATCCAAAAATTCTACGAAACATTTGGCCTTCCATAATCAGTTTTTCAAACCTTTGAATGTTGAAAACAAAAAAGAATTTTGAATCATCTAATCATAACGGAATAAATATCATCCATATATGTGCATAACTTGCAGATTGCATGCATATTGGATGAATAATTGTGATCTTATAATGAACTACCGCAAAATCGATCGATAATCCGGAAATTCTACGAAACATTTAGCCTTTAATCAGTTTTCAAACCTTTGAATATTTCGAAAACAAAAAAAGAATTTTTGAGATCATCTAATCATAATAGAATAAATATCATCCATATATGTGCACATGCAGATTGCATGCATATTGGATGAATAATTGTGATCTTATAATGAACTACCGCAAAATCGATCGATAATCCGGAAATTCTACGAAACATTGGCCTTCATAATCAGTTTTCAAACCTTTAGATATTGAAAACAAAAAGAATTTTGAATCATCTAATCGCGTGAGATAAATATCATTCATGTATGTGTGCATAACACCCAGATTGCGTACATATTGGATAAATAATTGTGGTCTTTAATGAACTGCATAAAATCGATCGATAGTCGGAAATTCTACGAAACATTTGGCCTTCATAATCAGTTTTTCGACCTTTGAGTAGTGAAAAACAAAGAATTTAAAGATCATCTAATCATAATGAGATAAATATCATTCCATATGTGTGCATAACACCCAGATTGCGTACATATTGGATGATCGTTATGATCTTATAATGAACTACCGCAAAATCGATCGATAATCCGGAAATTCTACGAAACATTTGGCCTTTAAATCGGTTTTTCAAACATTTAGATGTTGAAAACAAAAAGGGTGCATCGTATGGTAATTCATATTGAGATAAATAACATCCATTTATGTGCATAAGACCAGATTGCATGCGTATTGGATGAATAATTGTGAACTTATAAGGAACTACCGCGAGTGATCAGTAAATCAAAATTCTGAAACATTTTGGCCTTCATAATCAGTTTTTCAAACCTTTTGAATATTAATAAAAAAGAATTTTGAATCATCTAATCATAATAAGATAATGTCATTCATATGTATGTAACACCTGGATTGTACATATTGGATAAATAATTGTGGTCTTATAATGAACTACGCGATCGATATTAAATTTAAAACATTGACGCTTACATAATCGGTTTTCAAACCTTTGAATATTAAAAACAAAGAATTTTAGATCATCTAATCATAATGAGATAAATATCATCCATATATATGCATAACACCCAGATTGCATGCATATTGGATGAATAATTGACTGATCTTATGACGAACTGCCGCAAAATCGATCGATAATCCGGAAATTCTACGAAACATTGGCCCCTCATAATCAGTTTTCAAACCTTTAGATATTGAAAACAAAAAAGAATTTTTGAATCATCTAATCATAAGGAGATAAATATCATCCATATGTGTGCATAACACCCAAGTTACATGCGTATTGGATGAATAATTGTGTCGATCTTAATGAACTACCGCAAAATCGATCGATAATCCAAAATTCACCGACATTTATTATAATCAGTTTTATAAACAAAATGTGAAAGTAAAAAAAGAATTTTGAATCATCTAATCATAAGAGATAAATATCGTCATATGTGTACATAACACACCAGATTGCATGCGTATTGAGTTGAATAGTGTGATCTTATAATGAACTACATAGTCGATCGATATTCTAGGAGGTTCTACGAAACATTTGGCCTTCATAATCAGTTTTTTCAAACCTTTAGATATTGAAAACAAAAAAGAATTTTGAATCATCTAATCATAATGAGATAAATATAATCCATATATGTGCATAACACCCAGATTGCGTACATATTGGATGAATAATTGTGATCTTATAATGAACTACCGCAAAATCGATCGATAATCCGGAGATTCTACAGAAAACATTTGGCCTTCATAATCAGTTTTCAAACCTTTAGATATTGAAAACAAAAAGAATTTTGAATCATCTAATCATATTGAGATAAATGTCATCCATATATGTGTAACACTAGTTGTACATATTGGATGAATAATTGTGATCTTATAATGAACTACCGCAAAAATCGATCGATAATCCGGAAATTCTACACAAGAAACATTTGGCCTTCATAATCGGTTTTTCAAACCATTAGATATTGAAAACAAAAAAGAATTTTGAATCATCTAATCATAATGAGATAAATATCATCCATATATGTGCATAACACCCAGATTGCATGCATATGGATGAATAATTGCTTGATCTTATAATGAACTACCGCAAAATCGATCGATAATCCGGAAATTCTACGAAACATTTGGCCTTCATAATCAGTTTTCAAACCTTTAGATATTGAAAACAAAAAAGAATTTTGAATCATCTAATCATAATGAGATAAATATCATTCATATGTGCACTTTACCCAGATGCATATAATGGATAAATAATTGTGGTCTTATAATGAACTACCGCAAAATCGATCGATAATCCGGAAATTCTACGAAACATTTTTGGCGGCCATAATCAATTTTTCAAACCTTTGAATATTGAAAACAAAAAAGAATTTTGCATCATGTAATTATAATGAGATAAATAACATCCATTTGTGTACTTAAGACCAAGATTGCATGCGTATTGGATGAATAATTGTGATCTTATAATGAACTACCGCAAAATCGGTCTCGATAATCCAAAATTCTACGAAACATTTGGCTTATAATCAGTTTTTCAAACATTTAGATGTCAGAAAACAAAAAATTTTGCATCATGTAGTTATAATGGAATAAATAACATCATTTTATGTGCATAAGACCCAAGATTGCGTACGTGTTGGATGAATAATTGTGAACTTGTGAGTTGCTACGCAAAATCGATCGATCGTCCGGAAATTCTACGAAACATTTGGCCTTCATAAACAGTTTTTCAAACCTTTAGATATGTTGTGCTCAAAAAGTTTTCAGATCATCTAATCATAAGGAGATAAATATCATCCATATGTGTTGCTGCTTACCAGATTGCATGCGTATTGGATGAATAATTGTGATCTTATAATGAACTACCGCAAAATGTTCGATAGTCAAATTCTACGAAACATTTTGGCCCTCGCAATCAGTTTTTCAAACCTTTAGATATTGAAAAACAAAAAGGTGTGATTTATCTAATCATAAGGAGATAAATATCATCCATATGTGTGCATAACACCTAGATTGCATGCGTATTGGATGAATAATTTGTCGATCTTATAATGAACTACCGCAAAATCGATCGATAATCCGGAAATTCTACAAGAAACATTTGGCCTTCATAATCGGTTTTTCAAACCTTTAGATATTGAAAACAAAGATTTTGCACATCATGTAATTATAAGGAGATAAATAACATCCATTTATGTGCATAAGACCCAGATTGGCACATATTGGATGAATAATTGTGAACTTATAAGGAACTACCATAAAATCGATCGATAATCCGGAAATTCTACGAAACATTTGGCCTTCATAATCGGTTTTCAAACCTTTAGATATTGAAAACAAAAAAGAATTTTGAATCATCTAATCATAAAGAATAAATATCATCCATATGTGTGCATAACACCAGATTGCATGCGTGTCGGATGAATAATTGTGATCTTATAATAATTCGCAAAATCAGTTGATAATCCGGAAATTCTACAAGAAACATTTTGACCTTCATAATCAGTTTTTCAAACCTTTGAATATTGAAAACAAAAAAAGAATTTTCCCGCATCATGTAATTGTAAGGAGATAAATAACATCCATTTATGGTATAAGACCCAGATTGCATGCATATTGGATGAATAATTGTCAACTTATAAGGAACTACCGCAAAATCGATCGATAATCCGGAAATTCTACGAAACATTTGACCTTCATAATCAGTTTTTCAAACCTTTGAATATTGAAAACAAAAGAATTTTGAATCATCTAATCATAAGGAGATAAATATCATCCATTTATGTGCATAACACCCAGATTGCATGCATATTGGATGAATGGTGGCAGTCTTATAATGAACTACCGCAAAATCTGACGATAATCCGGAAATTCTACGAAACATTTGGCCCTTCATAATCATTAAGTTTTCAAACCTTTGAATGTTGAAAACAAAAAGATTTTGCATGACTATAATTATAAGGAGATAAATAACATCCATTTTTATGTGCATAAGGCCAAGATTCGCCATATTGGATGAATAATTGTCAACTTATAAGGAACTACCGCAAAATCGATCGATAATCCGGAAATTCTACGAAACATTTGGCCTTCATAATCAGTTTTTCAAACCTTTAGATATTGAAAACAAAAAAGAATTTTTGAATCATCTAATCATAAGAGATAAATATCATCCATTTATGTGCATAACACCAGATTGCATGCATATTGGATGAATAATTGTGATCTTATAATGAACTACCGCAAAATCGATCGATAATCCGGAAATTCTACGAAACATTTGGCCTTCATAATCAGTTTTTCAAACCTTTAGATATTGAAAACAAAAAAGAATTTTGCATCATGTAATTATAAGGAGATAAATAACATCCATTTATGTGCTGGAGCCAGATTGCATGCATATTGGATGAATAGTTAATATTATAAGGAACTGCCGCAAAATCGATCGATAATCCGATTCTACGAAACATTTGGCTGTAATCAGTTTTCAAGCCTTTGGGTATTCTGAAAAACAAAAGAATTTTGAATCATCATACTAAGGAGATAAATATCGTGTCCATTTGTGTGCGCAACACCCAGATTGGCATATTGGATGAATAATTGTGATCTTATAATGAACTACCGCAAAATCGATCGATAATCCGGAAATTCTGAAACATTTGGCCTTCATAATCGGTTTTCAAACCTTTAGATATTGAAAACAAAAAAGAATTTTGAATCATCTAATCATGAGAGATAAATATCATCCATATGTGTACATAACACCCGAATTGCATGCGTATTGGATGAATAATTGTGATCTTCATAATGAACTCTGTAAATCGATCGATAATCCGGAAATTCTACGAAACATTTTGACATCGCAATCAGTTTTTCAAACCTTTGAATACAGAAAACAAAAAGAATTTTTGAATCATCTAATCATAAGGAGATAAATAACATCCATTTGTGTGCATAACACCAGATTGCATGCATATTGGATGAATAATTGTGATCTTATAATGAACTACCGCAAAATCGATCGATAATCCGGAACTTCTGAAAACATTTTGGCCTTCATAATCAGTTTTTCAAACCTTTAGATATTGAAAACAAAAAAGAATTTTGCATCATGTAATTATAAGGAGATAAATAACATCCATTTATGTACATAAGACCCGGTTGCGTGCCTATTGGATGAATAATTGTGAACTTATAAGGAACTGCCGCAAAATCGATCGATAGTCCGGAAATTCTACGAAACATTTGGCCTTCATAATCAGTTTTCAAACCTTTAGATATTTTGAAAACAAAAAGAATTTTGAGATCATCTAATCATAAGGAGATAAATAACATCCATTTATGTGCACAACACCTAGATTGCATGCATATTGGATGAATAATTGTGATCTTATAATAGACTACCGCAAAATCGATCGATAATCCGGAAATTCACAAAACATTTGGCCTTCATAATCAGTTTTTTAAACCTTTAGATATTGAAAACAAAAAAGAATTTTGAATCAACTAAATCTTTTCGTGAGATAAATATCATTCATATATGTGCATAACACCCAGATTGCATGCATATTGGATAAATAATTGTGGTCTTATAATGAACTACCGCAAAATCGATCGATGATAAAATTACCACGAAACATTTGGCCTTCATAATCAATTTTTTCAAACCTTTAGATATTGAAAACAAAAAAGAATTTTGAATCATCCATTCATTCAGATAAATATCATCCATGTATGTGCATGTACCAGATTACGTGACTGCCAGATTTGGTTGTGAATATTTATAATGAACTACCGCAAAATCGATAATTAAAATTCTACGAAACATTTGGCCTTCATAATCAGTTTTCAAACCGTTAGTTATTGAAAACAAAAAAAGAATTTTTGAATCATCTAGTCAGAGGAGATAAATAGCATATTTCCCAGCATGCATAGCACCCAGATTGCATGCATATTGGATGGATAATTGTGATCTTATAATGACTACCGCGAAATCGATCGTGTCAAATTCTACGAAACATTTGGCCTTCATAATCAGTTTTCAAACCTTTAGATATTGAAAACAAAAAAGAATTTTGAATCATCTAATCATAAGGAGATAATGTCATCCATTTATGTGCATAACACCCAGATTGCATGCATGTTGGATGAATAATTGTGATCTTATAATGAACTACCGCAAAATCGATCGATAGTCTCAGAAATTCTACAAAACATTTGGCCTTCATAATCAGTTTTTCAGAAACCTTTGAATGTTGAAAACAAAAAAAGAATTTTGCATCATGTAATTATAAGGAGATAAACGCATCATTTACGCGCATAATTGCCAGATTGCATGCATATTGGATGAATAATTAACGTATTATAAGGAACTACCGCAAAATCGATCGATAATCCGGAAATTATTCTACGAAACATTTTGACATCCATAATCAGTTTTTCAAACCTTTGAATATTGAAAACAAAAGAATTTTGAATCATCTAATCATAAGGAGATAAATATGTCCATTTATGTGCATAACACCCAGATTGCATGCATATTGGATGAATAATTGTGATCTTATAATGAACGCAAAATCGATCGATAATCCGGAAATTCTACGAAACTTGTTGGCCTTCATAATCGGTTTTTAAACCTTTTAGATATTGAAAACAAAAAAGAATTTTGAATCATCTAATCATAAAGATAAATATCATCCGGCTGTAAACGCGCTATTTAGTTACGCATATGGATGAATAATTCATGATCTTAATGAAACTACCGCAAAATCGATCGATAATCCGAAGTTCTGGAAAAACATTTGGCGCTACAACAATCGCGATTTTTTCAGGCGCTGAATATTGAAAACAGAAAAAGATTTTGAATCCATCCAGTAAAGATAAATAACATCCGTTGCCTTTTTAACGCAGATTGCGGCCATAATGGATGAATAATGTGATCTTATATTGAATGCCGCAAAATCGATCGATAATCCCGGAACTTCTCTGAAACATTTTATTTCATGATGATTTTCAACCTTTAGATATTGAAAATAAAAAAGGTGCACATCATAATTATAAGAGATAAACCAAAAAAACAAACGCGGCATGAACAAGTTCCCGCTGTCTCTTCAGATGAATAATTCGTGAACATAAGGAACTGCCGCTAAAGTCAGTCGATAATCCGTTAAAACAGGTGACGCTTCATAATCAGTTTTCAAACGCTTTAGATAATGAAAACAAAAAGAGTTTTGAATCATCGTCTTGAGATATTAACATCCATTGCCTTTTTATTTTTAAAGATTGTGCATATTGGATGAATATTGTGATCTTATAATGAACTGCAAATCGATCTGATAATCAAATTCTATACAAACATTTGGCCTTCTTAATCGATTTTCAACATTTACAGATATTGAAAACAAAAAAGAATTTTGAATCATCTAATCATAATGAGATAAATATCATTTCCTTATATGTGCATAACACCCAGATTGCATGCATATTGGATAAATAATTGTGGTCTTATAATGAACTACCAAAATCGATCGATAATCCGGAAATTCTACGAAACATTTTGGCCTTCGCAATAATTTTTCGACCTTTGAATATTGAAAACAAAAAAGAATTTTGAATCATCTAATCATAATGAGATGGTATCATCCATATATGTGCGCAACACCAGATTGCATGCATATTGGATGAATAATTGTGATCTTATAATGAACTACCGCAAAATCGATCGATAATCCGGAAATTCTACAAAAACGATTTGGCCTTCGCAATCAGTTTTTCAAACCGTTAGTTATTGAAAACAAAAAAGAATTTTGAATCATCTAATCAGAAGGAGATAAATAACATCCATTTATGTGTAACACCCAGATTGCATGCATATTGGATGAATAATTGTGATCTTGCCGTCATTCCCGCAAAAAATCGATCGATAATCCGGAAATTCTACGAAACATTTGGCCTTCTATTGAAAATCAGTTTTCAAACCTTTGAATGTTGAAAACAAAAAGAATTTTGAATCATCTAATCATAATAGGATAAATATATTATATATGTACATAACACCCAGATTGCATGCATATTGGATGAATAGTGTGATCTTATAATGAACTACCGCAAAATCGATCAGTAATCCGATTCTACAAAAACATTTGACCCCTTCGCAAATCAGTTTTTCAAACCTTTAGATATTGAAAACAAAAAAGAATTTTTGAATCATCTAATCATAAGGGGAGATAAATATCATCCATATGTACAGATTGCATGCATATTGGATGAATAATTATGATCTTATATTGAACTACCGCAAAATCGATAGATAATCCGGAAATTCTACGAAACGTTTGGCCTTCATAATCAGTTTTTCAAACCTTTAGATATTGAAAACAAAAAGAATTTTGAATCATCTAATCATAATGAGATAAATATCATCCATATATGTGCATAACACCCAGATTGCATGCATATTGGATGAATAATTGTGATCTTATAATGAACTACCGCAAAATCGATCGATAATCCGGAAATTCTACGAAACATTTGGCCTTCATAATCAGTTTTTCAAACCTTTAGATATTGAAAACAAAAAAGAATTTTGAATCATCTAATCATAATGAGATAAATATCATCCATATATGTGCATAACACCCAGATTGCATGCATATTGGATGAATAATTGTGATCTTATAATGAACTACCGCAAAATCGATCGATAATCCGGAAATTCTACGAAACATTTGGCCTTCATAATCAGTTTTTCAAACCTTTAGATATTGAAAACAAAAAAGAATTTTGAATCATCTAATCATAAGGAGATAAATATCATCCATATATGTGCATAACACCCAGATTGCATGCATATTGGATGAATAATTGTGAACTTATAAGGAACTACCGCAAAATCGATCGATAATCCGGAAATTCTACGAAACATTTGGCCTTCATAAGCAGTTTTTCAAACCTTTAGATATTGAAAACAAAAAAGAATTTTGCGTCATCTAATTATAAGGAGATAGATAACATCCATTTCTGTGCATAAAACCCAGATTGCATGCATATTGGATGAATAATTGTGAACTTATAATTAAAGTCAGCGAAATCGATCGATAATCCGGAAATTCTACGAAACATTTGGCCTTCACAATCAGTTCGTTTTTCAAACCTACAGATATTGAAAACCAGAAAGAATTTTGCATCATCTAATTATAAGGAGATAAATAACATCCATTTATGTGCATGAAACCCAGATGGCAAGCATATTGGATGAATAATCGGAAATTATAATTAACTACCGAAAAATCGATCGATAATCCGGAAATTCTACGAAACATTTGGCCTTCATAATCAGTTTTTCAAACCTTTAGATATTGAAAACAAAAAAGAATTTTGAATCATCTAATCATAAGGAGATAAATAACATCCATTTATGTGCATAACACCCAGATTGCATGCATATTGGATGAATAATTGTGAGCTTATAATGAACTACCGCAAAACCGATCGATAATCCGGAAATTCTACGAAACATTTGGCCTTCATAATCAGTTTTTCAAACCTTTAGATATTGAAAACAAAAAAGAATTTTGAATCATCTAATCATAAGGAGATAAATATCATCCATATATGTGCATAACACCCAGATTGCATGTATATTGGATAAATAATTGTGGTCTTATAATGAACTACCGCAAAATCGATCGATAATCCGGAAATTCTACGAAACATTTGGCCTTCATAATCAGTTTTTCAAACCTTTAGATATTGAAAACAAAATAGAATTCTTGGAATCATCTAATCATAATGAGATAAATATCATCCACATATGTGCATAACACCCAGATTGCATGCATATTGGATGAATAATGATCTTATGAAGAACTAATGCAAAACGATCGACACCGGAAATTCTACGAAACATTTGGCCTTCATAATCAGTTTTTCAAACCTTTAGATATTGAAAACAAAAAAGAATTTTGAATCATCTAATCATAAGGAGATAAATATCATTCATATATGTGCATAACACCCAGATTTGCATGCATATTGATGAATAATTGTGAACTTCTACGAACTACCAAAAAATCGATCGATAATCCAAAATTCTACGAAACATTTGGCCTTCATAAGCAGTTTTTCAAACCTTTAGATATTGAAAACGAATTTTGCGTCATCTAATTATAAGCATATAGATAACATCCATTTCTGTGCATAAACCCAGATTGCATGCATATTGGGATGAATAACGAAACTTATAATTAAAGTCAGCGAAATCTATCGATAATCCGGAAATTATTGAACATTTTGGCCTTCACAATCAGTTCGTTTTTCAAACCTACAGATATTGAAAACCAGAAAGAATTTTTTGCATCATCTAATTATAAGGAGATAACAACATCCATTTATGTGCATGAAACCCGATGGCAAGCATATTGATGAATAATCGGAATGAGAATTAACTACCGAAAATCGATCGATAATCCGGAAATTCTACGAAACATTTGGCCTTCATAATCAAGCCAAACCTTTAGATATTGAACAAAAAAAGAATTTTGAACGACCAATCATAAGTATAAATGATTCATTTATGTGCATAACACCGATTGCATGTACATGGATGAATAATTGTGATCTTATACGAACTGTCGCAAACGACCGATAATCCGGAAATTAATGTTTAAGCCTTCATAATCAGTTTTTCAAACCTTTAGATATTGAAAACAAAAAAGAATTTGAATCATCTAATCATAAGGAGATAAATATCATTCATATATGTGCATATACCCAGATTGTTACACATGATATAACAATTGTGGTCTTATAATGAACTACTCAAAAATCGATCGATAATCCGGAAATTCTACGAAACATTTGGCTCTATAATCAGTTTTTCAAACCTTTAGATATTGAAAACAAAAAAGAATTTTTGAATCATCTAATCATAATGAGATAAATATCCATATACGTATAACAATCAGATTGCATACATTACATGAATTAACAGATCTTATAATGAATCATCGCAAATTGACTGATAATCCGGAAATTTTATTTTTAAACATTACTTCAATCAGTTTTTCAAACCTTTAGATATTGAAAACAAAAAAGAATTTGAATCATCCAACCATACAGAGATAAATAACATCCATTTATAAAAATACCTCAAGATTGCTATTGGATGAACAGATCTTATAATGAACTACCGCAAAATCGATCGATAATCCGGAAATTCATTGAAACATTTGGCCTTCATAATCAGTTTTTCAAACCTTTAGATGTTGAAAACAAAAAAGAATTTTGAATAATCTAATCATAAGGAGATAAATATCATCCATATATGTGCATAACACCCAGATTGCATGCATATTGGATGAATAATTGTGAACTTATAAGGAACTACCGCAAAATCGATCGATAATCCGGAAATTCTACGAAACATTTGGCCTTCATAATCAGTTTTTCAAACCTGTAGATATTGAAAACAAAAAAGAATTTTGAATCATCTAATCATAATGAGATAAATATCATCCATATATGTGCATAACACCCAGATTGCATGCATATTGGATGAATAATTGTGATCTTATAATGAACTACCGCAAAATCGATCAATAATCCGGAAATTCTACGAAACATTTGGCCTTCATAATCAGTTTTCCAACCTTTAGATATTGAAAACAAAAAAGAATTTTGAATCATCTAATCATAATGAGATAAATATCATCCATATATGTGCATAACACCCAGATTGCAAGCATATTGGATGAATAAGTATAAATCTTATAATGACATACCCGCAAAATCGATCGATAATCCGAAATTCTTACGAAACATTTGGCCTTCATAATCGTTTTCAAATAACAGATATTGAAAACAAAAAAAGAATTTTGAATCATCTAATCATAAGGTAAATATCATCCATATATGTGCATAACACCCAGATTGCATGCATATTGGATGAATAATTGTGAACTTCTAAGGAACTACCGCAAAATCGATCGATAATCCGGAAATTCTACGAAGCATTTGGCCTTCTTGCCAAAAGCAGTTTTTCAAACCTTTAGATATTGAAAACAAAAAAGAATTTTGCGTCATCTAATTATAGAGATAGATAACATCCATTTCTGTGCATAAAACCCAGATTGCATGCATATTGGATGAATAATTGAGAACTTATAATTAAAGTCCTTGAAAATCTATCGATAATCGGAAATTCTAAGAAACATTTGTTTCACAATCAGTTCGTTTTCAAACCTACCAGATATTGAAAACCAGAAGGTACATCATCATTATAAGGAGATAAATAACATCATTTATGTGCATGAAACCCAGATGGCAAGCATATTGGATGAATAATCATTAATTAACTACCGAAAAAATCGATCGATAATCCGGAGATTCTACGAAACATTTGGCCTTCATAATCAGTTTTTCAAACCTTTGAATGTTGAAAACAAAAAGAATTTTGAATCATCTAATCATAAGGAGATAAATAACATCATTGTATAACACCAATTCATATGTGGATGAATAATTGTGATCTTATAAGGAACTACCGCAAAACCGATCGATATCGGAAATTCTACGAAACATTTGGCCTTCATAATCAGTTTTTCAAACCTTTAGATATTGAAAACAAAAAAATTTGAATCATCTATTCATAGAGTAAATATATCATTCATATATGTGCATAACACCCCAGTTATATATATTGGATAAATAATTAATAATGCTTATAATGAACTACCGCAAAATCGATCGATAATCCGGAAATTCTACGAAACATTTGGCCTTCATAATCAGTTTTTCCGACCTTTAGATATTGAAAACAAAAAAATTTTGAATCATCTCAATACCAATGAGACCAATGTCATATATGTGCATAACACCCAGATTGCATGCATATTGGATGAATAGTGCTAGAACTTATAAGGAACTATACAAAATCGATCGATAATCGAGGGAAATTCTACGAAACATTTGGCCTTCATAATCAGTTTTTTCCAAACCTGTAGATATTGAAAACAAAAAAAGAAATTTTGAATCATCTAATCATAATGAGATAAATATCATACTTATATGTACCAACACCCAGATTGCATGCATATTGGATGAATAGTGCTCGATCTTATAATGAACTACCGCAAAATCGATCAATAATCCGGAAATTCTAGAAACATTTGGCCTTCATAATCAGTTTCCTTTAGATATTGAAAACAAAAAAGAATTTTGAATCATCTAATCATAATGAGATAAATATCATCCATATATGTGCATAACACCCAGATTGCAAGCATATTGGATGAATAATTGTGATCTTATAATGAACTACGCAAAATAATTCATTCGTCGAAATTCTACATTATTTGGCATGCAATCTTTTTTCAAACCTTTAGATATTGAAAACAAAAAGAATTTTGAATCATCTAATCATAATGAGATAAATATGTCATATATGTATGCATAACACCCAGATCGCATGCATATTGGATGAATAATTGTGAACGTATAAGGAACTACCGCAAAATCGATCGATAATCCGGAAATTCTGAAACATTTTGGCCTTCATAATCAAAGTTTTTCAAACCTGCATGAATGTGAAAACAAAAAAAGAATTTTGAATCATCTAATCATAAGGAGATAAATATCATGTATGTGCATAACACCAGATTGCATGCATATTGGATGAATAATTGTGACCTTATAAGGAACTGCAAAATCGATCACGATAATCCGGAAATTCTACCACGAAACATTTTTAGCCTTCGCCAATCAGTTTTCAAACCTTTAGATATTGAAAACAAAAAATTTTGAATCATCTAATCATAGGAGATAAATATCATCCATATATGTGCATAACACTGATTATACATATTGGATGAATAATTGTCTAAATCTTATAATGAAACTACCGCAAAATCGATCATTAATCAAAATTCACGAAACATTTGGCCTTCATAATCAGTTTTCAAACCTTTAGATATTGACAAAAAAGTGCTGAATCATCTAATCATAATGAGATAAATATCCTTTATATGCATAACACAGATTGCATGCATATTGGATGAATAATTGATCTTATAATGAACTACGCAAAATCGATCGATAATCCGGAAATTCTACGAAACATTTGGCCTTCATAATCGGTTTTCAAACCTTTAGATATTGAAAACAAAAAGAATTTTGAATCATCTAATCATAGATAAATATCATCCATATATGTGCATAACACAGATTGCATACATATTGGATGAATAATTGTGATCTTATAATGAACTACCATAAAATCGATCGATAATCCGGAAATTCTACGAAACATTTGGCCTTCATAATCAAGTTTTCAAACCTTTAGATATTGTAATAAAAAAGAATTTTTAGAATGTCTAATCATAATGAGATAAATATCATCCATATATGTGCATAACGCCCAGATTGCATGCATATTGGATGAATAATTGTGAACTTCTAAGGAACTACCGCAAAATCGATCGATAATCCGGAAATTCTACGAAACATTTGGCCTTCATAATCAGTTTTTCAAACCTTTAGATATTGAAAACAAAAAAGAATGTTGCGTCATCTAATTATATGGAGATAGATAACATCCATTTCTGTGCATAACACCCAGATTGCATGCATATTGGATGAATAATTGTGAACTTATAATTAAAATCAGCGAAATCGATCGATAATCCGAAATTGCAGCGAAACATTTGGCTTCTCAGACCTTCAAGCTTTTTCAAACCTTTAGATATTGAAAACAAAAAAGAATTTTAAGGCCATCAATATATGGAGATAGATAATATCCATTTCTGTGCATAACCAGATTGCATGCATATTAATAGAATAATTGTGAACTTATAATTAAAGTCATAGAATGATCTGATAATCCTGTACTCTACAATATTTACTGTACCAGTTTTTCAAATTTTTAGATATTGAAAACAAAAAAGAATTTTGAATCATCTAATCATATGAGATAAATATCATCCATATGCATAACACCAGATTGTACGTAATATTGGATGAATAATTGTGATCTTATAATGAATACACGCAAAATCTGATCGATAATCTCTGGAAATTCTACGAAACATTTGGCCTTCATAATCAGTTTTTCAAACCTTTATATTGAAATAAAGAATTTTGAATCATCTAATCATACGAGATAAATATCATCCATATATGTGCATAACAATCTAGATTGCATGCATATTGGATGAATAATTGTGATCTTATAATGAACTACCGCAAAATCGACTTGATAATCCAAATTTTAGCGAAACATTTCTAATAGCCTTCATAACTGCCAAACCTTGATATTGAAAACAAAAAAGAATTTTTAATCATCTAATCAGGTGAGATAAATATCATCCATATATGTATTAACACTCCAGATTACAAATGCATATTGGATGAATAATTGTGAACTTCTAAGGAAACCACCGCAAAATCGATCGATAATCCGGAAATTCTACGAAACATTTGGTCTTCATAAGAAGTTTTTCAAACCTGACATTGGAAAACAAAAAAAAATTTTGCGTCATCTAATTATAAGGAGATAGGACAACATCCATTTCTGTGCATAAACCAGATTGCATGCATATTGATGAATAATTTCAGAACTTATAATTAAAGTCGAAGTGAAATCTATCGATAATTCCGAAAATTTACGAAACATTTCATTCTCGAGCACTGTGCCTGTTTTTCAAACCTACAGATATTGAAACCATAAGAGGCACCAACATCATCTAATTTATAAGAGATAAATAACATCCATTTATGTATGAAACCAGATAAAAGTATATTAGATGAAATAATCGGGAAATTATAATTAACTACCGAAAAAATCGATCGATAATCCGAAATCATGAAACATTTTATTTCATAATCAGTTTAAACCTGATATTGAAAACAAAAAGAATTTTGAATCATCTAATCATAAGGAGATAAATATCATCCATATGGCGTGCATAACACCCAGATTGCTGTGATGGTATATTGGATGAATAATTGTGATCTAGAGAATGAACTACCGCAAAATCGATCGATAATCCGGAAATTCTACAACATTTGGCCTTCATAATCAAGCTAAACCTTTAGATATTGAAAACAAAAAAGAATTTTGAATCTTCCAATCATAAGGAGATAAATAACATCCATTTATGTGCATAACACCAAGATTGCATGCATATTGGATGAATAATTGTGATCTTATAATGAACTACCGCAAAATCGATCGATAATCCGGAAATTCTACGAAACATTTGGCCTTCATAATCAGTTTTTCAAACCTTTAGATGTTGAAAACAAAAAAGAATTTTGAATAATCTAATCATAAGGAGATAAATATCATCCATATATGTGCATAACACCCAGATTGCATGCATATTGGATGAATAATTGTGAACTTATAAGGAACTACCGCAAAATCGATCGATAATCCGGAAATTCTACGAAACATTTGGCCTTCATAATCAGTTTTTCAAACCTGTAGATATTGAAAACAAAAAAGAATTTTGAATCATCTAATCATAATGAGATAAATATCATCCATATATGTGTATAACACCCAGATTGCATGCATATTGGATGAATAATTGTGATCTTATAATGAACTACCGCAAAATCGATCAATAATCCGGAAATTCTACGAAACATTTGGCCTTCATAATCAGTTTTCCAACCTTTAGATATTGAAAACAAAAAAGAATTTTGAATCATCTAATCATAATGAGATAAATATCATCCATATATGTGCATAACACCCAGATTGCAAGCATATTGGATGAATAATTGTGATCTTATAATGAACTACCGCAAAATCGATCGATAATCCGGAAATTCTACGAAACATTTGGCCTTCATAATCAGTTTTTCAAACCTTTAGATATTGAAAACAAAAAAGAATATTGAATCATCTAATCATAATGAGATAAATATCATCCATATATGTGCATAACACCCAGATCGCATGCATATTGGATGAATAATTGTGAACGTATAAGGAACTACCGCAAAATCGATCGATAATCCGGAAATTCTACGAAACATTTGGCCTTCATAATCAGTTTTTCAAACCTGTAGATATTGGAAACAAAAAAGAATTTTGAATCATCTAATCATAAGGAGATAAATATCATCCATATATGTGCATAACACCCAGATTGCATGCATATTGGATGAATAATTGTGACCTTATAAGGAACTACCGCAAAATCGATCGATAATCCGGAAATTCTACGAAACATTTGGCCTTCATAATCAGTTTTTCAAACCTTTAGATATTGAAAACAAAAAAGAATTTTGAATCATCTAATCATAAGGAGATAAATATCATCCATATATGTGCATAACACCCAGATTGCATGCATATTGGATGAATAATTGTGATCTTATAATGAACTACCGCAAAATCGATCGATAATCCGGAAATTCTACGAAACATTTGGCCTTCATAATCAGTTTTTCAAACCTTTAGATATTGAAAACAAAAAAGAATTTTGAATCATCTAATCATAATGAGATAAATATCATACATATATATGCATAACACCCAGATTGCATGCATATTGGATGAATAATTGTGATCTTATAATGCACTACCGCAAAATCGATCGATAATCCGGAAATTCTACGAAACATTTGGCCTTCATAATCAGTTTTTCAAACCTTTAGATATTGAAAACAAAAAAGAATTTTGAATCATCTAATCATAAGGAGATAAATATCATCCATATATGTGCATAACACCCAGATTGCATGCATATTGGATGAATAATTGTGATCTTATAATGAACTACCGCAAAATCGATCGATAATCCGGAAATTCTACGAAACATTTGGCCTTCATAATCAGTTTTTCAAACCTTTAGATATTGAAAACAAAAAAGAATTTTGAATCATCTAATCATAATGAGATAAATATCATCCATATATGTGCATAACACCCAGATTGCATGCATATTGGATGAATAATTGTGAACTTATAAGGAACTACCGCAAAATCGATCGATAATCCGGAAATTCTACGAAACATTTGGCCTTCATAATCAGTTTTTCAAACCTTTAGATATTGAAAACAAAAAAGAATTTTGCGTCATCTAATTATATGGAGATAGATAACATCCATTTCTGTGCATAACACCCAGATTGCATGCATATTGGATGAATAATTGTGAACTTATAATTAAAGTCAGCGAAATCGATCGATAATCCGGAAATTCTACGAAACATTTGGCCTTCATAATCAGTTTTTCAAACCTTTAGATATTGAAAACAAAAAAGAATTTTGCGTCATCTAATTATATGGAGATAGATAACATCCATTTCTGTGCATAACACCCAGATTGCATGCATATTGGATGAATAATTGTGAACTTATAATTAAAGTCAGCGAAATCGATCGATAATCCGGAAATTCTACGAAACATTTGGCCTTCATAATCAGTTTTTCAAACCTTTAGATATTGAAAACAAAAAAGAATTTTGAATCATCTAATCATAAGGAGATAAATATCATCCATATATGTGCATAACACCCAGATTGCATGCATATTGGATGAATAATTGTGATCTTATAATGAACTACCGCAAAATCGATCGATAATCCGGAAATTCTACGAAACATTTGGCCTTCATAATCAGTTTTTCAAACCTTTAGATATTGAAAACAAAAAGAATTTTGAATCATCTAATCATAATGAGAGAAATATCATCCATATATGTGCATAACACCCAGATTGCATGCATATTGGATGAATAATTGTGATCTTATAATGAACTACCGCAAAATCGATCAATAATCCGGAAATTCTACGAAACATTTGGCCTTCATAATCAATTTATCAAACCTTTAGATATTGAAAACAAAAAAGAATTTTGAATCATCTAATCATAATGAGATAAATATCATCCATATATGTGCATAACACCCAGATTGCATGCATATTGGATGAATAATTGTGAACGTATAAGGAACTACCGCAAAATCGATCGATAATCCGGAAATTCTACGAAAAATTTGGCCTTCATAATCAGTTTTTCAAACCTGTAGATATTGAAAACAAAAAAGAATTTTGAATCATCTAATCATAAGGAGAAAAATATCATCCATATATGTGCATAACACCCAGATTGCATGCATATTGGATGAATAATTGTGATCTTATATGGAACTACCGCAAAATCGATCGATAATCCGGAAATTCTACGAAACATTTGGCCTTCATAATCAGTTTTTCAAACCTTTAGATATTGAAAACAAAAAAGAATTTTGAATCATCTAATCATAAGGAGATAAATATCATCCATATATGTGCATAACACCCAGATTGCATGCATATTGGATGAATAATTGTGATCTTATAATGAACTACCGCAAAATCGATCGATAATCCGGAAATTCTACGAAACATTTGGCCTTCATAATCAGTTTTTCAAACCTTTAGATATTGAAAACAAAAAAGAATTTTGAATCATCTAATCATAAGGAGATAAATATCATCCATATATGTGCATAACACCCAGATTGCATGCATATTGGATGAAGAATTGTGAACGTATAAGGAACTACCGCAAAATCGATCGATAATCCGGAAATTCTACGAAACATTTGGCCTTCATAATCAGTTTTTCAAACCTTTAGATATTGAAAACAAAAAAGAATTTTGCGTCATCTAATTATATGGAGATAGATAACATCCATTTCTGTGCATAACACCCAGATTGCATGCATATTGGATGAATAATTGTGAACTTATAATTAAAGTCAGCGAAATCGATCGATAATCCGGAAATTCTACGAAACATTTGGCCTTCATAATCAGTTTTTCAAACCTTTAGATATTAAAAACAAAAAAAAATTTTAGAATCATCTAATCATAATGAGATAAATATCATCCATATGTATATACCCAGATTGCATGCATATTGGATGAATAATTGTGAACGTATAAAGACTACCGCAAATCGATCGATAATCCGGAAATTCTACGAAACAATTTTGGTAACTGCAATCAGTTTTTCAAACCTGTAGATATTGAAAACAAAAGAATTTTGAATCATCTAATCATAAGGGAAATCAATATCATCCATATGTACATAACACATAGTGCATGCATATTGGATGAATAATTGTGAACTTATAAGGAACTACCGCAAAATCGATCGATAATCCGGAGATTCTACGAAACATTTGGCCTTCACTGTCAGTTTTCCAAACGCGATATTGAAAAACAAAAAATTTTGAATCATCTAATCATAGAGATAAATATCATCCATATATGTGCATAACACCCAATTTATGCATATTGGATGAATAATTATGAAACTTTATAGGAACACCATAGAATCGATCAATCCGGAAATTCTACGAAACATTTGGCGCTTCATAATCAGTTTTTCAAACCTTTAGATATTAGAAAAAAAAAAAAATTTTAGATCTCTAATCATAATGAGATAAATATCATCCATATATATGCATAACACCCAGATTATGCATATTGGATGGATAATTGTGATCTTATAATGAACTACCGCAAAATCGATCGATAATCCGGAAATTCTACGAAGCATTTGGCCTTCATAATCGTTTTTCAGTATTTTAGATATTGAAAACAAAAAAGAATTTTGAATCATCTAATCATAAGGAGATAAATATCATCCATATATGTGCATAACACCCAAATTTTATCACATATTGGATGAATGATGTGAACTTATAAGGAACTACCGCAAAATCGATCGATAATCAGGAAATTCTACAAAACATTTGGCCTTCATAATCGGTTTTCAAACCTTCAGATATTGAAAAAAAAATTTTGAATCATCTAATCATAATAAGATAAGAAATATATCATATATATACACTTTCAGATTGTATATTGGATGAATAATTGTGATCTTATAATGAACTACCATAAAAATCGATCAATCATCCGGAAATTCTACGAAACATTTGGCCTTCATAATCCAGTTTTCAAACCTGTAGATATTGAAAACAAAAGAATTTTGAATCATCTAATCATAATGAGATAAATGTCATCCATATATATACATAACACCAGATTGTACATATTAGGATGAATAATTGTGATCTTATAATGAACTACCGCAAATCGATCGATAATCCGTCGCTGTTAGCCTTCATAATCGATTTTTTCAAACCTTTAGATATTGAAAACAAAAGAATTTTAGTCACTCTAATCATAAGGAGATAAAATATCATCCATATATGTGCATAACACCCAGATTGCATGCATATTGGATGAATAATTGTGATCTTATAATGAACTACCGCAAAATCGATCGATAATCCGAAATTCACAAAACATTTAGCCTTTATATAATCAGTTTTTGGCTCTTGAATGTTTTAAACAAAAAAAGATTTTTGAATCATCTAATGCTCGGAGATAAATATCATCATATATGTGCATAACACACCCAGATTGTGCATATGGGATGAATAGTATTGATCTATAATGAACTACTGCAGAATCGATCGATAATCCGGAAGTCTACAAAACATTTGGCCTTCATAATCAGTTTTCCAAACCTTTAGATATTGAAAACAAAAAGATTTGAATCATCTAATCATAAGGAGATAAATATCATCCATATATGTGCATAACACCCAGTTACGTCATATTGGATGAATAGTATGATCTTATAATGAACTACCTGGAAATCGATCGATAATCGGAAATTCTACGAAACATTTGGCCTTCATAATCAATTTTTTCAAACCTTTAGATATTGAAAACAAAAAAGAATTTTGCGTCATCTAATTATATGGAGATAGATAACATCCATTTCTGTGCATAACTTACCCAGATTGTACATAATGGATGAATAATTGTGAACTTATAATTAAAATTAGCGAAATCGATCGATAATCCGGAAATTCTGAAAACATTTGGCCTTCATAATCAGTTTTTCAAACCTTTAGATATTGAAAACAAAAAAGAATTTGAATCATCTAATCATAATGAGATGATAATAATATACATGTACACCACCCAGGTCGCGCATGTGGATGAATAATTGTGAACGTATAAGGCTACCGCAAAATCGATCGATAATCCGGAAATTACGAAAAATTTGGCGCCCGCAATCAAGTTTCTGACTATGAATATTGAAAACAAAAAGAATTTTGAATCATCTAATCATAATGAATCCCGTATATCCACCATATATGTGCATAACACTTGAATTGCATGCATATTGGATGAATAATTGTGAACTTATGAGGAACTACCGCAAAATCGATCGATAATCCGGAAATTCTACAAAACATTTGGCCTTCATAATCAGTTTTTCAAACCTTTAGATATTGAAAACAAAAAGGTACTGATAATCTAATCATAAGTAGATAAATATCATCCATATATGTGCATAACACCCAGATTGCATGCATATTGGATGAATAATTATGAACATAAGGAACTACCGCAAAATCGATCGATAATCGGAAATTCTACGAAGCAATTTGGCCTTCATAATCAGTTTTCAAACCTTTAGATATTGAAAACAAAAAAAATTTTGAATCATCTAATGTAAGGAGATAAATATCATCCATATATGTGCATAACACTTGAATTGCATACAAGATAGCTCGTGTAAACTGTAAAGACTACAAAATCGATGGAAAATCAGAATTCAAAACATTTTGTACTTTCATATCAGTTTTTCAAACCTTTAGATATTGAAAAAAAAAAATTGTGAATCATCTAAATGTAATGAGATAAATATCATCCATATATATGCATAACACCCAGATTGCATGCATATTGGATGAATAATTGTGATCTTATAATGAACTACCGCAAATCGATCAATAATCCGGAAATTCTACAGAAACATTTGGCCTTCATAATCAGTTTTTCACTGTACCATGATATTGAAAACAAAATTTTGAATCATCTAATCATATCAGATAAATGTCATCCATATATATGCATAACACCCAGATTGCATGCATATTGGATGAATAGTGAAATCTTAATGAACTCGCAAAATCGATCGATGATAAATTCTGCAAACATTTGGCCTTCATAATCAGTTTTTCAAACCTTTAGATATTGAAAACAAAAAAGAATTTTGAATCATCTAATCATAAGGAGATAAATATCATCCATATATGTGCCTGTACACCAAATTTGCATGCCTTCTGGATACGTCATTAATGATCTTATAATGAACTACCATAAAATCCAGTCGATAATCGGAAAATTCACAAACATTTGGCCTTCATAATCAGTTTTTCAAACCTTTAGATATTGAAAACAAAAATTTTGAATCATCTAGTATGAGATAATATCATCCATATATGTGCATAACACCCAGATTGCATATATGGGATGAACAATTAATGATCTTATAATAGACTACCGCAAAATCGATCGATAATCCGGAAATTCTACGAAACATTTGGCCTTCATAATCAGTTTTTCAAACACTGATATTGAAAGCAAAGAATTTTTGAATATCCCTGACTCATAAGGAGTAATATCATCCATATATGTGCATAACCACCAGATTGCATGCATATTGGATGAATAATTGTGATCTTATAATGAACTACCGCAAAATCGATCGATAATCCGGAAATTCTACTGTAGAAACATTTGGCCTTCATAATCAGTTTTTCACGAGCCTTTTTAGATGTGAAAACAAAAAAGAATTTTGCGTCATCTAATTATATGGAGATAGATAACATCCATTTCTGTGCATAACACCCAGATTGCATGCATATTGGGATGAATAATTATGAACTTTATAATTAAAGTCAGCGAAATCGATCGATAATCCGGAAATTCTACGAAACATTGTGACCTTTATAATCGATTTTCAGCATACTGATATTGAAAACAAAAAAAGAATTTTTGAATCATCTAATCATAATGAGATAAATATCATCCATATATGTGCATAACACCCAGGTGCATATATTGGATGAATAATTGTGAACGTATAAGGAGCTTACGCAAATCGATCGATAATCCGGAAATTCTAAAAAATTTGGCCTTCATAATCGTTTTTAAACTGTAGATATTGAAAACAAAAAAGAATTTTGAATCATCTTCAAATGTAAATGAGATAAATATCATCCATATGTACATACTGATTGCATGCATATTGGATGAATAATTGTGAACTTATAAGGAACTACCGCAAAATCGATCGATAATCCGGAAATTCTACGAAACATTTGGCCTTTATAAATAGTTTTTCAAATAACGATATTGAAAACAAAAATTTTGAATCATCTAATCATAAGTAGATAAATATCATCCATATATGTGCATAACACCCAAGTGCATGCATATTGGATGAATAATTGTGAACTTATAAGGAACTACCGCAAAATCGATCGATAATCCGGAAATTCTGAGAAACATTTGGCCTTCATAATCAGTTTTTCAAACCTTTAGATATTGAAAAAAATTTTGAATCATCTAATCATAATGAGATAAATATCATCCATATATATGCATAACACCCGATTTTATGCATATTGGATGAATAATTGTGATCTTATAATGAACTACCGCAAAACCGATCGATAATCCGGAAATTCTACGAAACATTTGGCCTTCATAATCAGTTTTTCAAACCTTTAGATATTGAAAACAAAAAAGAATTTTGAATCATCTAATCATAAGGAGATAAATATCATCCATATATGTGCATAACACCCAGATTGCATGCATATTGGATGAATAATTGTGATCTTATAATGAACTACCGCAAAATCGATCGATAATCCGGAAATTCTACGAAACATTTGGCCTTCATAATCAGTTTTTCAAACCTTTAGATATTGAAAACAAAAAAGAATTTTGAATCATCTAATCATAAGGAGATAAATATCATCCATATATGTGCATAACACCCAGATTGCATGCATATGGGATGAATAATTGTGATCTTATAATGAACTACCGCAAAATCGATCGATAATCCGGAAATTCTACGAAACATTTGGCCTTCATAATCAGTTTTTCAAACCTTTAGATATTGAAAACAAAAAAGAATTTTGAATCATCTAATCATAATGAGATAAATATCATCCATATATATGCATAACACCCAGATTGCATGCATATTGGATGAATAATTGTGATCTTATAATGAACTACCGCAAAATCGATCGATAATCCGGAAATTCTACGAAACATTTGGCCTTCATAATCAGTTTTTCAAACCTTTAGATATTGAAAACAAAAAAGAATTTTGAATCATCTAATCATAAGGAGATAAATATCATCCATATATGTGCATAACACCCAGATTGCATGCATATTGGATGAATAATTGTGAACTTATAAGGAACTACCGCAAAATCGATCGATAATCCGGAAATTCTACGAAACATTTGGCCTTCATAATCAGTTTTTCAAACCTTTAGATATTGAAAACAAAAAAGAATTTTGCGTCATCTAATTATAAGGAGATAGATAACATCCATTTCTGTGCCTAAAACCCAGATTGCATGCATATTGGATGAATAATTGTGAACTTATAATTAAAGTCAGCGAAATCGATCGATAATCCGGAAATTCTACGAAACATTTGGCCTTCATAATCAGTTTTTCAAACCTTTAGATATTGAAAACAAAAAAGAATTTTGAATCATCTAATCATAAGGAGATAAATATTATCCATATATGTGCATAACACCCAGATTGCATGCATATTGGATGAATAATTGTGAACTTATAAGGAACTACCGCAAAATCGATCGATAATCCGGAAATTCTACGAAACATTTGGCCTTCATAATCAGTTTTTCAAACCTTTAGATATTGAAAACAAAAAAGAATTTTGCGTCATCTAATTATATGGAGATAGATAACATCAATTTCTGTGCATAACACCCAGATTGCATGCATATTGGATGAATAATTGTGAACTTATAATTAAAGTCAGCGAAATCGATCGATAATCCGGAAATTCTACGAAACATTTGGCCTTCATAATCAGTTTTTCAAACCTTTAGATATTGAAAACAAAAAAGAATTTTGAATCATCTAATCATAAGGAGATAAATATCATCCATATATGTGCATAACACCCAGATTGCATGCATATTGGATGAGTAATTGTGATCTTATAATGAACTACCGCAAAATCGATCGATAATCCGGAAATTCTACGAAACATTTGGACTTCATAATCAGTTTTTCAAACCTTTAGATATTGAAAACAAAAAGAATTTTGAATCATCTAATCATAATGAGATAAATATCATCCATATATGTGCATAACACCCAGATTGCATGCATATTGGATGAATAATTGTGATCTTATAATGAACTACCGCAAAATCGATCGATAATCCGGAAATTCTACGAAACATTTGGCCTTCATAATCAGTTTTTCAAACCTTTAGATATTGAAAACAAAAAAGAAATTTGAATCATCCAATCATAAGGAGATAAATATCATCCATATATGTGCATAACACCCAGATTGCATGCATATTGGATGAATAATTGTGAACTTATAAGGAACTACCGCAAAATCGATCGATAATCCGGAAATTCTACGAAACATTTGGCCTTCATAATCAGTTTTTCAAACCTGTAGATATTGAAAACAAAAAAGAATTTTGAATCATCTAATCATAATGAGATAAATATCATCCATATATGTGCATAACACCCAGATTGCATGCATATTGGATGAATAATTGTGATCTTATAATGAACTACCGCAAAATCGATCGATAATCCGGAAATTCTACGAAACATTTGGCCTTCATAATCAGTTTTTCAAACCTTTAGATATTGAAAACAAAAAAGAATTTTGAATCATCTAATCATAAGGAGATAAATATCATCCATATATGTGCATAACACCCAGATTGCATGCATATTGGATGAATAATTGTGAACTTATAAGGAACTACCGCAAAATCGATCGATAATCCGGAAATTCTACGAAACATTTGGCCTTCATAATCAGTTTTTCAAACCTGTAGATATTGAAAACAAAAAAGAATTTTGAATCATCTAATCATAAGGAGATAAATATCATCCATATATGTGCATAACACCCAGATTGCATGCATATTGGATGAATAATTGTGAACTTATAAGGAACTACCGCAAAATCGATCGATAATCCGGAAATTCTACGAAACATTTGGCCTTCATAATCAGTTTTTCAAACCTTTAGATATTGAAAACAAAAAAGAATTTTGAATCATCTAATCATAAGGAGATAAATATCATCCATATATGTGCATAACACCCAGATTGCATGCATATTGTATGAATAATTGTGATCTTATAATGAACTACAGCAAAATCGATCGATAATCCGGAAATTCTACGAAACATTTGGCCTTCATAATCAGTTTTTCAAAACTTTAGATATTGAAAACAAAAAAGAATTTTGAATCTTCTAATCATAATGAGATAAATATCATCCATATATGTGCATAACACCCAGATTGCATGCATATTGGATGAATAATTGAGATCTTATAATGAACTACCGCAAAATCGATCGATAATCCGGAAATTCTACGAAACATTTGGCCTTCATAATCAGTTTTTCAAACCTTTAGATATTGAAAACAAAAAAGAATTTTGAATCATCTAATCATAATGAGATAAATATCATCCATATATGTGCATAACATCCAGATTGCATGCATATTGGATGAATAATTGTGAACGTATAAGGAACTACCGCAAAATCGATCGATAATCCGGAAATTCTACGAAACATTTAGCCTTCATAATCAGTTTTTCAAACCTGTAGATATTGAAAACAAAAAAGAATTTTGAATCATCTAATCATAAGGAGATAAATATCATCCATATATGTGCATAACACCCAGATTGCATGCATATTGGATGAATAATTGTGAACTTATAAGGAACTACCGCAAAATCGATCGATAATCCGGAAATTCTACGAAAAATTTGGCCTTCATAATCAGTTTTTCAAACCTTTAGATATTGAAAACAAAAAAGAATTTTGAATCATCTAATCATAAGGAGATAAATATCATCCATATATGTGCATAACACCCAGATTGCATGCATATTGGATGAATAATTGTGATCTTATAATGAACTACCGCAAAATCGATCGATAATCCGGAAATTCTACGAAACATTTGGCCTTCATAATCAGTTTTTCAAACCTTTAGATATTGAAAACAAAAAAAAATTTTGAATCGTCTAATCATAATGAGATAAATATCATCCATATATGTGCATAACACCCAGATTGCATGCATATTGGATGAATAATTGTGAACTTATAAGGAACTCCCGCAAAATCGATCGATAATCCGGAAATTCTACGAAACATTTGGCCTTCATAATCAGTTTTTCAAACCTTTAGATATTGAAAACAAAAAAGAATTTTGAATCATCTAATCATAAGGAGATAAATATCATCCATATATGTGCATAACACCCAGATTGCATGCATATTGGATGAATAATTGTGATCTTATAATGAACTACCGCAAAATCGATCGATAATCCGGAAATTCTACGAAACATTTGGCCTTCATAATCAGTTTTTCAAACCTTTAGATATTGAAAACAAAAAAGAATTTTGCGTCATCTAATTATATGGAGATAGATAACATCCATTTCTGTGCATAACACCCAGATTGCATGCATATTGGATGAATAATTGTGAACTTATAATTAAAGTCAGCGAAATCGATCGATAATCCGGAAATTCTACGAAACATTTGGCCTTCATAATCAGTTTTTCAAACCTTTAGATATTGAAAACAAAAAAGAATTTTGAATCATCTAATCATAAGGAGATAAATATCATCCATATATGTGCATAACACCCAGATTGCATGCATATTGGATGAATAATTGTGAACTTATAAGGAACTCCCGCAAAATCGATCGATAATCCGGAAATTCTACGAAACATTTGGCCTTCCTTCATAAGCAGGTTTTCAAACCTTTAGATATTGAAAACAAAAAAGAATTTTGCGTCATCTAATTATAAGGAGATAGATAACATCCATTTCTGTGCATAAAACCCAGATTGCATGCATATTGGATGAATAATTGTGAACTTATAATTAAAGTCAGCGAAATCGATCGATAATCCGGAAATTCTACGAAACATTTGGCCTTCACAATCAGTTCGTTTTTCAAACCTACAGATATTGAAAACCAGAAAGAATTTTGCATCATCTAATTATAAGGAGATAAATAACATCCATTTATGTGCATGAAACCCAGATGGCAAGCATATTGGATGAATAATCGGAAATTATAATTAACTAACGAAAAATCGATCGATAATCCGGAAATTCTACGAAACATTTGGCCTTCATAATCAGTTTTTCAAACCTTTAGATATTGAAAACAAAAAAGAATTTTGAATCATCTAATCATAACGAGATAAATAACATCCATTTATGTGCATAACACCCAGATTGCATGCATATTGGATGAATAATTGTGATCTTATAATGAACTACCACAAAATCGATCGATAATCCGGAAATTCTACGAAACATTTGTCCTTCATAATCAGTTTTTCAAACCTTTAGATATTGAAAACAAAAAAGAATTTTGAATCATCTAATCATAATGAGATAAATATCATTCATATATGTGCATAACACCCAGATTGCATGCATATTGAATAAAAAATTGTGGTCTTATAATGAACTACCGCAAAATCGATCGATAATCCGGACATTCTACGAAACATTTGGCCTTCATAATCAGTTTTTCAAACCTTTAGATATTGAAAACAAAAAAGAATTTTGAATCATCTAATCATAATGAGATAAATATCATTCATATATGTGCATAACACCCAGATTGCATGGATATTGGATAAATAATTGTGATCTTATGACGAACTACCACCAAAATCGATCTGATAATCCGGAAATTCTACGAAACATTTGGCCTTCATAATCTAGTTTTCAAACCTTTAGATATTGAAGCAAAAAAATTTTGAATCATCTAATCATAACGAGAAATATAACATCCATTTATGTGCACCAACACCCAGATTGCATGCATATTGGATGAATAATTGTGATCTTATAATGAACTACCGCAAAATCGATCGATAATCCAAAATTCTACAGAAACATTTGGCCTTCATAATCGGATTTTTCAAAACGCTTTAGATATTGAAAAAGAAAAAAGAATTTTGAATCATCTAATCATAATGAGATAAATATCATCCATATATGTGCATAACACATGAATTGCATGCATATTGGATGAATAATTGTGATCTTATAAGGAACTACCGCAAAATCGATCGATAATCCGGAAATTCTACGAAACATTTGGCCTTCATAATCAGTTTTTCAAACCTTTAGATATTGAAAACAAAAAAGAATTTTGAATCATCTAATCATAAGGAGATAAATATCATCCATATATGTGCATAACACCCAGATTGCATGCATATTGGATGAATAATTGTGAACGTATAATGAACTACCGAAAAATCGATCGATAATCCGGAAATTCAAAAACATTTTGGCCTTCATAATCAATTTTTCAAACCTTTAAGATATTTAGCTTAAAAAAAGAATTTTTGAATCTTCTAATCACAATAAATTAAATATCATCCATATATATGCATAACACCAGATTGCATGCTTATTGGATGAATAATTGTGATCTTATAATGAACTACCATAAAATCTAGTCGATAATCCCGGAAATTCTACGAAACATTTGGCCTTCATAATCAGTTTTTCAAGCCTTTAGATATTGAAAACAAAAAAAGAATTTTGAATCATCTAATCATGAGAGATAAATATCATCCATATGTGTACCGCAACACCCAGATTGCGTACATATTGGATGAATAATTGTGATCTTATAATGAACTACCTAAAAATCGATCGATAATCCGGAAATTCTGAAACAAGCGGCCTTCATAATCAGTTTTCAAACCTTTGAATATTGAAAACAAAAAGAATTTTGAATCATCTAATCATAATGAGATAAATATCATTCATATATGTGCATAACACCCAGATTGCATGCACATATTGGATGAATAATTGTGATCTTATAATGAACTACCATAAATCTGATCGATAGTCAAAATTCTACGAAACGTTTGGCCATAATCAGTTTTCAAACCTTTGAATATTGAAAACAAAAAAAGAATTTTAAATCATCTAATCATGAGGATAAATATCATCCATATGTACTAACACCAGATTGCATGCATATTGGATGAATAATTATGATCTTATAATGAACTACCATAAAATCAGTCAGTAATCCAGAAATTACGAAACATTTGGCCTTCATAATCAGTTTTTCAAACAGTTAGATATTGACAAAAAGAATTTTGAATCATCTAATCATGAGGAGATAAATATCATCCATATATGTGCACGCTTTTAGTTGCATGCATATTGGATGAATAATTGTGATCTTATATAATGAACTACCGCAAAATCGATCGATAATCCGGAAATTCTACGAAATGGTAGCGCTTCATAATCCAGTTTTCAAACCTTTAGATATTGAAAACAAAAAAGAATTTTAAATCATCTAAACCATAATAGATAAATATCATCCATATATGTGCATAACATAAGGTGCATATTGGATGAATAATTGTGATCTTATAATGAACTACCATAAAATCGATCGATAATCCGGAAATTCTGCAAAACATTTGGCCTTCATAATCAGTTTTTCAAACCTTTAGATATTGAAAACAAAAAGGTGCAGAATCATCTAATCATAATGAGATGATATCATCCATATGTACATAACACCCAGATTTTGTGCTTGTTGGATGAATAATTATGATCTTATAATGAACTGCCATAAAATCGATCGATAATCCGGAAATTCTACGAAACATTTGGCCTTCATAATCAGTTTTCAAACCTTTAGATATTGAAAACAAAAAAGAATTTTGAATCATCTAATCGCAGGAGATAAATATCATCCATATATGTGCATAACACACCAGATTGCATGCATATTGGATGAATGGTGTGATCTTGTAATGAACTACCGCAAAATCGATCGATAATCCGGAAATTCTACAAGAAACATTTGGCCTTCATAATCAGTTTTTCAAACCTTTAGATATTGAAAACAAAAAGAATTTTGAATCGTCTAATGTAATGAGATAAATATCATCCATGTATATATGTGCATAACACCAGATTGCATGCATATTGGATGAATAATTGTGAACTTATAAGGAACTACCGCAAAATCGATCGATAATCCGGAAATTCTACGAAACATTTTGGCCTTCATAATCAGTTTTTCAAACCTTTAGATATTGAAAACAAAAAAAAATTTTGAATCAATCTAATCCTCCAATAGAGATAAATATCGTCTCACTATGTGCATAACACCAGATTGCATGCATATTGGATGAATAATTGTGAACTTATAAGGAACTCCCGCAAAATCGATCGATAATCCGGAAATTCCTGCCGCGAAACGATTTATTCTGCGTCAATTTTGCACCAAACCTTTAGATATTGAAAACAAAAAAGAATTTCTGAATCATCTAATCATAAGGAGATAAATATCATCCATATATGTGCATAACACACCAGAATTTAGCATGCATATTGGATGAATAATTGTGATCTTATAATGAACTACCGCAAAATCGATCGATAATCCGGAAATTCTACGAAACATTTGGCCTTCATAATCAGTTTTCAAACCTTTAGATATTGAAAACAAAAAAGAATTTTGCGTCATCTAATTATATGGAGATAGATAACATCCATTTCTGTGCATAACACCCAGATTGCATGCATATTGGATGAATAATTGTGAACTTATAATTAAAGTCAGCGAAATCGATCGATAATCCGGAAATTCTACGAAACATTTGGCCTTCATAATCAGTTTTTCAAACCTTTAGATATTGAAAACAAAAAAGAATTTTGAATCATCTAATCATAAGGAGATAAATATCATCCATATATGTGCATAACACCCAGATTGCATGCATATTGGATGAATAATTGTGAACTTATAAGGAACTCCCGCAAAATCGATCGATAATCCGGAAATTCTACGAAACATTTGGCCTTCATAAGCAGGTTTTCAAACCTTTAGATATTGAAAACAAAAAAGAATTTTGCGTCATCTAATTATAAGGAGATAGATAACATCCATTTCTGTGCATAAAACCCAGATTGCATGCATATTGGATGAATAATTGTGAACTTATAATTAAAGTCAGCGAAATCGATCGATAATCCGGAAATTCTACGAAACATTTGGCCTTCACAATCAGTTCGTTTTTCAAACCTACAGATATTGAAAACCAGAAAGAATTTTGCATCATCTAATTATAAGGAGATAAATAACATCCATTTATGTGCATGAAACCCAGATGGCAAGCATATTGGATGAATAATCGGAAATTATAATTAACTAACGAAAAATCGATCGATAATCCGGAAATTCTACGAAACATTTGGCCTTCATAATCAGTTTTTCAAACCTTTAGATATTGAAAACAAAAAAGAATTTTGAATCATCTAATCATAACGAGATAAATAACATCCATTTATGTGCATAACACCCAGATTGCATGCATATTGGATGAATAATTGTGATCTTATAATGAACTACCACAAAATCGATCGATAATCCGGAAATTCTACGAAACATTTGTCCTTCATAATCAGTTTTTCAAACCTTTAGATATTGAAAACAAAAAAGAATTTTGAATCATCTAATCATAATGAGATAAATATCATTCATATATGTGCATAACACCCAGATTGCATGCATATTGAATAAAAAATTGTGGTCTTATAATGAACTACCGCAAAATCGATCGATAATCCGGACATTCTACGAAACATTTGGCCTTCATAATCAGTTTTTCAAACCTTTAGATATTGAAAACAAAAAAGAATTTTGAATCATCTAATCATAATGAGATAAATATCATTCATATATGTGCATAACACCCAGATTGCATGGATATTGGATAAATAATTGTGATCTTATAATGAACTACCGCAAAATCGATCGATAATCCGGAAATTCTACGAAACATTTGGCCTTCATAATCAGTTTTTCAAACCTTTAGATATTGAAAATAAAAAGAAATTTTAGATCATCTAATCATAACGAGAAATATAACATCCATTTATGTGCATAACACAGTTGCATGCATATTGGATGAATAATTGTGATCTTATAATGAACTACCGCGAAATCGATCGATAATCCGGAAATTCTACGAAACATTTTGACCTTCATAATCAGTTTTTCAAACTGAATGTTGAAAAAAATTTTGAATCATAATCGCAATGAGGGATAAATATCGTCCATATAACCTTTCTTTTTGATTGCACGCGTAATGGATGAATGAATATAGTCTTATAAGGAACTACCATAAAATCGATCGATAATCTCCGAAGTACACGAGCATTTGGCCTTCGTATTCGGATGTTTTTCAAACCTTTAGATATTGAAAACAAAAAAGAATTTTGAATCATCTAATCATAGGGAGATAAATATCGTCCATATATGTGCACATAACACATGAATTACGCTTACCTTCAACAGATGAATAATTAATGAACATGTAATGAACTTCTTTGAAAAATCAGTCATTCAATCCGGAAATTCTACGAAACATTGACATTCGCCAATCAGTTTTTCAAACCATGAATAATAGCTTCAAAAAATTTTGAATCTTCTAATCCACCGTGGATAATGTCATCCATGTATATATATGCCTTTCTTTAGATTTGCGGCAACATTGGATGAATAATTGTGATCTTGTAATGAACTACCGCAAAATCGATCGATAATCCGGAAATTCTACAGAACAAGCACGGCATTATGATATCCAGTTTTCCAAACCTTCCGATCTCTATTGAAAACAAAAGATTTCGAATCATCTAATCATAAGGGGAGGTAATATATATCCATGTAACAACACTGCTTGCCCAGATTGTTGCTATTGGATGATAATTGTGATCTTACACTAATGAACTACCATAGTCGATTAATCCGAAATTATGACCGTTTGTTTCTATAGCTAGTTTTTAAATGGCAATTATTTAGAAAACAAAAAGATTTTCAAAGATCATCTAATCATAGTAAGATAAATATCATTCATATATGTACTGTACCAGTTACATTACATGTTGAATGAATAATTGGCGATCTTATAATGAACTACCTACAAATCGATCGATAGTCCGGAAATTCTGAAACATTTGGCTTATTCATAATCAGTTTTTTCAAACCTTTGAATGTTGAAAACAAAAAAAAATTTTTAAATCATCTAATCATAGTAGGATAAATATCATCCATATATGTGCATAACACCAGATTACATACTTATTGGATGAATGATGTCTATGATCTTCATAATGAACTACGCAAAATCGATCGATAATCCGGAAATTCTACGAAACATTTGGCCTTCATAATCCACAGACACCAAACAGTTAGATGCTTGAAAACAAAAAAAAGTTTTGAATCGCGTAATCACTGAGAATGAAATGTCCCTTTTCTTCTTTTTCTTTTGATTTTCGCGTATTGGTTAGATAATTTATCGATCTTCCAATGAACTACCGCAAAATCGATCGATAATCCGGAAATTCTACGAAACATTTTGGCCTTCATAATCAGTTTTTTAAACCTTTACGAATATTGAAAACAAAAAAGAATTGCAAATCACTCTAATCATGGCTGAGATAAAATATCATCGCATATGTACGCCTTTCGGTTGCATTGCATAACCAGACAAATGATGTATGATCTTAAATAGACTACCATAAAAATAAGTCGATAATCCGGAAATTACCTGCAGTGGCCAAAAACGACTATAATCTGAGTTTTTCAAACCTTTAGATATTGAAAACAAAGGTGCAGGTCTTGTCTGTTCTTAATGAAGATAGAAATGTCATCCGCCTTTAACGCCTTTTGATTGTGCTTATTGGATGAATAATTGTGATCTTATAATGAACTACCGCAAAATCGATCAAATAATCCGGAAATTCTACGAGAAATGGCTGTAGTGGTTTTCAGGCACATGCAATTATTGAGCAAAAAAGGTGCAAATCCCATCTAATCATAAGGAGATAAATATCATCCGTATATGTGCATAACACCCAGATTGCATGCATATTGGATGAATAATTGTGATCTTATAATGAACTACCATAAAAATCGATCGATAATCCGAAGTTCTGCGAAACAACGGCCTTCGCAATCGGTTTTTCAGCCTTTACATATTGAAAACAAAAAGTTTTTTGGAGATCATCTAATCATAGTAGATGATATCTCATTCGCCCTAACATACTTTTGAATTGCATGCACTAACTGGATGGAGTAATTGTCGATATTATAATGAACTACCGCAAAATCGATCGATAATCCGAAGTTATGAAACGACGGCCTTCATAATCAGTACTGCAAACCACATTTTTGGTCAGCAAACAAAAAAGAATTTTAAATCATCTAATCATAATGAGATAAATATCATCCATATATGTGCATAACACCCAGATTGCATGCATATTGGATGAATAATTGTGATCTTATAATGAACTACCGCAAAATCGATCGATAATCCGGAAATTCTACGAAACATTTGGCCTTCATAATCAGTTTTTCAAACAGTTAGATATTGAAAACAAAAAAGAATTTTGAATCATCTAATCATAAGGAGATAAATATCATCCATATATGTGCATAACACCCAGATTGCATGCATATTGGATGAATAATTGTGAACTTATAAGGAACTACCGCAAAATCGATCGATAATCCGGAAATTCTACGAAACATTTGGCCTTCATAAGCAGTTTTTCAAACCTTTAGATATTGAAAACAAAAAAGAATTTTGCGTCATCTAATTATAAGGAGATAGATAACATCCATTTCTGTGCATAAAACCCAGATTGCATGCATATTGGATGAATAATTCTGAACTTATAATTAAAGTCAGCGAAATCGATCGATAATCCGGAAATTCTACGAAACATTTGGCCTTCACAATCAGTTCGTTTTTCAAACCTACAGATATTGAAAACCAGAAAGAATGTTGCATCATCTAATTATAAGGAGATAAATAACATCCATTTATGTGCATGAAACAAAGATGGCAAGCATATTGGATGAATAATCGGAAATTATAATTAACTACCGAAAAATCGATCGATAATCCGGAAATTCTACGAAACATTTGGCCTTCATAATCAGTTTTTCAAACCTGTAGATATTGAAAAAAAAAAGAATTTTGAATCATCTAATCATAAGGAGATAAATAACATCCATTTATGTGCATAACACCCAGATTGCATGCATATTGGATGAATAATTGTGATCTTATAATGAACTACCGCAAAATCGATCGATAATCCGGAAATTCTACGAAACATTTGGCCTTCATAATCAGTTTTTCAAACCTTTAGATATTGAAAACAAAAAAGAATTTTGAATCGTCTAATCATAAGAAGATAAATAACATCCATTTATGTGCATAACACCCAGATTGCATGCATATTGGATGAATAATTGTGATCTTATAATGAACTACCGCAAAATCGATCGATAATCCGGAAATTCTACGAAACATTTGGCCTTCATAATCAGTTTTTCAAACCTTTAGATATTGAAAACAAAAAAGAATTTTGAATCATCTAATCATAATGAGATAAATATCATCCATATATGTGCATTACACCCAGATTGCATGCATATTGGATGAATAATTGTGATCTTATAATGAACTACCGCAAAATCGATCGATAATCCGGAAATTCTACGAAACATTTGGCCTTCATAATCAGTTTTTCAAACCTTTAGATATTGAAAACAAAAAAGAATTTTGAGTCATCTAATCATAATGAGATAAATATCATCCATATATATGCATAACACCCAGATTGCATGCTTATTGGATGAATAATTGTGATCTTATAATGAACTACCGCAAAATCGATCGATAATCCGGAAATTCTACGAAACATTTGGCCTTCATAATCAGTTTTTCAAACCTTTAGATATTGAAAACAAAAAAGAATTTTGAATCATCTAATCATAAGGAGATAAATATCATCCATATATGTGCATAACACCCAGATTGCATGCATATTGGATGAATAATTGTGATCTTATAATGAACTACCGCAAAATCGATCGATAATCCGGAAATTCTACGAAACATTTGGCCTTCATAATCAGTTTTTCAAACCTTTAGATATTGAAAACAAAAAGAATTTTGAATCATCTAATCATAATGAGATAAATATCATTCATATATGTGCATAACACCCAGATTGCATGCATATTGGATGAATAATTGTGATCTTATAATGAACTACCGCAAAATCGATCGATAATCCGGAAATTCTACGAAACATTTGGCCTTCATAATCAGTTTTTCAAACCTTTAGATATTGAAAACAAAAAAGAATTTTAAATCATCTAATCATAATGAGATAAATATCATCCATATATGTGCATAACACCCAGATTGCATGCATATTGAATGAATAATTGTGATCTTATAATGAACTACCGCAAAATCGATCGATAATCCGGAAATTCTACGAAACATTTGGCCTTCATAATCAGTTTTTCAAACAGTTAGATATTGAAAACAAAAAAGAATTTTGAATCATCTAATCATAAGGAGATAAATATCATCCATATATGTGCATAACACCCAGATTGCATGCATATTGGATGAATAATTGTGAACTTATAAGGAACTACCGCAAAATCGATCGATAATCCGGAAATTCTACGAAACATTTGGCCTTCATAAGCAGTTTTTCAAACCTTTAGATATTGAAAACAAAAAAGAATTTTGCGTCATCTAATTATAAGGAGATAGATAACATCCATTTCTGTGCATAAAACCCAGATTGCATGCATATTGGATGAATAATTCTGAACTTATAATTAAAGTCAGCGAAATCGATCGATAATCCGGAAATTCTACGAAACATTTGGCCTTCACAATCAGTTCGTTTTTCAAACCTACAGATATTGAAAACCAGAAAGAATGTTGCATCATCTAATTATAAGGAGATAAATAACATCCATTTATGTGCATGAAACAAAGATGGCAAGCATATTGGATGAATAATCGGAAATTATAATTAACTACCGAAAAATCGATCGATAATCCGGAAATTCTACGAAACATTTGGCCTTCATAATCAGTTTTTCAAACCTGTAGATATTGAAAAAAAAAAGAATTTTGAATCATCTAATCATAAGGAGATAAATAACATCCATTTATGTGCATAACACCCAGATTGCATGCATATTGGATGAATAATTGTGATCTTATAATGAACTACCGCAAAATCGATCGATAATCCGGAAATTCTACGAAACATTTGGCCTTCATAATCAGTTTTTCAAACCTTTAGATATTGAAAACAAAAAAGAATTTTGAATCGTCTAATCATAAGAAGATAAATAACATCCATTTATGTGCATAACACCCAGATTGCATGCATATTGGATGAATAATTGTGATCTTATAATGAACTACCGCAAAATCGATCGATAATCCGGAAATTCTACGAAACATTTGGCCTTCATAATCAGTTTTTCAAACCTTTAGATATTGAAAACAAAAAAGAATTTTGAATCATCTAATCATAATGAGATAAATGTCATCCATATATATGCATAACACCCAGATTGCATGCATATTGGATGAATAATTGTGATCTTATAATGAACTACCGCAAAATCGATCGATAATCCGGAAATTCTACGAAACATTTGGCCTTCATAATCAGTTTTTCAAACCTTTAGATATTGAAAACAAAAAAGAATTTTGAATCATCTAATCATAAGGAGATAAATATCATCCATATATGTGCATAACACCCAGATTGCATGCATATTGGATGAATAATTGTGATCTTATAATGAACTACCGCAAAATCGATCGATAATCCGGAAATTCTACGAAACATTTGGCCTTCATAATCAGTTTTTCAAACCTTTAGATATAGAAAACAAAAAAGAATTTTGAATCATCTAATCATAAGGAGATAAATATCATCCATATATATGCATAACACCCAGATTGCATGCATATTGGATGAATAATTGTGATCTTATAATGAACTACCGCAAAATCGATCGATAATCCGGAAATTCTACGAAACATTTGGCCTTCATAATCAGTTTTTCAAACCTTTAGATATTGAAAACAAAAAAGAATTTTGAATCATCTAATCATAAGGAGATAAACATCATCCATATATGTGCATAACACCCAGATTGCATACATATTGGATGAATAATTGTGATCTTATAATGAACTACCGCAAAATCGATCGATAATCCGGAAATTCTACGAAACATTTGGCCTTCATAATCAGTTTTTCAAACCTTTAGATATTGAAAACAAAAAAGAATTTTGAATCATCTAATCATAAGGAGATAAATATCATCCATATATGTGCATAACACCCAGATTGCATGCATATTGGATGAATAATTGTGATCTTATAATGAACTACCGCAAAATCGATCGATAATCCGGAAATTCTACGAAACATTTGGCCTTCATAATCAGTTTTTCAAACCTTTAGATATTGAAAACAAAAAAGAATTTTGAATCATCTAATCATAAGGAGATAAATATCATCCATATATGTGCATAACACCCAGATTGCATGCATATTGGATGAATAATTGTGAACTTATAAGGAACTACCGCAAAATCGATCGATAATCCCGAAATTCTACGAAACATTTGGCCTTCATAAGCAGTTTTTCAAACCTTTAGATATTGAAAACAAAAAAGAATTTTGCGTCATCTAAGTATAAGGAGATAAATAACATCCATTTCTGTGCATAAAACCCAGATTGCATGCATATTGGATGAATAATTGTGAACTTATAATTAAAGTCAGCGAAATCGATCGATAATCCGGAAATTCTACGAAACATTTGGTCTTCACAATCAGTTCGATTTTCAAACCTACAGATATTGAAAACCAGAAAGAATTTTGCATCATCTAATTATAAGGAGATAAATAACATCCATTTATGTGCATGAAACCCAGATGGCAAGCATATTGGATGAATAATCGGAAATTATAATTAACTACCGAAAAATCGATCGATAATCCGGAAATTCTACGAAACATTTGGCCTTCATAATCAGTTTTTCAAACCTGTAGATATTGAAAACAAAAAAGAATTTTGCATCATCTAATTATATGGAGATAAATAACAGCCATGTATGTGCATAAGACCCAGATTGCATGCATATTGGATGAATAATTGTGAACTTATAATGAACTACCGCAAAATCGATCGATAATCCGGAAATTCTACGAAACATTTGGCCTTCATTATCAGTTAGTTTTTCAAACCTTTAGATATTGAAAACAAAATAGAATTTTGCATGATCCAATTATAAGGAGATAAATATCATCTATTTATGTGCACAAAACTCAGATTGCATGCATATTGGATGAATAATAGTGAACTTATAATTAACTACCGCAAAATCGATCGATAATCCGGAAATTCTACGAAACATTTGGCATTCATAATCAGTTCGTTTTTCAAACCTGTAGATATTGAAAACAAAAAAGAATTTTGCATCATCTAATTATAAGGGGATAAATAACATCCATTTATGTGCATGAGACCTAGATTGCATGCATATTGGATGAATAATCGGGCAGTTCGAAGAAACTACCGCTAATCCGAGTGATAATCGAAACCTTAAGCCGAGCCAAATGAGGCAATTTTCCGCACTTCTAAATGTCGAAAAACAAACAAAACGTTTGCCCTTAACTTATTAGGATATAAGTAATTTTCATTTGTGTGCATTAAACTCAATATGAATGCATGTTGAATAAATAATCCAGGATTCAAAGGAAGCACAGCTAATCCGATCGATAATAGGGAAATACTTCAAAATATTTTGCTAAGCATAATGAGTCATTTTTTCAGACATCTAAATGTGGAAAATCAGAGAAGTTTGCGTCCTCTAATTATTAGGATATAAATCACTTCCATAAAAATTGCTTGCGTACAAACATAGATTGCTGGATATTAGAACCGGTCACTTCAAAGGAAAATACTGCTAATTTAATCGATAATCCGGAAATCCTTTGAAACATTTTGCCAAGCAAACCGTGTCAAATTTTGAAAAAAAAAACAAAGTGCGTCCTCTAATTATTAGGATATAAATCACTTCCATTTATATTCACGAAACCCCAAATCGCATGCATATTTGTTGGCTTCAAAAGAACTGCTACTAATCCTATCGATAATATGGAAATCCTTCGTAAAATTTTGCCGAAAATAATGAGTAAATTTTTCAGACAACCAAATGTTGAAAAATAAAAGAACATATTGTCCTGTAATTATAAGATAAAATTCACTTCCATTTATGTGGATAAAACCCAGATTGCATGCATATTGGATGAATAATCGATGATTTTAAAGAAACTGCCACTCATCCGATCGTTAATCCGGAAATACATCGAATCTTTTTGCATTGACGGGTAGTTTGCAACCTTTAATTTTTAGGACATAAATCACTTCGATTTATATGCTCAAAAGTCAGATAGCATGCATATTTGATGAATAATCGGTGACTTCAAAGGAACTTTAGCTAATCCGATCGATAAACCATAACTACTTCTAAACATCTTGCAAAGCATAATGAGTCAACATTTCAGACATCTAAATGTTGAAAAATAAAAAAAGTTTGCATCCTTTAAATATTAGGATATAAATAGGCTCCATTTAGTTGCATAAAATCCAGATTTCATGCATATTGAATGAATTTTCGGGGAATTCAAATTAATTACGGCTAATTCCACAGATCTACGGCTATATCGTGTTGAATACACTGATCCCCGTGCGATCACCGAAGTTAAGCAACATCAAGTCTGGTCAGTACTTAAATGGGTGACCATTTGGGAATACCAGGTGCTGTAAACGTAAGCACCAAGAATGGTCCACCGGTCCTCCAGGTTTTGGGGTTGGGTGCAGGACTAACAACCCTGCCCCGTAAAAAAGAATTTGTTACAGAAACAGCAACAAAAAGTTGCTGCCCTATGTACCATCGGGTGTGACGGATAAATGATAATGATGCCATCCATGTTTGTCATAAGAGAGGAAGGTTTGAACGCTCGGTTAATATATGCTTAATAGTGTATGCAGGTTCACAAATCTTGGAATACTGGTTGATATTTGTTGATTAGTAAGTACAAGTGGATTATTCTTGCATATTGAATGAATTTTCGGGGAATTCAAATTAATTACGGCTAATTCTATAGATCTACGGCTATATCGTGTTGAATACACCGGTTCCCGTCCGATCACCGAAGTTAAGCAACATCAAGCCTTAAATGGGTGACCATTTGGGAATACCAGGTGCTGTAAACGTAAGCACCAAGAATGGTCCTCCAGGTTTGGGGGTTGGGTGCAGGGCTAACAACCCTGCCCCGTAAAAAACAATTTGTTACGGAAACAGCAACAAGAAGTTGCTGCCCTATGCACCATTGGGTGTGATGGATAAATGATGATGATGAATTCTATAGATGATCTGGAAATCTTTCGAAATAATTTGCGAAGCATAATTAGTCAAATTTTCAGACATCTATAGTGCGAAAAATAGGAGAAGATTGTATCCATTAATTATTAGGATATAAATAGATTCATTTTATTTTCATAAAACACAGATGGCATTCATATTGGATGAATACATTGAAAGGAACGACCGATAATCCGATCGAGAATCCGGTAATAAGTCTAAATATTTTTCAAGGATAATGAATAAACATTTCCGACATGAAAATGTTAAACATAAGAGAGGTTTGCATCTTTTAAAAATTAGAATATAAATTAATCCCATTTATGTGCAGAAAACTCTGATTGCGTGGATACTGGATGAATGTTCGGGGACTTCAAAGGAACTACCGCTAATCTGATAGATAATTCGTAAATACTACAAAATATTTTGTCAAGCATAATGAATCAACACCTCAGACACCTAAATGATGAAAAAAAGAGAAGATTGCGCCCCGAAATTTTTAGAATATAAATTGATTTCATTTAGGTGCATAAAGTCCAGATTGCATGCATATTGAACAAATAATCACCGATTTCAAAAGTACTAACGATAATCCGCCCGTTAATCCAGAAATACATCGAAACATTTTTCTTAGCATAAGGCAACATTTCAGACTTGAAAATGTTGAAAAATATATGAAGTTTGCATCCTCTAATTATGAATATATATATATCTTCCATTTAACTGCATAAAACTCGGATTAACTGGATATTGGAAGAACAATCAGATTCAAAGGTTTATCTTAATCCGAAATCCAGAAATCCATCGAAACGTTTTGCCTAACATAATGAGTCAATATTTCAGACACCTAATTGTTGAGAAAAAGAGAATTTTGATTCCGTTAATTATTAGGATACTAGCAGTATAGACCGGCGTTGCTCGGGTGTAATGAAAGCTTTAAAACTAATCCATGGTCCTGGAGCTCAGACTCTTTGGACGTTGGCACGAAAGGCTAAAAATCAATAGTTATTTCCAGTTAAAGCAAAACCGTAGACTGAAAGAAAAATGAATGGATGTAAGTCAAATTTTGATTTCCTGGTATCGATATCAAATAAGTTTTTTTCGTCGTAAACTGAATTTTGAAGGCTAAATAAGTCCTCTGAGTAAATGGTATCATGGCTGAGACTAAGAACTACAATTATACCTACTTAGAGCCAATGTTGAAAAATAAGAGATGTTTACATCATTTACGTCTCATGATACAAATGACTTCTATTTATGGGCATAACTATTGCTTTTTAGTCTTTAGTGCCAACGTCCAAAGAGTCTGAGCTCCAGGACCATGGATTAGTTTTAAAGCTTTCATTACACCCGAGCAACACCGCGCTATACTGATAGTACATACATATAATCGGTGCTTTCAAAGAAACTACCACTCATCCGATCGATAATCCGGAAATCTTTCGAAACATTTTGTCAATACGAATGAATAAACTTTTCAGATAACCGAATGTTGAAAAATAATAAGTTTGCGTCCTGTAATTTTTAGGACATAAATCAGTTCAATTGATGGGCATAAAAAACAGATTACATGCCTATTGTGTGAAAAATCGGTGACTTTAAAGGAACTACCACTAATCCGATTGATAAAACGTAAATACCTTACGTCCTCTAATTATTAGGATATAATTAACTTCCATTTATGAGCATAAAACTCAAATTGGATTCATATAAGATGAATAATCGTGGACTTAAAAGGAACTATCGCTAATCCGAGGGATAATCTGGAAATCCATCGAAACAAGCATAAGTAGTTAACTTTGGAGACATCTAAATGTTGAAAAATAAGAGATGTTTACATCATTTACGTCTCATGATACAAATTACTTCTATTTATGGGCATAACTATTGCTTTTTAGTCTTTAGTGCCAACGTCCAAAGAGTCTGAGCTCCATGACCATGCATTAGTTTTAAAGCTTTCATTACACCCGAGCAACGCCGGGCTATACTGCTAGTCTTCTATAAAAAGAACATAAAAAGAACACTCCATTTAAATTAAAATAATTGATGAAAACTGAGTAAGAATTTTATGAGAAATGCTACAGAATATCATATGCATGATCGTATCAAATAAAAAGTGCCACCGAAATAGTAATTCCCCCATTGATTTTTCAAACCTTAAACTATCGCCCGGTTCACACTCCACCCACGTCTATTAAACAGGTGAAGAGGCTTGTTCCCTGTTTAGGATGTGGTCTCCGGCTTTCTCTTTTCCAATCTTTTCACTCCTTTTCTTTTTTCTTTTTTTTCAATTGGAGTAGATAGACTAAACTATCGCCCGGTTCACACTCCACCCACGTCTATTGAACAGGTTAAGAGGCTCATCCCTTGTTCCCTGTTTAGGATGTGGTTTCCGGCTTTCTCTTTTCCAATCTTTTCACTCCTATGTAGCCCCCTGCACATCAGTGGCGTTACCGCCTTGCTTGGGGTGATATGATTAAAAAAAAAAGGAATGTTACCATTTAGAAATAAACAAATATGCAGAAAACTGACATGAAAATAAAAAAGAATACTCCATATGAATTAAACTAATTGATGAAAAATTCGTGAGATTTGTAAGAGAAATATATCATATGCATGTTCGCATCAAATAAAACTAAAAGTGCCAACCGAAATTCTAGTTCGTACATTGTGTTTGCATAACCTAAATTGTGTTACCATTTAGGAATAAACAAATATAAAGAAAAACAAAATGAAAAAAAGAACACAAAAAACTCAAAAACAAAAAAAACACAAAAAAGCAAGCAATGAATAAACGATTCTTCCGATTAAACTTTCATTGTTAAAGACAAAGTTGTGAAAATTAAATTGGCGGACCTGAAGGAGACTTACAACCACCTTTAAATTTGTTTTTTGTTTTTGTTTTTGTTTTGTTTTTTTCTTTTCTCAGTGCAATTTTATCGATTACACCCTAAACTTTCCGATTGACAAAAAAAAAAAAAAAAAAATTAGAAAAATTTCAATAAACAATTTTAGGGTGGGGGGCTCAATTTTTCATACAACGTTATAGTAAATCGATCCTCCATTTTGGAATCACTATCACTTGCTGGTACGACATTACCTCCACCTGGTTGATAATTTTTTTTTTTTTTTTACTTTTTTCAGTGCAACCTTAAACTTTTCGATTGACAAAAGAATTTGTAAAATTTCAACATTTAAACAACTTTAGGGGAGTGCTCAGTTTTTCATACAACCTTAAATCAATCCTGTGCAATTAACTTCATATTCAACAACTGAATCCTTTCGAAATTTTTGAATAAAGCCATTTTTGGAGTTTCCGAGGAAGATGCCATCGTAAGAACTGAAGAAAACTTGAAAAAGACTAAAAAAAAAACCCCAAAAAAACAAGAGCAACAACTCGTCGAAAGAAAACCAAAAACAGCGCCCCCAACGCGAGTGACTCCAAAATGGAGGATCGATTTACTATAACATTGTATTAAAAACCGAGCCCCCCCCCCCCAAAAAAAAAAAACTGACTGCTTTGTGCACTAACCCTACTAACCGATGTCTACTCGGGATTTTAGAAACCAACCTGAGTCATCCATTCTTCGAATTGTTCTAGTTTCACTTTCGCCTGCACAATATTTAGCAATCTAGAGTTATCTCCCTTTGTCCCGCTTGTTTTTTTTTTTTCTTTTCGACTCAAAGGAACGGGTAGAAAAATAAAGGCAAAAACTAAAACACCTTCAAATTAAATTGTCAAAACAAAAAAATGGTTTATTGTTGAGGTAAGTGATTTTCTTTTTCATTTATTTTCTGAATTTTGATTTTAATTTTCATCATAAATCAATTCAAATTGTTTTTGTGTTTTGTTTTTTTTGTTATACGTGTGCGAACTAAAAAAAAAAAAAAAAAAGACGTGTGAATTTATTTTTTAAATCTTAAGGGGAAAACATTTTTTATAATAGTTAAATAATCAAAATAATTGAAAAAGTTTATTAAAAATGATCAGGTTTATCTATTTATTTATTTATTTATTTATTTTTTCTAACGTTTAAAATTAAGTTTTATTTTTTTTGTAATGTTTTGGTTTCTTCTTAAAAACAAAACATTTTTTTGCACCAATATTTTAAAAAAATTTTTTGTGTGTGTTTAAGTCTTTTGAGACGAATACATCAAAACTTTTATTCATAAAGAGCCTAATTGGAATTAATTTACCTAATTTGAGTGAATATGCCACGGTAAAGAAAAAAAGAAAATATTTGAAAATAAATTGTCGTCTGTCAGAAGCACTTTTTCCCCTTGAAAATCACGTATAAATTGTAAATCTGGACGAATATTTTGATTTAGTTTTTAAAATACTAACTAAAAAGGGAAATTGTTAAAAAAAATCTATTATGGCATAAGAGAGAACGTTTTCTAGTTTAAGAAATTTTATGTTCGATAAAACAAAAAAAACTTCAAAAACCACTGAAAGTTTAAAAATGGTTTATAGTTTGAAAGGGTGAAATGGACTTTATCCGAAAATTTAGTAAATTCAGTCTCTTCGCTTTCAATTAAAGCTAAAATTAAATCTTCAAAAAAACTTTTTTTTTAATTCAATTTAAATTGTAGATATCGAAAATGAATGGAGGGACCTTAATCTTTTCAAATTTTGATTTGAAAATAGATGTTTTTCCCTTACAGAGAAAAAAAAATCCTATTTAAAATAATTAAAAAATAACTTCTTGTAAAAATTAATTATTAATCGCAATTTTTTAAAGACTCTTAAGGAAACAAAATTCCGATAAATAATTAAATTTAGAGTAAGACAAGTGTCCTTAAGTCTTTAAAATAAAATCAATAAAATTTGAAAAGCTCTTCTAATGTCATAGTTTCATTTTTACAATTCGGATACAAGAAGTGAGTCGTAGTTTTGGGGGAAAATTGATGATTATATTCTCCAAATATTCCTGGTTTTCTAAAAAAAAAATTATGAAATTTCACAAAAAAATTCATGAAATTGTGTATGTGAGAGAGATGGGTGTTTAACACATCTCAAAAAACAAAAATACCAAGATTTAAAAAAAAAATTTAAATAATTTAAATAAAATTCATTTGCTAAAAAATTCTGAAATTTTCATTGAAATCAGACAATTATTTAATTTTTTAAAGAATTTAATGTGTTTTTTTTTACCTCAAAAACTAAAGGCGCTAAAACACTAATTTTAAAAACCGCTGAAATAAATAAGAAAAATAAATTATACAAAATTTCGAACGTGTTAGAAAGGATAAAAATAATTTAAATAATAGTTAAAAAATATTTTAGTTTTTCCTCTTAATAAGATATTTTGACGACAAAACTCTTTTTATTAAGTTTGGGGCAATTTTTCATCCTGTTGGCTGTTAAAGTACCTCTAAGACTCTATACTCCAGTTTCGATACCTAAGTTTTATTGAATTTTTAAAAATAATAATAAAATTTTCTTGAAACTGTAAAGTTTAAATTTAGCATAATTGAAAACTAAATGATTAAATTTACTATTTCCACTAAGCAAAATACGATGGTGTATTTCAAATAGAAATTATATTCATTGGAAACTAAAATTTTCAATTTTTTCGGCCATTTTGTTTTTTTGAGCGTTCGACACATAAAAACTTAATTCTCGGTTTTAAAAATCTTTCAAAAATAAAATATACATCCCTCACTCGTTATTTTTAGAAAATTAGCAAATCTAAAGTTAAATTAATCTGATTTGAAACACGTATTACTTGTTTATAGCATGAAATTTAGAATAAAAGTCTTTCTTAATGACAAAGGTCTGACTCGTTGACCTGTTATCAATCAATCTCTAAAAATATGGTGATCAAAAATTGACTTATCTCAAAATTTAACATTTCGTAAGGGGAACAACCTTTGAAACATGTGAAAATTGTAAAACAATTCTTACAAAACTTCATTATTAATCGAAACTTTTTTCTTTTTCAGATTATGATCTCCTAAAATTATATTATTTATAAAATCAATTAAAACTTTATCTACATTAAAAATAGCGTAGTTTTAATAGTATTTTGATTTTATTCGGAGCAATTTTCAGAAAAATGGTTTCCTAATTAAAAAAGAATTGCATGATTTTTTACGCATTCCCCAATGAGCCTTATTGTAAATTTCTGGGAGTAAGCAATTATTAATTGATTGAAAACAGATAAAGGTAAGTTTTAATATTAAAATTTGACTTAAATAATGTGCTAAAGCGGTAAATTTTATTTTTTCAAGATTTTTAAAAACAGAAATTTGGCTACTGTTTGTGTAATGAGCCAATCAATCAACAATGGCGGTATTTTTTTAAAAAAATAATAAAATTTTAAAATTTTAGATTTAAATCAATATAATTTCGGTTAAAAATACACCAGTATGTTTTTTGCTTACTAAAATTATTAAATTTAATCTATTGGTTTTCAATTAAAGCTAATTTTAAAGCTTGAAGATAACTTATTTATTTTTAAAATTTCAATTTAAATTTAAGTATAGAAGAATTGACTGGACTCAGTGGAGGTACCTACATTTTTAACTAATGAAAAAAAATTCGTATAGAAAATTTATTTCTAGATGTTTTATACAATTAATTGAAGTTGGGTGTAACAGATGAAAAAAAATATCGAGATTTTCTAAAAATAATAATTGCATTCATTTGTGAATAAGTCCTGAAAGTTTCATTAAAATCAAACAATTAGTTGATATTTGCAAGAATTTTCTAATTAATGTGTCTTTCAACGCAAAAAACGACTTGCGTGATATTGTTTTCCTTAATAATAAATTTAATAGTCACATTCTGCGTGAATCGCTTAAGGAAAACAAAAAAAAAAAAAGAAATTTTAACTGAAATTTCGAACGTGTCAGAAAGGATTAAAAAAAATAGTTTTAAAAAACAATAAAAAAATTGTTCTTTCCTCTTAGTCTTAACATTTTGATTAAAATTTTGTTTTTAAGTTTGAGCCCATTTAACATCATCGTATGCTTTTTTCTTTCTTTTTTTCTTTTTTTTGGGGGGGGGACAATTGCATAAACAAAATAGATATAGCTAAGCTATATTCATTTTGTTAGCGAATTTGTGGAGGTACCAAAAAAAAAAATTAATTAACAATAACATTTAATGATATTAGGAGTTTCTAGTCACGCACGTCGAGTTAGCCAAGAAAATATAGCGGAAACTACCACATTAATTTATTTTTAGAAAACACATAAAACTCGTGAAAAGAATAACCAACGACGAATTGTAGCTAAAATATCCATTTATTAACAAATATACAATCATTCAATGTTGATAGAGAAAGAAACATACATTTAACTATGAACAATGTACAAAGATCAAGAGTTTCCTCCCATTGACTGTAATTTGAGAGAAAATCAGTTAATGAATAAATGTCCTTGGAAAAGTTCTTTTCTTATAAAAGTGTTGTTTAGAAGGGAAAAATCATTGATAGAATGTGCCATGTTTGTTCAGGACGTAGGCGATCATGGCTTTCCACATCTCTTTACTCGTGGTGGCTCTTAGATGCTTTCTCCTGTTCAGTCAGTGCCATACATGATACACGCTTGGGCGATCATGTCTCGAAAGAGACATGACTGACTGGGCAGAAGATTATCCCGCAGTAGGTTGCCATTGCTTTCTGTGGTAGACTGGGTGCCGACCAAGGCTATAGAACCCAATCTGTCCTGCTATTTAACCCATAATTAGAAGGAAGAGACGGATTAATACCTTTCCCAAGGGTATTTGCGCGAAAGTGAATACAATGGATTCAACTGGAATTCGAACTCGGCTACCTGGTTTCTCATTCCGAGCCGATATCCACTGTACCACATACCCCACCCAAACCCCTGTTCAGGCCCTTCAAATATGTTATCTGCTGCTTTCTCTCTATTTGACCCCTGAGTATCAGATTCTCCAAGCCTTCCTTCTTCATCACATGTCCCAAGAACTTCATGTGTCTCTTCCTGATGCTCAATATTAATTTCCTTTTCATTTCCATCCTTTCTAAAACCTCATCATTGCTCACATGCTTGATTCATGATATTCACAGCATCCTTCTGTAGAACCACATTTCAGTTGCTTCAAGTTTTTCTTTTATCTTTGATGATATTTTCCAATATTCACTGCCATATTGAAGGACAGACATTACAAATGATTCCATAAAAAGTTAAAGTGCACAAACTACCAGTCACATGAACTTTGCATTCAAATTGAGAGTTTCTTCACATGAAAGGTGGGTTTTATGGGATACTAGGACTCCCGGACTATGAAATATATCAAATATGGTGATTTCGTAAGCAAGTGTAGCTCAGATGTGGCAGAAAACTGTTACAGTACCGCACTGAATATTAACCCCTCTATTGCTATAGGCCCGGATGTAACATTACCGGCCTGGCACTCCCAATAAAAGGATCTATTTCTATGCTCCGTCGTCCAGTCTTATTCCTCATACTAACATACACTAACGGATATTACTACATGGTGGCTAGCGGTCGGATAATATAAAGCGTAAACAAACAAAGGAAACGCGTAAACAAATCAGCAACCCACGAGAACATACAGAAAAAAAAAACTTCACACACGTGTTGAAAAAAAAAAAAAAAAAACTACCGGCGCCATATTGCAACCTGTAAGTACATCTCATTACTTATATCCATCAAAGCTCCAACTCTTGTCAGAAGACAAGATAAACCATACGCTGACAGTAATATTATTTATTATTGTTCTTATTACTATTATCATTATTATCTGTACTGTTTTATCGTTGATATTGACAAAAACAAATACATTATGGCACACCTTCTACCAACTATGAATTGGTCCGACCCCAACTTGAGTGAAGCCATGGCGCTGTTCAAGCAAAAAATGACCTTATACATAGAAGACGAGGAAATAACGGACGAAACCAAACAGGCCAGAAAAATCTGCCGTGGTATAGGCGACCAAGGTCTGAGACGCCTAAATGCTATTGGCCTTACCGACGAACAGAAGAAGTCACCAGAACACCTATGGAATTTCTTCGAAAGTCAGCTTAGAGTGAACATCAATTTCAGAATCCACAGACTTCACCTAATGCAATACCGCCAGAAACAAGGCGAGTCACTTGACGACTTTATCACAAGGGCCCGCACACTCACACAAAAGTGCGACTTTACAGATGAAGAATTGAGTGAGAGATTAATAGAACTCATCATATTCTCCACACCCTACGATGCCTTCTGTAATGAACTGTACAGCAAACCAAAGGGGTACAGCACAGCCAGCGTCCTAACGGAAGGCCGGAAATATGAAGCCCTTACCGCCGGAAACGACCAGCTCGGAATGCCAAAAGCAGAAAAACTATACAGCATCAACCGAGGCAGAAAATGTGGAAACTGCGATACCAGTCACAAGCCCAGACGATGCCCAGCATATAATAACGAATGCTCCGCATGCAGAAGCATGGGGCACTGGGCAAGATGCTGCAGAAAATCCAAGGAGAAGGAACGCAGAAACAAAAGCAAACACAGGAGCATGCCACGAAACCCATGGCACCACACCCCAAGAAGAAACCCACACACGAGGTATGGGGAAAATATCGACCATATTGGCACCGGCAATCACGAAGATGAATACCTGCAACACTTCCATTCCATCACTGTCAGTGACAAATGCCTAGACAGTATAACAAAAAAACCCAGGGACGAAGCCTACACAACCCTGAATATCAGACCACCCTACCTGAAATGCAGGACACACCACACCCTTCACATGAAGATCGATTCCGGAGCCTCAGGTAACACACTACCACTGAGGACATTCCAACAGATGTATGGAACATCAGAAAAAGCCCTTTCCATCCTGCAACCCTGCCCACATGTAAAACTCACCTCATACGGAGGCAACCTAATAAGATGTCTGGGAACCATCAGCTTCCCATGCCAATACAAGGACTCTGAATGGACAGACACAACATTCTATGTAGTGGAAGTACCAGGACCTGCAGTCGTGGGACTCCCAACAAGTGAGAAGCTGAGGCTGATCATGATACATGTGGACGCCTTAAAGAGATGCCCAACCAAACCCATCTCTTCCATCAGCCAACTAGTAGCGGAATACCCCAAACAGTTTGACAGGATCGGAAACTTCAGTGGAACCGCCAAACTCCTACTCAAGGAAGATGCAGAACCCTTCATCGACCCTCCACGCAAATGCAGTATCCATCTGAAGGACAAAATAAAGGAGGAAATTGGCAGGCTTATTGAAGATGATGTACTCCGGAAAGTCGAGGAACACACAGACTGGTGCTCCAGTCTGGCATATAGTACAAAGAAAGATGGGTCCCTCCGAATATGCATAGACCCACAGAAACTCAACGCCAGCCTCAAGAGATGCCCACACAAAATACCAACAGTGGAGGAGCTAAACCCAGCTTTTACAAAGGCCAAAGTGTTGAGCAAACTTGATGCAAAGGCAGGATACTGGTCGATCCACCTGGATGAAAAGTCACAGCTGCTGACAACCTGCAGGACGCCATTTGGACGAGTATGCTGGAAACGTCTACCGTTTGGTCTTAACATCTCGCAAGATATCTTCCAGGCAAAAATGGACCAAATCCTAGAAGGCCTGGATGGTGTAGCCAGCATTGCTGATGATGTAGCAGTATTTGGCCAGAATGAAGAGGACCATGACAAAAACCTGCACAACCTCATGGCCCGAGCAGCCGAAACGGGACTTGTTTTCAACAGCAAGAAGTGCTTCATAAAACAGCCCAGCATTTCCTTCTTTGGAAATATATACACCCCGAAAGGAATCCAACCAGACCCAGACAAACTGCGTGACATAAAAAACATGCCAAATCCACAAAACAAGGCTGAATTGCAATGTTTTCTTGGCATGTTAAACTACCTGTCTGCATACATCCCTTATTTTGCTGAAAAGGCCCACCCACTGCGCGGTCTCTTCAAATCCCAAACACCATGGGTTTGGGACCCCGATCACCAGAGATGTTACGATCAGCTCAAGGAAGCGATCTCCCATGACACATGCCTCTCATACTACGACCAGACCAAACCCATAACATTGGAAGTGGATGCCTCACAAAAGGCCTTGGAGTGGCACTGATCCAAGATGGCAAACCGGTCGCATATGGATCAAAAACACTCACGGATACTCAATCCCGGTACAGCAACATCGAACGAGAGATGTTAGCAGTAGTACATGGTATCCAGCGATACCACACATACCTCTATGGAAAAGCCTTCACCATCATCACTGACCACAAGCCACTGGTCACAATATGCACCAAACCATTGCATTCAGCACCTCACCGACTACAGCGCATGTTGTTAAAAATCCAGGGCTACCTGTACCGGATCGTCTACAGACCGGGCAGCGAAATGACTCTCGCTGACACCCTAAGTCGGCTACCCAACCCCGAAAACAATAAACCAATAGAGCTGGATGAGAGGGTAGACAGCATAACCACTGAGGCTGATGAGGGTCCAACCATCGCAACTATCAACTTCTCGTTGGAAAAACAGAAGATGCTGCGAATTGAAACAGCAAGGGACCCAACAATGAACCTCATTAAGGAAGTCACACACCAGGGGTGGCCAGACAGCATCCGCGAACTACCCGCAGAGATACGTCCATATTGGTCTTTCCGCGATAAAATTGCCATTGAATCAGGAATACTCTTCAAGGGCCGACAAGTGCTCATACCAGACACGATGAGAGAAGACATCATCCACCAGCTCCACCAAGCCCACCAAGGCATCGAGAAAACACGACGGCTCGCCAGAGAAACCGTATACTGGGTAAACATAAACAAGGACATCGAGAGGGTATGCAAGTCATGCACTCTGTGCCAAGAATACCAGGACGCACTCAGGTATGAACCACTGCTCCCACATGACATTCCACCTCAGCCGTGGAAGTTCATTGCCTCTGACCTATTCGAGATCGATGAGCAACAGTTCCTGCTTACTGTCGACAGATACTCTAAGTATCCCATCGTCGACGAAATGCAAACGCCAGTAACCAGCAAAGCAGTAGCGGACAAAATCAAACATTATGCCGCACTCCTTGGTCGTCCGGATGAAATCATGACGGACAACGGACCCCAGTACTCCGGACATGCTTTCCAAACCTTCATCAGATCCTGGGGCATCAGACACGTAACTAGCTCACCTCACTACGCCAGAAGCAATGGCTTCGTGGAGAGACATGTGAGGCATATAAAATCCGTCCTAAAAAAAATGCAAAAGGGAGAGAACTGACATACAGCTTGCCCTACTACAGGTCAGAGCAACACCAATAGACAGTAAACTCCCATCACCAGCTGAAATACTCTTCGGCAGACCAATACCTACCACCCTACCCAGTCGGTCAGAACCAGGCAAGGAAGACCACCGCGAACAGCTACATGTGAGATCATCAAACATGAAAATGCACCATGATCATCACAACGGAACCAGACAGCTTCCACCACTATACCCAGGCCAGTGCGTACGGGTACTTAACAAGCCTAGTGACACGTGGCACCCCGGGACCATCATCTGGAATGACGATGGACCTAGGAGCTACATAGTAGAGACACCAAATGGCGCAAGACTCCGCCGCAACCGCACTCACCTACGAGCCATACCTGCTCCAGCGACAAGGAAGGTTCGTTTTAACATCCCAGAACCTGATACCCCACATAGCACAACCAAGCCAGAAGAAACAACGACTGGAGGTGAGATAAGAATACCCAACACCAACACACCCCCACCATACAGAAACAGATATGGCCCAGTCCACACTAGATCTGGCAGAACAGTAAGAACTCCAGCACGGTACAGGGACTGATACCATACCATAAGGGGGACACAACATATCATACAAAATATAGATACACACACAGACACATGTATACACACACAACTAAAACAGGGGGGATGTTACAGTACTGCACTGAATATTAACCCCTCTATTGCTATAGGCCCGGATGTAACATTACCGGCCTGGCGCTCCCAATAAAAGGATCTATTTCTATGCTCCGTCGTCCAGCCTTATTCCTCATACTAACATACACTAATGGATAATACTACAAAAACCAAAAGTGTGGAGCACCCAGTTAGAACCAAACTTACTATTCAGCAGTAATTGATCTAGAGGCGGACAAGCTTGCTAATCATTAATACCACATCGAAGTGCCCAATTTTCTTCTGTATTAAAATGTTAATGTCAAATTAAGACATTAATCCTCTCTATTCTATTATAATAAAGAGTGTTTTATATATATATATATATATATATATATATATATATATATATAGTCATCTGCAGACAGATCTGTTTTGCTGTATCGCAGCTTATCAGTACAGTTAGACATCCGATTGCTTATACCCAAAATTGAAACCCTACTGAATTGGTGTCATCGGCAATTCTACCTCTGAGCTATAGGTGCTCGGTAGAAGGCGGCAGACTTTTAGCGTATGATGTATCGTACACCAATGAACTTAAATCACTGGTGCCCCCTAGGTGTGAGTTTGCACGTGATACTAGATTGGTAACTAGGTTCCACTCTTTTACAGTGAAACTGATGAAATGTAACTGCAATTTCTACTCCAACAGCTTCTTTTCTCGCACTTCCCGCCTGTGGAATTCCCTTCCGCATGCTTGCTTCCCTGACGGCTATAACCTCAAGGAGTTTAAATGTAAGGTCAATAGACACCTCCTAACACACTAACCATCCCATTCTCTCCAACTCTCCCCCTATGTACATCCTAACTCGTCTATCGCCCTGTGTAACCTCCTGCGCTATAGTGGCAGTGGGCAGTGGAATGCCTTGCTTGGGGTGACATGATTAAATATATATATATATATATATATATATATATATATATATAAAATTCAGGGAAATGGTTATTTTCAACATGTCATTTTAAGACATGCATTCTCAGCCCCATATAAACAAAGAATGAGGGGAAATTCTAAGCCCAGAGGTTTGCTATATATATATATATATATATATATATATATATGTATATAAATTTGTTTTTTATTTAAAATTAATTTACATTGCAACACTGAAATTTCTATGTTTAGAGATTTTACCTCTTCATCAGGCAATGTTGACTCATTGTTGTGAAAATTATTGACATGTGAATGTAGTAAACAATACTCTTGTTATATAAAGAGTTAATATGGATGGAGGAAGACAGAAAAATTTATGTGTGTTTAATTTAACTAATCAGAATGAAGTTCAACTTTTAAATTTGAAAATATAGGTTATATGTTTGGAGAGTTCAGGGTTTCTTCTTTCAGTCTTAAAATGTAAATATAAAAAAAGTAGATTTCCCCAATGTGACTTTAGATTTAAAAAATAATATATCCCAACAATAAAAAAAACCTACAAATCTTTTATATAGCCACCCAAAATCTAAGCATTTTTTACCCATTATTAAGCATAGAATATAAAATTAGTAGAAATACTGCAAATGAAAAAGCACGGTAATATTTATAATGCCTTAAAAAAATAGTGGATATAAAAGCCTACATTTTAAATATGTTAAAGAGAAGATCTACCCCCCCCCCCCCAAGAATAAATAGATATAGAAAAATTATTTGGTATACACCCCCTTTTTCAACCAAATGGTTAGCAGTAAAGTTGGCAAAAAATTCCTCGCTTTCATTAAGAAACATTTTCCAAATAATAATCCATTAATAATTCAATAAAAATACTCTAAAATTAAGTTATAGTTATACAGATAACCTGGAAAAATTTATAAAATAATATCATAATAATAATATTTTAAATAAAAATTTAAACCTAATTGATAATAAGAATCATCCAAAAACTGAAATCAATAATTTAGACAGTCCTAAATGTAATTGTAGAAATCCTATAGAGTGTCCTTTGGAAAGCAGGTGCCTTACAGAATCCTTTGTTTATTAATGTACTATTTCTTCTACAGAAAACCTTAGTGATTTAAAGATTTATATTGGTAGTACTAAGAATTCACTGAAAAATGATTTTATCAACACACTTCATTTAATAATAAGTAAGTCTTTAAATGACCCATGCCCCTTGTGTCTATATGAAAAACTATATATTATTAAATTTCTTAAGAATAAAAATCTCTTAAATAAACATATTGAAATAAATATCATATGGAAAAATGATAAAATGTTCATCTTAGAATATGGTTAAAAATTCTTCATAAAAGAATATCCAACTTACATATATCCAGTAATTTGTTTTGTATTATGATATAATATTAATAAAATAGACATTGCCCTTTAATTCAGATCAAAAATAAAAAAAATAGTTTCTTTCTTTCTTTTTTGTCTTTAAAAAAAATGCTGGGATACAGAGAAAGCTAGGACAGAAATGTTGTAACAATAATGGATACATCACACCGGAAAAGAGTAATTTAGACTGTAGCTCAATGGACTGACACGTTCCCATTAAGACTGAAAGAAGAAATCCTGTATTCCCTAAACATATAACCTATATTTTCAAATTTAAAAGTTGAACTTCATTCTGACTAGTTAAATTTAACACACGCATAAATTTTTCTATCTTCCCCCATCCATATTAACAATTTAAATAATAAGAGTATTGTTTTCTACATTCACATGTAAATAACACAACAATGAGTCAATATTGCCTAATGATTAGGAAATATCTTGAAACTTGGAAATTTCCATGTCACAACGTAAATTAAATTAATTCTAAATAATATATATATATATCTCCCTCTTATCAGGCTCATGGAGAGAGAGACAATAGCTAGGCAGTGTTGGCTCAGTTTATTCTCTTTACTATTATTTATTAAACTTTTAATACCAGTCATGAAAGCTCTTGCCGTGTGTTTGCTCTTTTTAACAGTGCCTTATTATGTTTTTACAATAATAATGTTGGCGAGTAGAGAAATATATATAATCCTCTCTATTATCATGAAGACTGTTGCACCTTTTCCACCTATACCAGTTTCTCTCATTGGAACAACTCCTATTTTTGTTTTCAATATATATATATATATATATATATATATATATAAAATAATATTAACTATAGCAACAACAATACCAATAGTAAGAGGACTAACTCTACCAAAACTAGTATTAATCAAGCTATAAATTAAATCGTCTTGTATAACCCACCAAGAACAAACTCTGAGGGAAAAAAAAGGGGAAGCAAAAAAAGAAACAAACGAAGTACATGAACAAAAAGTCAAGCACTCATAAGAAAGAAAAAAAACCCAAGATGAAAACCCTAACACTAAAGCGCTCAATATGAAAGTAGAACAAACAAAGACAGAAAATCTAAGCAAGAGCCAACAACCAACCACAGTTTCACCTAAAGGCTCATCAGGGAAATTAGGTGAAACCGTGGTCGGTTGTTGGCTCTTGCTTAGATTTTCTGTCTTTTTATTTATATATATATATATATATATATATATATATATATATATATATCCCTCCTGTGATGCTCAAAGGTTTAGATTTTTTTTCTTATGTCTTAGTAAGATACTCAATAGTAGGTACATATGAATATATATGTTGCCATCATTTTGAAAATGCCATATTGATATAAATATTTTGCCAAAATTTTTGACAGCATGGGCCCACTCATAATAAAATAAAGTTGGGTTTTCTTGTTGGATGCTAAGACTCTCTAACTATGAAATCATGTATATGACATTGTTAGAAAAACATTTTTCGAGCATGGATCAATTTTACTATGAATTTCCGTTGCAAACAGTTTGGATCCATAAACCTGACAGGAATAGATGACTTTATTACTGGTCGCCGTATATTGTGACCTTTTTTACTTGCCAAAATTGTGGTTCCACTCCCTCCCACACACACACACACACACACACGCACTGCCCAGACGCGTTAGTATTTGCCTGCTTTGTTTCTTCAATACATGCCTCACATTTATATTACAATGAAGAAATAAAATACATTCCTAGTCTACGAGAGTTATCTCCCTTACAATAGTCATAACTCTTTTAAGAAAAACATTGTGTTGATGTTCAGTAAACAGTTTTTTTTCCCCTATGGCCTTGTAACAAAGTTGAATATTTTATGAAGATAAATTATTTTTGAAAATAATTAGATACACTGCCAAAATTAAAATATCTTCGTGTCAGTTATAAATTCTGTAAATACATTTCTTTTTATAAAATTATTCTTATGCACATGAAATATTCCATTTTTAAACAAGTTATTTCATTACCCAGGTTTCTACCATGAGTGGTGTCTTCAGGCGATGTTTATTAACTGATTTTACCGTTATTCTTTTTAAGAACGCTCTTGTAACGGTGTTTTATTTGAACGTTCACATGGCAGGGAATTTATGAACACACAATGTTTAAATTAAAAAGAATTATGACGTTTTCATCCATGGTTGTATGAACCTAAGAGGTATTCCTTAGTGTGGATGCAGTAAGTCATAATTTCGGCAGAAGTACATGACCTAGATGGTTAAAACAAAATTTATTTGGGATCAACCAAAGACACCTTTAAGACCAGGTGGTTCAATCACAAGTCTACATTCAAAATAGAAAACTTAAAAAACTATGCAACATTGGCTAGCCATGTGTGAAAATTGAAACCAAAATATGGAAAAGACCCAGATATAATGTGGAGTATAGTGAAAACAGCCAAGCCTTACAATGGTGGCAAAATATATAGACTGTGCCAAGAAGAAAAGTTAGAGATTATGCTATTCCCAAACAAAAATGAACTACTGAATGAAAGTCCAGAAATTATGACTAAGTGTAACCATACTAAAAAATACCTATTAGGTTCATACAACCATGGAGGAAAGAGTTATAATTCATTTTAGTTTAAACATTGCACATTCATAAATTCCCTGCCACGTGAATGTTCAAATAAAACACCATTACAAAGCATTCTTAAAAAGAAAAACGGTAAAATCAGTTATAAAAAATCGCCTGAAGACACCACTCATGGTAGAAACCTGGGTAGCGAAATAACTCAATTAAAAATGGAAAATATTAAAAAGTTCTGCAATATAATTGTATCAAACACTTTTTAATACAAATGTGTCTAACCCTATTATGACTAAAAACTAAATATTAAACAATATATATATATATATATATATATATATATATATAATTTTTTAAACATTATTTTTAGTACATATTCATATTAGAGTAGATATTCTATTTTTAATTGAATAGTATATTTATATATAGCTCTGCCGGTCCTAATATTCCTGAGAAATTTTGTTAGGAAAATGTGTCATTTGACAGAATTTGGATCTGCAACCCCTAGCAACACAGGGGAAACCATCAATTGATCTGATGCATCTTAACTGCTTGGCCATGAATGATTTCACAGTAGACAGAGCCAAATTAAGCCTTATAAACACAAATTTTTGATTTCTCATAAATATTCATCTCTGCTCTAAAAGTGTATCATAATGTAAACAAATATAAATAGATTTGTCAGTTGTTAATTCATTTCATTAATTTCTGAAACTTTTCATTTTATATATATATATATATATATATATATATATATAAACATTCTGAAGGAGAAAATTTTTTTTTTTTACATTGCCAAAATAAATTCTTAATTCATAACTGTTTATGTGTTGTTGTTCTCTGAATATATATATATATATATATATATATATTAAATTCTATTATTTGTTAAAGTAGACATTTATTTATATCAGAAGTAATACTTAAGTGTTGATGCCAGTTTGAATTTCTTTTATTTTACTTCATCTAAATTTTAATTTATCCTAATATAGTTGTTTTCTTTTCTTTAGGTATATTATTTAATTATATCAATAATTCATTTCATTTCTTTCCCTTTTTATTCCTGAAGTAAATTTTAATGTAAATTATTTTTATCATCAATAGTTAAGACCAGTTTTAGTTTGAAACTTTAAAAGAATTTTTTAAAATTCAACAATGCCAAGCAAAACTCTCTTTAATTTTCATCTTTTTTAATGCATCTACCCGCACCCTCCTGAAATTCAAATCTCTTAAACTGTCAGTTTGAAAAATGCATCTGATGATTGCATAACGCATGAAACTTTGATTCGTGCTATTGACATAGAATAATATATATATATATATATAGTACTGTTCAAAAGTATTAGGACAAGAACTATTTTATCTTTTATAAAGCATACTGGCAGGAAATAAACAATTTAATTAAAGTAATTTATTTCGGATGTGCGTTGTGGTGCAGTGGATATCGGCTCGGAATGAGAAATCAGGGAGCCAAGTTCGAATTCCAGCTGAATTCATTGCATGCAAATACCCTTGGGAAAGGTATTAATCCATCTCTTCCTTCCAGTTATGGGTTAAATAACAGGACAGATTGGGTTCTATAGCCTTGGTCGGCAACCAGTCTACCGCAGAAAGCAATGGCAACCTACTGCGGGATAATCTTCTGCCCAGTCAGTCATGTCTCTTTCGAGACATGATCGCCCAAGCGTGTATCACGTATGGCACTTAACTGACTGACTGAATTTTATTTGATTTACTCAACAAATGCTTTAACAAGAAAAAATACTTTCTTACTAAATAAATTTAATATTTTGTATAATAGCTTTTGCTTTGATCACTGCCTTCATTCTGTCAGACATTGACATCCCAAGCTTCTTCAATGTATCTAATGGTATCTTCTGCCAAGCAGTTTATATTTGTTCCCAAAGTGTGTCTTGCATTAGATTTATCAATTTGAGAGGGGGGAAATAAGAAAAAAGTCAGTCATATCCAAGGATAACAGAATAATGCATAGTTTCAACATAACTTGTTTAATAGAAAATAGGAAAAATTAAATATAACTTCTTTTTAATACATTTCTTTTACACCTCATTTTAAATAATCAATATTTATTAGCAATTTACTTGACTTTTCACCCTGTATTTGAATTTCAGTGAGGTTTTTAGGAAAATCACCCCTGTCCTAACACTTTTGCACACTACCAGTAGTGTGCAAACGTGTTAGAACAGGAGTGATTTTAAACTTTATTTTGATGCTTCATAAAACATAAAGTAGTTCTTGTCCTAATACTTTTGCAGAGTATTATATATATAAGAATAATTAAGGCAGACACGTTATTTCATGGTAAATCAGAAGTATAGGCCTATTCCAGGCGAACCATCATCAGCTTCCATCTTTATTTTACAAAGGATTTTACATGAAATCTTACACGATTTCGTGTAAAATCCTTTGTAAAATAAAGATGGAAGCTGATGATGGTTCGCCTGAAATAGGCCTATACTTCTGATTTACCATGAAATAACGTGTCTGCCTTAATTTTTTTATATTTGCTCTATATGTATTTATATGCATATATATTTAGAGCTCTCTTAGAGAGTTATCCTACCGCTGTATGCACAGGATACTCCTTTGGATTCTTCTATGCCCACACTGCATGCTGATATATGTGTGTGTGTGTGTGTGTGTGTGTATATATATTCCATTTGTAAATGAGTTATTATGTGACCTAGGTTTCTACCATGAGTGGTGTCTTCAGGTGATTTGCATACCTGATTTTACCGTTTTTTTTTTTAAGAATGCTCATGTAATGGTGTTTTTATTTTTTTTAATGCTCACGTGGCAGGGAATTTTTGAACATGCAGTTTTTAAAATTACAAGAAATTATAACATTTTCATCCATGGTTGTATGAACCTAATAGGTATTTTTTAGTATGGTTACACTTAGTCATAATTTCTGGACTTTCATTCAGTAGTTCATTTTTGTTTGGGAATAGCATAATCTCTAACTTTTCTTCTTGGCACAGTCTATATATTTTGCCACCATTGTAAGTCTTGGCTGTTTTCACTATACTCCACATTATATCTGGGTCTTTTCCATATTTTGATTTCAATTTTCACACATGGCTAGCCAATTTTGCACAGTTTTCTAAGTTTTCTACTTTGAATGTAGACTTGTGATTGAACCACCTGGTCTTAAAGGTGCATTTGGTTGATCCCAAATATATTTAATTTTGGTCATTTAAGTCATGTACCTTTGCCTTGTAAATGACTTCTTTTGTGTTGCAAAGTCCTTGAAGTGGACATTTATTTTTGTCCCTGCAGTTGCATTCTTTATTAGTGGTCTTGTTTTGTACAATGCTGTCTAAATTTCTGGTGTTTTGTTTTTTTATGAAACTATCTAAATTACTAGTTCAGCTATAATTTAGCTTGATTGTGTTACTATTGAAAATTTTGTTTAATTCTGAGCCTTTTGGAAAGTGTCTATCTATCAGTTTAAAAAATATTTGTCCTATTTTGGTCTTTACTTCTAAATTAAATGGTGGGTTGAACCAGATAATGTTTCGTTTTCTATTGTTGTTTTTTGTTTGTCTGTTTGGTTGAGAACTATACTGTAAAATGTGTTTATGGCCAGATTTTCTTATATATATATATATATATATATATATATATATATATATATATACTGCTTGAAGTATGAATTGGAGTTTCATGCATTATGTAATCATCAGGTAATACTGATGGTTTTTTGATTTGCAATGTCAAGTTTTTCTAAAACCCTTTTTCCACTGTAAGATTTGGATTTAGCAACAATATTCCAGATATAAACAATACTTTCAGACTTGCACTGGTCATTCAATGGAGAAGTCTTACTTTTTGTCATGTAGAAAGAAGTGCTGACAGCAACACATGCGATTGAACACTGATTGCCAGATAACAAATAAAACTATAAGAATTGATTATTCCACTGGGGATCATGAGACCATGATAATAATCTATATCAAGCACCAGACAGAATTCTTGGAGAATCAACCGGATTACAAGTAGCAGCAACAGTCATACTAGTTATGGTCAAGTAGCAGTATTCATGGTGTGATATTGCTATTTAGTTCTTTTGTAGATTACTCAGGAGGAACCTCTTAATACAATACTATTCATGAGATACATGAATAACTATCTTGCAAATACCAAGATACCGAAATATCACCTTGTAGTAATAAGAGTCATGTGATACCGCAACACATCAGTAACCGTTTAGGTCAGAACAATAACCAAATTTTCAACACTTGCAATTATTTTTTGAAGGGTCATTATTATTAGTAGTATTAGGATCAGTCAGTTAAGTGCCATACGTGAAACACACTTGGGCGATCATGTCTCGAAAGAGACATGAATGACTGGGCAGAAGATTATCCCGCAGTAGGTTGCTATTGCTTTCTGTGGTAGACTGGTTGCCGACCAAGGCTATAGAACCCAATCTGTCCTGTTATTTAACCCATAACTGGAAGGAGGAGATGGATTAATACATTTCGCAAGGGTATTTGCGCGTAAGTGAATGCAATGAATTCAACTGGAATTCAAACTCGGCTCCCTGATTTCTTGTTCTGAGCCGATATCCACTGTACCACAATGCACATCTGCATGCGTAATAGGGTAACTGTTATTATTCAGATCAGCCAAGCATTTATTTGATATCATATTAAATCATATTTATTTGATATCATATTATAAATTTTATAGAGCTCACATTCAGATGATAATGATGTTAAATTTTACTTTGGATCGATCGTTAATAAGTGGAAGTTTAGATTTAAAAACTACATGATGTCTTTAAACAACAGTAAATATAGCAGAAGCTATAGCTTTATTCATATATTAATAAAAATTTAAAAAAACACTAACAAGAACCCAATTATTACTTCGAATATTGTTGCTAAATCCAAATCTTATGGTGGAAAAGTAAACTTATACCTTTCAGAAAAACGTGCCATTTTAAACCAAATAAATAACCCAAATCTACTTAACCAAAAAAGTAATTTAATGAACACACTACCATAGAAAAAAATACTGAAATTCTTAGACTTCAGTTGACACAGATTACTCTCTATATTAGCCTTTCTTCCTCACTTCCCTCTTTTTTTCCCCTGCAGATATTACTATTAATAACTGTGAATTACACCCCTTTGATTTCTTCTCTCTTTATTTTAACATTCTTTAATTTGAAAATTTTGATTTTATAATTTTACATTTAAAATTTTAATATTTTTATCTCTATGTATGTATATAAAAAGCAAGATGTTTGTGTGTGTATCTGTTTATCTGCCTGTATGTCTGTATTTTTTTCAACCCTTTTATTTTAGTTTTTGCTTTGGGTTTGGCTCTAAGTAGGTATAATTGTAGTTCTTAGTCTCAGCCATGATACCATTTACTCAGAGGACTTATTTAGCCTTCAAAATTCAGTTTACGACGAAAAAAAACTTATTTGATATCAATACCAGGAAATCAAAATTGGACTTACATCCATTCATTTTTCTTTCAGTCTACGGTTTCGCTTTAATTGGAAACAGTTATTGCTTTTTAGTTTTTCGTGCCAACATTCAAAGTGTCTGAGCTCCAGGACCATGGATTAGTTTTAAAGCTTTCATTACACCCGAGCAACGCTGGACTATACTGCTAGTATTTTGTATCTGTAGACATGCAAATCATACTGCAAACAACTGTTGTTTGCATGTCTCCATTAATACATAAATCTAGAACAGTCTTTAAATGTGTGGGGGGAACTACTACCAAATGATTTAAACAGTTAAGGAAGGCCAAAGAACACATCAGCTAAAGAAAAAAATAACAATAATGAAGATACTTGTCAGAATAGTTTGTGGAATAAACAAGATAACAATTTTTTAAAAAATCCAATTTTATTAACATTAATGATACAATAGAAGGTTACAAAAATATTTGTATATATATTTGCTTTCTGGCAGCACCCATCTCCTCTCTACATCCCTATTAGTATAAAATCTTTCTAAAATTACTTAATATTCAAACAAACTGATGACAAACAGTAATCAGTTCTTTTTCTATAAGCTCATGGTTATTACCTGGCAACACCCATCTCCTTTTTGTCATTGTATCTTTTTCTCAATTAGTAATTGTTTAATTAAGCCATTTGCATCCTAATGATGTAGATAGTTTTGTAAGTTTATAGTACTGATCTAGTGATACCCATCTCCTTTCAATGTTTTTAAAGCAACTATTTATACTAGTCTCCAGATTATCTGTGCTATTTCAAAAAGTGACTGTTATTATGATAATGTTTTTGAAGCAAAAATAGAGCCCTGTTAAGCCTCAAAAGGGGATTTAATAACCATGGTAATATTTTCTCTCCAGATGGTCCCATATATATGATCTATTGATATGTTGAAAAAATGATCAGTTACCTGTCCCGTTCTGGTAAGTACCTGACTCCTACTGGTATCTTCTAACTTTACAGGAACCAGGTCAGACCAAAAGAGGCATATCTCTGCTATATATTAGCGGGAGCTGTCTGATCTATATGTTTCTAGTTTTGGTATAGTCCAAACTCATCTATGCAGACTTGTGGCTGATGAAATATTTTCCAGCTTACAATTCCTTTCCCACAGATAAAACCAAAATATTAACCGGGTGGTAATAAGAAAATATCTTTGATAGATAATACAATGATCAGCTTCAGGATTCCTTGCCAGTCAGTTAAGTGCCATATGTGATTCATGCTTGGGCAATCATGTCTAAAAAGAGATATGACAGACCAGGCAGAAGATTTTAGGTTGCCGTTACTTTCTGCAGTAGATTGGTTGCCAACAAAGGCTATAGAACCCAATCTGTCCTGTTATTTGACCCATAGCTGGAGGAAGAAAAAATGGATTATCTAAACTTATTTATAAATGGAACTTTGTCTGTGTGTGTGTCTGTGTGTATCCGTTACAGACTCTGAAATGGCTGAACCAATTTTCTTGAAAATTTACACAGTTGTACTATAAGCGTCTGCGAGTGTTCTTAGCTAGGTTTTGTGTCAAGGTACCCCCGATAAATAATGAAAATCGATAATCAAAAAAATCGGGTTATAGGAGTGGTCCGATTTTAATCAAATTTGATACACTCATAGACAAATACATGAGAAACGATATTCAGCAGTTTCAAGGTTGCAGTTCTTACAATAGTGCAGAAAATTTGATATCGATACCAGGAAACCAAAATTTGACTTACATCCATTCATTTTTCTTTCAGTCTACGTTTTCTCTTTAACTGGAAACAATTATTGCTTTTTAGTCTTTCATGCCAACGTCCAAAGAGTTTGAGCTCCAGGACCATAGATTAGTTTTAAAGCTTTCATTACACCTGAGCAACGCTGGGCTATACTGCTAGTATTATTATATTAATAAGTAGTAATTACTTGGGGATCAGTTTATTACTTCATAAAAATAGAAAAAAGATCCTCGACTTTAGGTCCAATAGAAGCTTTAATTGTATTCATTTTCAATTATATTAATTTATAGCGATTCTAGCGGGATTAGATTGTCAAATCATGACGATAGAAAACCAATCTTCCACTTTATACCCAGTAGGAGCTTTGTTTCCAACTATCATATTCAGCCAGTCAAGTGCCATGCAGGATACACACTTGGAGGATCATGTCTTGAAAGAAACACGACTGACTGGGCAGAAGATTATTCCTGCAGTAGGTTGTCATTACTTTCAACCAAGGCGACAGAACCCAATCTGTTCTGCTATTTAACCCATAGAAGACCAGCAGAAGAGACTGATTAATACCTTTCCTAAGGATATTTGCACGTAGGAAAAGTATTAATCCATCTTTTTTGCTCATCAGCTGGATATAAAAGAAGTAAAAGTTATGAGTCGGTCTGGTAAAGCTTCTACTTATAAATAAAATTGGTATGATATAGAGTATACCCTATTGGAAGGATTAAGAGAAAAAAAATATGTATTGACATTAGCCTAGTTAAGGACTTAGAGACAATTGATCCTAAGTCGGACAGTGACTTTAATGGGATACTGAAAAATGAGCACTCGGATGGTAATGAGGATCAAAGAGAAGCACAAATTACTAATGAGATCCGTGCTAATAAAGTTGATTTTAATGATGCAAAACAGCTGGACCTTGAAATTGGAGGAATCCTGAAGCATATAAAGAAGTGGAAGATATTGTTCAAAAATATATTTTCACAAGTTGGATATATAAGTCAGTCAATCAAGTGCCATACATAATACACACCTGGTCGATCATGTCTTGAAAGAGACATGACTGACTGAGCAGAAGATTTTCCAGCAGTAGGTTGCCATTACTTTCTGTGGTAGACTGGTTGCCAATCCAAGCTATAGAACCCAATCTCTCCAGCCATTTAACTCATACATGAAGAGAAAAGATAGATTAATACTTTTCCCAAGGGTATTTGTGTGTAAGTGAATGCAGTGAATTTGACTCTCTGATTTCTTGTTCCGAGCTGATATCAACTGCACAACAATGCACATCTGCTTATGTATATGTAACATAAAGGAAGTAGATAATAAAATTCAAAGAAAAGTTTGGCTTTTGGTCAAAAGAATTGGAAAAAAATATTTAAATGAAATGCAGAAAATGTCATATTTTAGTGTCACCAAGAGAGCATTGCAGGGACACAGGTTGTAGTGAGGTTCCTTTATTTTGGAGAATAAACTTTATTTCTACAAGAAAGTAATCAAGAATACTACAGTGCAATGCTTCTTGAAGATAAAATGGTTTGAAAAATGGAAATAAATGATTGTTATTGACTTTGTGCAGCACTAATCTTTCAATCAAAGACATGCTGCTTTGCCTTATTTTATGTGATATCACATGACATATCACATAAAATATGTGATATCACATGACATATCACATAAAATGTCATAGCAAGAACTGAATGAATATAAAAAACAAAAAAAATTAAAAAGTATTCCTTGTTGTTATATACTAAGACTGTTTTGTTTTTATACTTACTAAACTTTCTTTAGTATAATAGGTCAAATTGCAGTGGAAAGTTTTGCCCTGATTGCCCAAGATAGACCTACTCGCCTTGAAAATCAGCATTCTAAATTTTAACTTTTATATAAACCCCTGAAGGTCATACTGAAATATATAACTATTTTTGTTATAAGGCACATATGACAGTTTTCTTTTTACTTGATTGATATTTAAATGTCATAACTTACAAGATATCTAACAGCTTTTCACTCATTTCATAATTATTAAAAAAAAAAAAAGATTTCAATTGAATTTGCAAAAATGTCATATTTTAGTATCCCCATGAGGCATTGCAGAGACACAGATTGTGGTGAGGTTTCTTTATTTTAGAGAATAAACTTTATTTCTACAAGAAAGTAGCCAAGAATATTGCAATGCAAAGCCTCTTGGAGATTAGATTATTTGAAAAATGAAAACAACAAATGTTTTTGGTTTACTTTAACAAGTTTTAAAGGGATCACTAAACAGACACAAAAATGTGGATGATTGTTTGTCATGTTATTAAATTACCATAGCTAAAGAATACCATCATTAAAACAAGAAAATTTGTATCTAGTCAGGAAGATTTGTTTAAATGGCAAATTTTGTTGAATTCACAAGATTCAATTTTCTTATACTTGTTAAGAAATTCATCCATTGGACAGCTGGTTCCACAGCCGGGAATATCTAAAAGTCGTTCATTTAGATAGATCTGTACAATGTATTCTGTTGCCTGTTCCATAAACAAGTTATTCTCGTTTCTCTGCATATAGATTCCTTCTTGTGGAATACAGTGGTATGTGACTATAGCAATGTTGGCAGCAAATGGTAAGATGTAACTGGAACGGAATTTTCTGTGATGTTGCGCCTGGAAATTTTCTGCTTTTAAAGGCTTGGTGTCTTTGAAAAGTCCAAGATCGGAATAGACAGGAGCAAGGGTTTCTCCATGACCAAACATGAAATGGCCTTTGGTATAACTAAAAATAAAAGAATAAAAGAACAGATAACATTTGTGAATGCTTGTTTCTTTTTGTTTTTTGTTCACTTTTATAGTCAGTTAAGTGTCATACATGATACATGCCTGGGCAATCATGTCTCAAGATTTTCTCACAGTAGGTTGCCATTACATTCTGCAGTAGACTGGTTATTAACTATGGCTATAGAGCCTAATTTGTTCTGCTACTTAATCAATAGCTGGAGGGAAAAGAGATGGATTACTACTTTTTTCAAAGGTATTTGTGCGTAAGTGAATGCAATGAATTCAAACTGCTCTCTTATTTCTTGTACTGAGCTAATATCCACTGCACCATAACACACATCCATGCACTTTTATAACAGAGCTGTAAAAGCAGTATTTTCAGTAGCTACTTCTGGTAACATTTAGAATTATGTGTATGTGTATGTGTATAATATACATACATATTGTCTAAGATGATGTGTTGAGCTTTTCATTGTTGGTATAGTATATTGTTCTCACTCAATAAATCCCAGGCTAAATTAATAAAACAACTTTTAGGCAAAATTTGACTTTATTCATCAACATAGTCTCCTTCTAGGGTGATACACTGATTCCAACGCTTCTCTAACAATTTGATGTCTTTGGCCTCAAAATACACCTCAGTTTCTGATATGACTTCTTCATTGGAGCCAAATCTCTTTCTCTGGAGCATTCTTTTGAGATCTGCAAACAGCCAGTATTCGCTGGAGGCCAGATCTGGAGAATAAGGTGGATGCAGAAGCAATTCAAAGTTTTACCATCATTGCTATCAATTTGTAACATGGTACATTGTCTTAGTGAAAGATTATTTTTTTTCTTATTATTTGTGGTTATTTTTGGGCAATTTCTTCTTTCAAATGCACCAATAATGCTATAAAATATTCACTATTGATGGTTCTTCCTTACTCAAGATAATCAGCGACAAAATATCTTATAAATCCAAAAATACAGAGACCAAAAACTTGCCTGCTGATGTTTGTGTCTTTGGTCACTTTGGACGACTTTCACCTGCTGCTGTCCACTAAGCTGACTGCTGATTTGACTTCAAAGTGAGGTGGTGGGTTCATGTTTCATCTATTGTCACATATTTATGCAAAAACTCTTTGTTGCATTGAAAGAGTTGCAAACAATGCTCTGATCATCAACGCACTAATTTTTTGATTGACTGTGAGCAAACGCAGCACTCACTTAGAACACAGCTTTGTCATTGACAAATGTTCATGCAAAATGGTGAATACACTGCTTTCTGATATGTTCAACTCCTCTGTTATCTCACACAACCTCAATTTATGATCAGCCAAAACAAGTTTGTGGATTTTTTAGTTTTTTTCCAAGACAACTACTGATTTTGGGGGACCTGAGCATCAGCATCATTTGTGTCTGTACAACCACGTTTAAAGTCAGCATATCACCTCTTAACCATTATTTCTGATGAAGCAGAATTCGAATAACACTTATTAAGCCATTGCTTTGCTTGAATAGTATTTGTTTTTCCAACAGAAAACAATGTTTTACCAACACATGAAATTCAGATTTTTCCATTGTTTTGAAAATTTGCAACAGTAGCTTCATTTAAATAACAGTAATTTGCAAACTAATAATCTGATTAGGCCCAAATTTTGTCATGTGTCATTTGAAGGTTAGTACTTTATAAAAATCATTTGAATTTTGTATTAGTGGCACCGTTTATATGTTCGGCCCGGGACATATTGAGTGAAGTGGTATTTATTTATATGTTTATTATAAATTATAATCTAGAACATATACAGATTATTGAAAAATCAACACAGAGCACCAAAACCACAGAGATATAATTAACTACTCAGACAAACAAACACTGACAAATTGAAAATCAGTGACAGAGTTCCTAAAATTACAACAAAGAAGGTGTATATATTTTTAAAAACCACAAGCTGGAATTCTACCGAAAATTACCCACTAGAATTATCAACCCAACAAAATCAGAGATTGGTAGAATTAGTAAGATAATACTAAAAAGAGTTAACAGACAAAAAAAAAAAAAAAAACAACTCTAACCCATACAATGGAGGGTACATTGGAGGTAAGCGACTGGTTCGAGAACTTTGAAGAAAAAAATGATGCTACTTTCCTACAATTCAACATCGTAGACTTTTACCCATTGGTATCTGAGAGCCTCTTCAATCTTGCCCGAGAATTTGTGGAATTTTATTTGGACATCTCAAAAGATGAAATCGAAATAATCTTGAACTGCAGAAAATCAGTTCTCATCCACAACGACGAACAGTGACCCAAAAACTCAACGAATCTATGAGAGCTCTGGATTCTGCAGAATCTTTGGATCTAGTTGGATTATTTCTCCTGTACAACTTCACGGTGTATAAAGAAATCAACATTGAAAATATAGGACTTTATAAAGATGACGGACTCATTATAGTAAATAAATCCACTGGAGGTTGATAGACTTAGAAAATTTATTCATAGTTTTTAAATCTTTTGGTCTTAACCCTAATATAAAACAAGTTGACTTCTTAGACATAACATTAGACTTAGTCTCTAACACTTTTCAACCTTACATGAAAAATAATACTAACCCAATCTATATATAAACCCCTAACTCTAATCACCCACCATCTGTTATCAAACATATTCCATCATCAGTTGAACACCACATATACATTTCTCAAATAAATATTCAATAAGCACAAAACAATTTACAATAAAATTCTTAGAGACAGCGGCTATCAGTCCTCCAAGATTAGGTTTGTGGAAAAATTTAGTAGCCCAAAAAGAAAAAAATAGAAACAGGAAAATCATATGGTATAACCCTCCATTTAATCAGTTAATTTTTAAAATGGGGTATAAATTTCTTAAGCTAATAGATAAACATTTCCCCAAAAATAACCTTCTTAGCAAAATTTTCAATAGGAATACAATAAAACTCAGTTATTTCTGCTCCAACAATTTAGAAAAAATAATTAAATTACATAACAATAAAATATTGAAATCATACAACAAAAATAACTCTAACACTCATATCAGTTTGCCTCGTAATAATAACTTTTGTAATTGTAGAAACCTGAACCAATGCCCCATACCTGATAAATGCTTAACAAAATCCCTAGTATATATATATATATATATATATATATATATATATATATATATATATGTGTGTTCGATTTCATCCATGGAGAATCCTAAGGATGCTAAAATTTATATCAGAAACACAATGAACATTTTTAAAAAGAGCTTTTACAATCACCTCTCATCCTTCAATAACATGGACAAACAAAATTTGACATCACTTTCTAAATATTTTTAGAAGTTAAAAAATGAAAATAAAAAGACTAAAGTTAAATAGAAAATCCTCAAACAGGCCAGAACATCTAAATCGTTAAAAGAACTATGTTTCCTTTATCTTCAAGAAAAAATGGAAATCATTAAATACTTGAGGAGCAACATATTATTAAACCAGAGGCATGAAACCACAGTAAACTACAAACACATTAACAAACTAACCTTACAATCATGCTAAAATTCAAAAGCTGAAGTTAAGATCTCTAGAAACGATAAACCTTTATAGTATTAACAACACTCAACCTCAAATTTTACCTTTATTTCATACTACAAACTGGGATTTAATTAAAGTTTTATATAAAAAAAACTTTCCTAAATTTTAAATTAAGATTAAATACAAAAAATAGATTAATTATAAAAACTAAATTTAAATACAAAAATATTTGTAGTCGTATACTCCACTAATACAGGTATGTTTACCACTCAATCACCGAAGTTAAGCAACGTTGAGCCTGGTCAGTACTTAGATGGGTGACCACTTGGGAATACCAGGTGCTGTAAGCGTATAGTGACGGATGTGCGTTGTGGTGCAGTGGATATCGGTTCGGAAAGAGAAATTGGTGAGCCAAGTTCGAATTCCAGTTGAATACCCTGCATTTACTTAAGCACTGGTCCCCTTGGGAAAAGGTATTAATCTGTCCCTTCCCCTCCAGCTATGGGTTAAATAACAGGAGTAGGACTTGGGGACCCTGCTCTTAAAAACAAATCCCAATGAATCTTGATACTCGAAAAGAAAAATGTTGTAAAATAACATTACCCAAAATCGTTGATTATGACCTTAAATGATCCCATAAGGATTGATAGGTCGTTAAACCTCCAAACAAACAAACAAACAAACAAGTATGTTTACCAAATAGCAATTCTTATCCTCTTCTTAGTGCCTCCTCTCCTACTCCCCCACCTCATATACATTTCCTTATTTTTTCCTTTTGTTAAACCCAAAGTACTGACCATAAAGGCTGTAAAGGACCATACCTTATCTTCTACTGTTAATCTGTCAATAAAATTTTCAACATGTCCATTAATCACCTCTCTCCTCTACCCCTTCCTTCTTTTCGTTCAAATTCTAACTGACAATTTACAACTCTAATTTCCCATTTTCCACCCCACCTACCTCTCACACATAATTCATGAATATAAGAAAGAATTTCCATTTTCTTTTCACACTACCCAATGAGACATTGTCTTTTCAATATCGAAACAGACTGTACACTTTGTAGTAGAGGATAATTTGTACATGTTCTAAACTATAATTTATAATAAATATTCATAGCTCTATTTATATTGAACACTGTTTTAAATTAATGTTTTGAACATTGTTAATTTTTTCTTCGTTTCCTATTCACTTGGATATATATATGTTAGAAAATTAAATCTGACTTATTTATTTGTTTAAACGTTACAGTAGAAGTTCGGTTTTTATTATTAAACAATACTTCTGAGATGAAGCAGTATTAATATAATTTAGAGTGTTCGTCATCTTTATTGCCATATTCATAATGCTTCAGCTGTTGTACACTCTGGAATTTGGAACAGAACCCTTTATTTCAATCTCTAGAGTATATTGTTCTAGTTCCATGAGTCATGCCACTTCCAGATGTCTTAGTTATCTCCCTTCAACTCAACTCTCTAAGTTTTTTTGTTCCCTACTGGTGTAGCCAGGTATTGAACTCACTACTCTTTTGATCAAGTAACTGGATCCATCCAATGCCTTTATCCACTAGTCCAATCACCTCATGGCTGAAATGTCTTGAACATGGCAACAAAGAAGAGGATAACAGTCTGAACAATGTAAATGATATTTTTTTTTTAATCATATCACCTCGAGCAAGGCAGTAACGCCACTGATGCACAGGGGGCCATATAAGAGTGAAAAGATTGGAAAAGAGAAAGCCGGAAACCACATCTTAAACAGGGAACAAGGGATGAGCCTCTTCACCTGTTCAATAGATGTGGGTGGAGTGTGAACCGGGCAATAGTTCAGTCTATCTACTCCAATTGAAAAAAAAAAAGAGAAAAGAAAAGAGTAAAAAAGATTGGAAAAGAGAAAGCCGGAAACCATATCCTAAACAGGGAACAAGGGATGAGCCTCTTCACCTGTTGATTGACATTGCATTTAAATCTTTGGAGATCAAAGTTAGCTGGAAGAGAGTTCCATAAGTGAAAAGTGCGAGAAAAGAAACTTAGCAAAGAACTTGTGGTTGCATCTAACTAATTCAACTGTAAAATGATGAGACCTTGTTGCCAATCTAGTACTGCACTTCAATTCTTGAAGTCTAGGGGCTGTAGAGCAAATCTTATGCAAGCAATGACCATAAAAGTATTTATAGAAAAGGTACAAACCAAACTTTGAAAAAGACACTTACTTTTTTCCTGTCTTGTGAGCATTCACCGACGTGAGGATACTGTAAAGAAGATCTTTCATGATTGGACAACTCTGTTGGTAATTCACCTTGTAACCATAAGCATTGATCCAATATTGCTGCCAAGGGGTTGGAGAAAGGAAGAAAAGCGAAAAAAAAAAATGTTACCTCACTTAAATATCTCAAGACTTAAGTTAAAAAATGATACAATTTAATTTCTGATAAGTCATAAATCACAATGGTTAATGGTACAGAGAACAGTATCAGTAAGTCAGTCAGTAAGTGATACATGCTTTGGGCGATCATTTCTCAAAAGAGATATGACTGACTGAGCAGAAGATTATCCCGCAATAGGTTGCCATTACTTTCTGCGGTAGACTGGTTGCCAGCCAAGGCTATAGTACTCAATCTGTCCTAATATTTAACCCATAACTGGAAGGAGAAGAGATAGATTATATTACATTATTATTTTAAATATAATTAGTAGGGGATCAGTTTATTACTTCATAACAATATAAAAACGATCTTCCAATTTATGCCCAGTAAAAGTTTTCATTATGTTTCCAACTATTATATTCAGTCAGTCAGTTAAGTGCCATATGTGATACATGCTTTGGGCGATCATGTCTCGAAAGAGACATGACTGACTGGTCAGAAGATTATCCTGCAGTAGGTTGCCATTGCTTTCTGCAGTAGAGTGGTTGCCAGCCAAGGCTATAGAACCCAATCTGTTCTATTATTTAACCCATACCTGGAGAGAAGAGATGGATTAATACATTTTCCAAGGGTATTTGTGCATAAGTGAATGCAAGGAATTCAACTGGAATTCAAACTCGGCACCCCAATTTGTCATTCCGATTTGATATCCACTGCACCACAACGCACATCCACGAGTATCAGTAAATGAAGTTCCAAATTCTAGTTGCATCAAGATACATTCACTTTGAATTAATCAGTCAGTTAAGTGCCATACGTGAAACACGCTTGGGTGATCATGTCTCGAAAGAGACATGACTGACTGGGCAGAAGATTATCCCGCAGTAGGTTGCCATTGCTTTCTGCGGTAGATTGGTTGCCGACCAAGGCTATAGAACCCAATCTGTCCTGCTATTTAACCCATAACTGGAAGGAATAGACGGATTAATACCTTTCCCAAGGGTATTTGCGCGTAAGTGAATACAATGGATTCAACTGGAATTCGAACTTGGCTTCCCGGTTTCTCGTTCCGAGCCGATATCCACTGTACCAAAACGCACATCCTTATATATATATATATATATATATATATATATATATATATATATATATATATTAGTCATCCACACCACATGCAAGCCTGTTTCGCAGTATCACAGCTCATCAGTGTGGGTAGACGCATCCACTCGCCTCGGGCCGGGATCGAAACTCGACTGATTTGGCATCAGTCGGAGTCGCTACTCCCTAAGCCATCGACGCATTTCCCTTTAACGCTAGGTAAATAGCTGTGCAGTTGAAGCCTTTTAATATACAAATTAATGATATCCAAAAAGTTTTGATGTATTTTGTGCACACACACACATATATATATACAGGTTCAGTTGTAATTTTAAGTGGATACCCATATTTGAATATCAGTTCTTGAGAATTGATAACAAAGATAAATGCTATTTATTTATCAGATTGTTTATTGGAATGGTTGGCAAAACATTGCACAATTGCCAATTGTTTCAAGCTTTCTCAAATGGTAAATGGTAAAGATTTCCTTAGTTAGTTCAGATATTTTAATAATTTAGTAAAAGTTTATAAATTTATAAATAAAAAATTTTTTTCACATTTATTTTTTTATAAATTGGTAAATGATAAATATTGCATTGAATTAGTTTTAATTGTATTAGTTTATAAAATCTTGTAAATATAGAATTATTTTTGTAAATAAAAAAATTTAATATTTTTATTGTAAATTCTGAAGAGCAAAAAAATGTATAAAGTGATTTTCATATGTTTAGGTTTCATTCCAATCCTAATCATTGATTTTTAAAGCAATAAACATTGCCAAGGAGTGAAGGTAGTTAAAAAAAGCAGTGTCATGGGGAAAAAAAACTGTTCTTTTTGACACTGTCTCTTATTGTGGGGGCACGTTCCTCCATGTTTGCCATTGTTTTAATGTGAAGTGGTCATACACATGTATATAACCCAAGAACAAAAAATTGAAAAAGATTTCAAGTTTGCAGAATTCTTTCATATTATTAATATAAAATTATGCAAATGTTTCTTTCATGGTCAACTCTATCCAGCCATGCCTAGTCTTTTTTTCTATATGCTGTGTTCCTTCAGAATATAGGTGATTATGGCTCTCCACAACTTCCTGTTCCTTGTGGCTGTTAGAAATTTTTATCTTTTTGCTATTTCTCTTAATCCCAAGGCTTATGGCCACATCACCAGTCCCCATACTATCACTGAAGTTAAGCAATGTTGGGTCTAGTCATACCTAGATGGGTGCCTGTTTGGGAATACTAAGTTCTGTAAGCTTGGATGTGTAGGTGGTGATAATGGCTCAGAATTGTTAATCAGTGAGCCAAATTCCAATAACCTTTGGTTTCGTTTTATTCACTTATGTGCAAATATTCTTAAGAAGGGTATGAATCTGCATCTTCTACCCCCAGCTATGGGTTAATTAGTAAGACTTGTATCACCAAATTGTTATTCAGTCAGTTAAGTGCCATACAAACAGCCCATGATCAGAACACCTCTCTAAGCACTACTAAAACGTTTAGGCTACTTATGACCAGTCAGAAGTAGCTGCCAGCAAATTGCCAACCCAATACCATCACAATAGAAAGTCAAAGACACTGGCTAGTCTGATCAAAAAGTTAAGATCATTGTAGTCCTGTTAAAAGAAAGAAGGTAAAAGCTTGTAAAATGTATAAACCTGAACAGAGGACAAAGGATGAATCTCTATGCTTTATATTTTTTCTGTAATCATTTCACCCCATGCAAGACTGAGATGCAAGTGGTCACATTGAGTGAAAGAAACTGAGAAAATGTTATTGAAGAGAAAGGATGTTGTAGTATTGGACTCTGTATACTACCTGCTCTTCCCTACTATTGGGACAATGGACTGCTCCTACTTATAAATATAGCAAGTAGTCACAAGTAAAAAGGATTTGAATAGGACTTGATTTACTTAAGTATATTTAGTAAACCTCTTCTTCATTGTTTCATTTATTGAGTTTTCTGTCTCTTTGATACTCCCTCTAAAGCCTTTCTAATCTTTGGCTAATTTTAAAAAAGACAAAGTTGCAACGGAGGACAATAAAAGAAAAGCATTCAAGGAGGCGGTTGATGACAATTGACATTGCATTTAAGTTTTGGAAAATTGTAGTTGATATGAAACCAAGAGGCCAAAATTTTCACAAGTTTTTTTCTTTTTAATCATATCACCCCAAGCAAGGCGGTAACGCCACTGATGCGCAGGGGGCTACATAAGAGTAAGAAGAAAACCAGAAACCACAGGGAACAAGGGCTGAGCCTCTACACCTGTTCAATAGACATGGGTGGAGTGTGAACCGGGCGATAGTTTAGTCTATCTACTCCAATTGGAAAAGAGAAAAAGAGTAAAAAGATTGGAAAAGAGAAAAGCGGAAACCACATCTTAAACAGGGAACAAGGGATGAGCCTCTACACCTGTTCAATAGACATGGGTGGAGTGTGAACCGGGCGATAGTTTAGTCTATCTACTCCACTTGAAAAAAAAAAAAAGAGCAAAAGAATGGAAAAGAGTAAACCGGAAACCACATCCTAAACAGGGAACAAGGGATGAGCCTCTACACCTGTTCAAATGACATACTTTTAAATGTTATCAAATAAAATCAAAGATTAAAAAAATACTCACAAATATGAACTTAATTTATTGTGCAGCTTATTTAGTGTGAAATCTGTGCCTGCTGTTTTTTTTTTCCGTGAGTTCTTCAATGTTTCATCAAATAAGTGATAACCAGACCCATATTGAGAAGTGAAAGAGGACAATCAGTTAGCATAGAACTTACAGTTACAACTAGTAATTTCAACAGTAAAATGATGAGATCTAAGTACTAATCTAGTACAAGTTACCAAAGAGGAAAGCTCATTAGAACAATTACAGTGAAATTTTTTATAGAAAAGATACCGGGAAGGTAGGTTATGCCTGTGGGAAAACACTGAAAATAAAAATCAAATTTACCAACCTTGATGTCTGAGAGGTACTCAAAAGTTAGTGTGTCTTCATGATCCATCAATCGACACCAGTCAGAGCTATTTAGCAGGCACTGTTCAAAAGCGCACAACACATACATTACACGGACATCACCTGTAACAGAGAAGCTTGATTAAAAACATCAAAAGATGGTTTGCTTGTTAGTCAGAAAATAGAAACAGAAAACCAAAGTTTAAATCTAATGTTGTGTCGTCACTTGTCCCATGTGGATAAGAAGAAATAGGAAGAAACATTACTGTTTTTCAAGGAGACTGACAGATAAACGTTATCATATATGAACAGGGGGTGGACTAAATAATAAAAACACCTTGAAATTTCAAGCAAATTTATTTCATTATGGAGTAGGATCACTTTTGGTAGTACATACAGATTGAATTCTGCTTGGAATTAATACTCTTTGTAAAAACATGAATCCATCTTTCCATTTAACGGTGGGTAAGTAGCTGTGCAGTTGAAGTCTTTTAATATACAAATTAATGATAGCCAAAAAAGTTTCTGATGTATTCTGTGCAGATATATAGGTTCAGTTGTAATTTTAAGTGGATACCCATACTTGAATATCAATTCTTGATAATTGATAAACAAAGATAATAAATGCTATTTATTTATCAGATTGTTTATTGGAATGTTTGGCAAAACATTTCAATTGTTTCTAAACAAATTTTTATTCATTCTTTAGCTAAAACACTCTCTAATTCTTTCAATGATGATGGTGGAGGATATCGACTCCTCACTTGTTTTTCTAAAATGAACCATAAATGTTCAGTGATGTTGAAATCTGGGGACTGTTGGGTCAGATAAAATGTTCTACTTCACTAGAATATTCCCCATGCCTTTCAGCTACAACTTTAGCAGTATGAATAGGTGCATTATCATCCTGAAACATGGCATTGCCCCTTGAAAACGGTTCTTGGACCATAGGATGAACTTGATCACTTAAAATACTTTAAAAAAATTTGACTGTTGATTTTAATAAACTTATTTAGAAAACATCTGTAAAAAAAAAAAAAATTTAGCAAAATACTAATATTAAATCAACAAACATAAAAATAGACAAGATTTTGAAAGTTTAATCAAGTTTTCCAAATTATACTATTATGGTACTAGGTGTTTCCATTACTTCGTCTACCCCCTGTGTTTACGCTCATTCAGTAATGAATTAGAGCACTCTGGCTATTGGGCATGTATAATGATAATCAGTTAAGTGCCATACGTGATACACGCTTTGGGCAATCATGTCTCGAAAGAGACATGACTGACTGGGCAGAAGATTATCCCACAGTAGGTTGCCATTGCTTTCTGCAGTAGACTGGTTGCCAACAAAGGCTATAGAACCCAGTCTGTCCTGTTATTTGACCCATAACTGGAAGGAAGAGACGGATTAATACCTTTCCCAAGGGTATTTGCACATATATGATTGCAACGAATTCAACTGGAATTCAAACTTGGCTCTACCGATTTCTCATTCTGAGTTGATATTCACTGGACCACAAATATGCACACTAAAAATCTGCCTTCTTCTACCAAGCACCCATAGCCCAGAGGTAGAATTGCCAACTGATGCCAATTCGGTCGGGTTTCAATCCTGGGTTAAAAACAATCAGTCTAACCGTACTGATGAGCTGTGATACAGCAAAACAGATCTGTCTGCGGATGACTATATATATATATATATATATATATATATATATATATATTAAAAAAGGATTAATTCAAAGATGTTGAATAGCCATTTCGATATGAAGATCCCCACGGGGGACGACACATCACCTCAGCAACAGAAAAAACCTTTCAGAAACTGGAGAAAAATTAGTCTACTTTTCCTTTTTAAATAGATTGCAAAGAAATTAAAAAATAAATAATAAAATAAAATAAAATAAAAAGAAAAATAAAGGGAAAGAAAAAGAAAAAGAAAAAGATAGAATAAAATCAAATAAATAAGAAAAGGAAAAAAAATGAAAAAAAATTGACATCGTCTGGGTTCGCAAAAAAAAGGGAGAATGTAACTAAAAATTAACAGACAGCCGTGTTAAATCGATGTAAGTTTAAGCAACACGGAAAAAAGGTGGTAAGAGAGATAAAAGAAGGAAGGGAGGGAAAAAGAAAGAAACTAAAGAAAAAATTTTTTTTTAAATATTACAGACGCTGGACAAATTCAAAAACCTAATTTCCCCAAAACGTTGAAGTATTAGAAAAAGGCCTTTACTTAAAAAGGCATAATTATTAATAAAAGGGAATAAAAAGATATAGGATTTAAAATAAAATTATTTTTAAAAAAATTAGGTCATTTGAAATTAAACTAAATAAAGACAACACTAGGTTAAAAAAAAAAAAAAATTAATTACAATTATTATATACATACCTATAGAAGTACACACATACATACATATACACACACAATTCTACGAATAAGAATACATATATACATACACATACATACATTCAATTTATTACACACTTATATACATATACATGCGCATACACACATATATATGTGTGTACACACCTATATACAAAAAATTCATATACACATAATATACATGTGTACACATACATGCACACATACACACACACACACATATATATATATACATATTCCATATGCACTCACACACATACATATTAATGAATATTATGAAAAGGAGCATTTAAATAGCTAAAAAATTTTTTTTCAAAATTACATATAGCCCACATACATAAATACATATATACATATACATACATATATATATATACAAATATGCACATCCACACACAAACACATATACATAAAAAAAAAAAATTAAAATTAAAAATTTTTTTTTTTTTTTTTTTAAATATTAAAAAAATTATAGAAAAATTTAGAATTTAAAAATTAGAAGTTAAAATCCGCCCTATGGCGGCACTTGTTTATAAATTCCCTCCTAAAGTTCAAAAGTAAGTCCTGATAAATGATGGTTCCTACCAACCCTTTCTCAAAGAAAATAGTTCTCCCACCTATATAAATAGTTTATCCAACCACCCCAAGAATATTATAAGACAAATACCCAAGATAGTAAATAATAGGGTTAACCAATTATCTTCCAATATAAAAATTTTCAACGCAAGCAAAGAAATTTACGATAAGGCCCTTCAGAAAAGCGGTTTTGTTAATAAGTTAAAGTATGATAAGCCTGCTATAAACCCAGAATCATCAAAAACTAAAAACACCCGAAAATGTAGAAAAAGGAAGATAATTTGGTTTAACCCTCCTTATTGTAAGCTAACTAATATAAATATTGGTAAGTATTTTCTCAAATTAATCGATAAACATTTTAATAATAATAACAATCCCTTAAATAAAATTTTTAATAGATTCACCCTAAAAATTAGTTATTCTTGCACCTCAAATATAGATAATATAATTAATTCCCACAATAAACAAATTTTAATGAACCTAAATAATACGGAAGCTAAATCTGGAATTGTCGACAAATGCAATTGTTATTCGGTGGATGCCTGCCCGGTGCAAGGCAAATGTAAATCCACCCATGTAATTTATGAAGCCCGCATTTCTCCATCTAATAACAAGGACAATTACCGGACCTATATTGGCATGTCCGCGGGCTCTTTCAAACAGAGGCTTTATAATCACAGGTACTCGTTTTCGAACCCTAAACAGAGATTCCAGACGGCACTATCACGTAGGTTCTGGGAAATGAAGGAGGTAGGGCAGGACCCTATAATCAGCTGGAAATTAATAGGCTCAGCTTGTACTCCTAAAAGTTTTCGTGATAGGTGTCGTCTGTGTTTATTGGAGAAGATTCTGATTTTGAAGTATCCTCATCAGGACTTACTTTTGAACTTTAGGAGGGAATTTATAAACAAGTGCCGCCATAGGGCGGATTTTAACTTCTAATTTTTAATTTTTAAATTCTAAATTTTTCTATAATTTTTTTAATATTTAAAAAAAAAATTTTAATTTTAATTTAAATTTTTTTATTTTTTTTTATTTATGTATATGTGTTTGTGTGTGGATGTGCATATTTGTATATATATATATATGTATGTATATGTATATATGTATTTATGTATGTGGGCTATATGTAATTTTGAAAAAAATTTTTTTAGCTATTTAAATGCTCCTTTTCATAATATTCATTAATATGTATGTGTGTGAGTGCATATGGAATATGTATATATATATATGTGTGTGTATGTGTGCATGTATGTGTACACATGTATATTATGTGTATATGAATTTTTTGTATATAGGTGTGTACACACATATATATGTGTGTATGCGCATGTATATGTATATAAGTGTGTAATAAATTGAATGTATGTATGTGTGTGTATGTGTATGTATATATGTATTCTTATTCGTAGAATTGTGTGTGTATATGTATGTATGTGTGTACTTCTATAGGTATGTATATAATAATTGTAATTAATTTTTTTTTTTTTTTTTTTAACCTAGTGTTGTCTTTATTTAGTTTAATTTCAAATGACCTAATTTTTAAAAAAAATAATTTTATTTTAAATCCTATATCTTTTTATTCCCTTTTATTAATAATTATGCCTTTTTAAGTAAAGGCCTTTTTCTAATACTTCAACGTTTTGGGGAAATTAGGTTTTTGAATTTGTCCAGCGTCTGTAATATTTAAAAAAAATTTTTTTCTTTAGTTTCTTTCTTTTTCCCTCCCTTCCTTCTTTTATCTCTCTTACCACCTTTTTTCCGTGTTGCTTAAACTTACGTCGATTTAACACGGCTGTCTGTTAATTTTTAGTTACATTCTCCCTTTTTTTTGCGAACCCAGACGATGTCAATTTTTTTTCATTTTTTTTTCCTTTTCTTATTTATTTGATTTTATTCTATCTTTTCCTTTTTCTTTTTCTTTTTCTTTCCCTTTATTTTTATTTTTATTTTATTTTATTTTATTATTTATTTTTTAATTTCTTTGCAATCTATTTAAAAAGGAAAGGTAGACTAATTTTTCTCCAGTTTCTGAAAGGTTTTTTCTGTTGCTGAGGTGATGTGTCGTCCCCCGTGGGGATCTTCATATCAAAATGGCCATTCAACATCTTTGAATTAATCCTTTTTTAATATGTATTTGCTCTGTAATATTTTATTACATGGAGCTCTCTTCCTGTATCATTTTTTAATATTAAAATAAATTTGTAATATTAATTAGGATCGGGTTTTTTGGAATTTACCTTCCTGCTTTTTTCCCTTGGATTGAAGTATCTGAATTAAAATATATATATATATATATATATATATATATATCAGGTGATATTTTAAAAACAAATGGTGAAAATGATTTAGTTTAGAAAATATAAGATGAATTCATAGTTATTATTTTGACTATATTTATAATTATAGTTATTATCATAAAATTAAGGAGGTGTGGTTGGAGGAATTTAATATGATTTGTGGGTGTGTCAGTATTACTCAATTAAAAGTGAGAATTAGGTTAACTCCAATATACCTTAGTATACCATAATTACTTAATGCCAATTTTGACCTAAACAATCCAGCCCCTTTAACAGATAAAGAAGTATAAAATTGAATTTTAAAAAACCTAAAATCTAACCTGCTGTTAAAAACTATTTTCTACATGTTTGAATAATGTATGTTCCTAGTATGTATCTTCTCCACACAAAATAAAAAAGTGTCATGTTTTGACATAAAGCAACAATGTTCTCCATGCAACCCAAATGTTCAGCTCCAGAATTCAACCTAATTCCCACTGATTGATATATATCCCACAGTTTGATAATTTTAATTTTTAAAAAGTGCTCAATGCAGATGTAGAGCATTTATAGATACGGTTATTTTTAGTGTTTTAATAATAACATATGGAACTGCAACTTAAAAGCTTTCAGGTTTTATGATTATCAATAATTGTAATATATTGCCTTGAACAGCAAAAATAACTGACATGTACACCAGCCATGGGTAAGGTCAACAAAGGTGGTTGACAATACATCCTGCCATAGATAAAAGTCAACAGGGGGCAAAGGTGATTGACAAACATATCCGGCTGTAGATGGCGTCAATAAGGTGACAACCCGAGAAAGCAAAAATGTGTGGGAGTTTTAAGAATATATAAAGTCTAGAATTTTTGGCTGAAGAGACAGAGAACTCCTGCTGGTTTCCGACTCCTGATGGCTCCACATGTGTGCGACACTCTCTGGCTGCCTTTCTGCTCAACACAAGTGTCACTGATGAAGAATAAAAATAATAGATTAAATTTTTATATATACATGTTCCTCATTGTTTGTCCAGATCCAGCGGCGTAATATACTACATAATTCTATAAACTTTAATGTAGATAGAATTCGTAAATTAATATATAGCGGAATAAAAAATCTCAATCTTAAGATAATAATACAGACTAAATTAAAGAAAAATTGAAGGTTAGCATCAGCAATATAAGACAAGAATAGTTCTCTAAGTAGTTTTGTTTTGGACATGTCAAAGTTTACAAGTCATTTCTTGTCCCAGTTAACAACAGACTGAAGAATATTTTTACCAGTTTTACTTTATTGAACTTACTATTAAGACAGGAGCAAATAGTCGTTTTTGAATAAAATAAGATACAAAGTAGATCCAAGGATAGACCCCTAATTTCATATTTATATACAATCTGCATTAATGTAGAATGATTGAGAAAAACAGTTGTTTAACATGGCATCTTTCAATTCTCACTTGTGGAACTTTTGGCCTCTTGGTTTCCTGTCAACTACAATTTTCCAAAACATGGCATTCATTAACTGATTTGTTAAGAACAATTACATCAAGTCAGAAATTTGTCCTAAGACACTTTAGTCTTCCAGTTTGTGAAGAAAACCAGTTTGCCAGTTCATGTTCCTCCTGTAGAAACTTTGTAGCACATTTTTTTTATTTAAAGTAATTAAGTGAAAAAAGTGCTTTAAGATGATAAGTTGAAAAAGTGCTGTCAAATAATTTGTAAAAGACACTGAAGGATATTAGAAAGTACGACAGATTCCGAGAGGAAATCAAAATTGGTCTGCAGGTGAAAATAAACATGAAAAATGATCTAGAACTGCAGCAAGTGCACCACATGGTATTCTTCCTCCAAAGTGGTAAAAAAAAAAGTAATAATATTTATAATCTTCGAAAATCGTTCTTCAAAAGACAAAGAATTATGCTTCTTGTGTGTGTCTGCAAACTTGATTTGGCAATCACCTGTCAGGTAGCATCAAGAATAAATAGAGATAAGCGCTTAAATATCAGACAAAAGTCAGTGAGGCTTGTAGTTTAACTTATACTTGAAAGAATTTCATATTTACAGACAACCTACTGTGAAAAGTTTTCCAAGTGATATTCTTCATTCTTGACACCCTCAGCAAAATTCTAGTTTCACTTTTACTTTCATACTCACTTCAACTGTATGCAGATAATCTCCAAATCATGATGGGACAGGGGGACTAAAAATAAAATTATGAATTAAATATTCTTAAGCCATATGAATCTTTTGAAATGTATAAGGTATTTAATTAATTAGTTTAATAATTACTAATTCATATCAGAAAGAACAAATGTAAAATACTAGAAAATTACAATTAATAATTAATTTAAGTAATTAAGATTAATTGTATGAGGTAAATAGTAATAGAGAGGCTTAGATTCAAATACTCATAAATCCAACGATCAAAAACCAGTCTCACAAGTCCAATGTCAAAAAAATACCTGTGGGTGTAAATCAAATGTGTAAAAAATTCGCATCATAACTCACAACATGTAAGTACCACTTCAGTCAGTGAGAGACAAATAACGCTCTTTTATTGAGGGAGGAAAACTTGTGATTGGTCGAGAATAGTAAGGAAGTGCAAATAATTACCATATTTTGGTTGTTTGTTCCCCACTTTTTTAGGTGCCCCTTGTAAATATGTGGTATTGTGGTGTATGAAGGATTGGGAGGTGATGGATGGGTTCTTGTGGTGAGTGAGCTATTTGTAATGAGTGAATGGGTCGTGATAGTGTTTAGCTAGGTATAGGATAGCTAGTGTTGACCAATCTCTACCCCTCCCTTTTCTTTTCCAAGTTCCCTCCTTCATTACCACAATGTATTTGATAAAGATAGAAACTTAAGTTCACATTCTTGGATATTTTAATTTTTAAAGTAGTGTTAAAATAAATGCTAATTTACCATAATTAATTCATTAATTAAAATAAAAATTAAACATTGGGGAGAGGGAAAGTATTTTGCAATTATTCACATTTGTGATTGGAACCAACAGTCACCCCTCAATCTAATGAATGAGTGTCCATATTTTATTCTCTCCAATTTATAGGCAGAAGCACACAAATGCATGCTGGGATTTCTTTCTAGCCAATCAAATAGGCCAGTTCATCTGTCTCTGTCCAAGCCTGTCTTGAAGTCAGAATATTATATCTGCTTATCCGAATTTACTTGTATCAACCCCAATTCTTAGTTTGTGAACTTTTTGCCATATTACTATTAATTTGCCTTATTATTATTAATTTGCCTTATTACTGTTAATTTGCCTTATTATTATTAATTAGCCTTTATTACTATTAATTTGCCTTATTACTGTTAATTTGCCTTATTATTATTAATTAACCTTTATTACTATTAATTTACCTTATTACTGTTAATTTGCCTTATTACTGTTAATTTGCCTTATGACTATCAATTTGCCTTATTACTGTTAATTTGCCTTGCATATATTGTTTGCTTGCTGTATAATATTTTTACCCTGTTCTTTTCTTTTTTCTTGTTATTGTTTATTGTAATTTTTTAAAATTCTTTTTGTTGGGTAGTTTTGCCATTTATTTACATTTAGCCATAATCACTCTACAAGTTATCAACCTAGAAATAGATTATGTTTCAATGGTGACAAATCCAAATATGAACTATGAGAAGTAAAATTTTTAGGATATATGAAAATCTAAAAATTACCTAAAACAATCTTTGTAGCATTTGATTGTCCCAATGATGAAAAGTACTGCAAAAAGAATGCGAGTGCATTTGCCAAATTATCAATGATCAAAGTCTGCATCTAATCCGTGATGATGACAGAAAAGCACTTCAAATTTTGAGAGAGCACTATTTATCAAAAGGAAAACTGAAAATAATTTCCTTGTATATTGAATTATCTTTCTTACAAAAAGCAAGTGTTGAAAGTATTACTTATATTATAGCGGAAAAGTAATTAACGATAGTTTACTAATAGCCATGTTTCTAAAATACCTCTTGTCTGAAGTTAAACTGTTTACAACTGTTATTACCCAGACAAACTGGTAACGTTTAGTGAGTTTAAAGTATCAGTGCAAAGCTTTGATGAAAACAAGATGATGATTGAGAAGAATAACAGTAAAAATACTGTAACAGCCCTCAGAATGCAAGCTGGAGACGAAAGACACAAACTAATAATGTTCTTACTTGTCTTACTTGTAGTCAACTTGGACATAAAAACCTTGAATGCCAAAGGAAAACTTTGGAATTATTCAGTAAATAATTTTTTTTTTAATCATTTCACCCCAAGCAAGGTAGTACCACCACTGATGCACAGAGGACTATATAAGAGCAAATGTTTAGCCAAGAGGAGAGTGAAGAGAAAGACGGACCAGTTACAGAGGGTGTCAGAGAAGGGCAAAAACACAGGTGTGAAGACAGTTGCTAAGGTAGAGAAAAAGAAAAAGAACAAAATATACAGGGTAATGTAGAAAGAACTGGAGTCAAGTGGATAACAGATGACATTGCATTTAAATTCCTGGAGGTTGTAGCTGTCGGAAAAGCAAGTATACAGAAGAGAGTTCCACAGGCAGGAAGTGCAAGAAAAGAAGCTGCTGGCATGTGTAAAAGTCTTCTAGAACAACCAGCCAGTAATCAACTAGAACAGAAGTTGGGTTTGACTGACCAAAAAATGAATTGTCGGCTGTATTTAGTTGATCTAACTGTAAATGGGTGGGACCTTTTTGCCAGTCTGGTTGCACAAGTAAATTCTTGTGGTGGGGGCACCAGTGACTTAAGTTTGTTGAAGCAGAAGCCATGAAAATATTTGTAGAATAGACAAAGGGAAGCCACATCCTGCCGGTGAGAAAGTGGCTGGAGTCAAGCTGCCAAGTCGGAAACTATCACCTTTCCCCTGCAGAACAATATAATTCTAGTCCACTAAACAAAAATATTATCTATCATGCTTCATTTCTGTTTTTAATTGGACTAAATACCGTTTCCAACAAAAATGGTTTACTTGTTGATTGCAAAGCTACAATTCATGTTATTAACGATGAATCTAAATTTGTTAGTTTCAGTAATGATTTTAATCCAAAATATCATCAAATTGAACTGTCAGAAAAGGATGAGAATAGCATCACATACAACATTACTATACTTCTATATAGCAGTGGAAGCAGGACAGTTTTTTCAAAGATGAAGAAGAGATATGACACAACAGAAACAATTCTACAGCATAATACTGAGAATATCATGGATAGAGCATGTGAGCAATGAGGAAATTTTAAGGAAAATGAAAACTAAAGGGACATTAATACTTAGAAAAAATGTTATATATTCTGTGACCCACAGGATATAATTTTGTTCAGAAGTGTATTTACATTAAACAAATATTATTTAATAGCAGGAATACAGGTTAGCAAACAAAAATGTATTTGCATTGAATAAATATTATTTAATGTAAACAGCAGGAATACAGCCTGGCAAACAAAAAGTGTGTTTACATTGAAGAAATATTTTAGTCAAAGGCAGCAGTTTCAAGATCAGGAAATATAAAACAAAAGTGTATTTACATGAAATAAATATTATTTTGGAAAAGTAGAAATGCAGAGACCAGTGACAAACAAAATTGTGTTTGCATCAAGACAGCTGTTCTCAAGGTCAGAAAATATAAAACAATGATGGAGGAATGTAATAATGTCAAAGGCAGCTGGCCCAAAAATAATAATAATAATGTGAAAATGATAAACAATTGCACATGGACAAAAGATAACGCAGTTAAGCTGAAGCCGATGTATTTCAGCTCATACAAAATTGGGTTTTCTGGGAGTGGTTAGAAAATGGCAAGAGAACTTGGAGAGAATGTCTGTCTACTACTCTATGTGCACAACTGTCATCAAAGAGAATAAAAAAAATATAAGATTATATTTTTATATATCCATTGTTCGTTGGTCATCGTTTGTCAGCCAAGATTGTTCGTTGGTCATCGTTTGTCAGCCAAGATGACTGTCATTTTTGTTTGCAGCAGTATATACTATACACGACAGGTTATACAGCATTTGTTACTTTGATATACAACAAAAAAAATTGACACTGTCTAGGACACATTATGAGGAAAGAGAGCGTGTAAAATTTGACACTCACAGGATATTGAAAGCAAGAGGAACGGTGAATAACCTTGTTAGCAGGTTTGTGTAAATGGATGTGGAGGAGGGTTTAATGAATTTTGTTTAGCAGCATATTAACACCTATATGGGTTATTTAATACTGAAAATTAAATATTCTGAACACAGTTGTATGTCTTCACTACAAATAAAAATGTATTGCAGATAACTTTTCTATAAGTATTGTTGGTAATTTTTTTTAATAGAAAAATATATTGCTGGTATTTTTTACTATAAAATAATATTTTTATACTTTCATAGTGTTTTGTCTTTTGTTTGGGAGAGGGTTAACTATTTACCCATAGCTGGGACACTGACAGATGCTACCACCCTGGGCCATAGTGGACACTTGACAACATCAATTAAGATGTGGTTTCATGCCTCTCTAAACCTCCCAATCAGAAACCTTGCTGCTGGATGTAGTTTATTGTCATACCCAGGACTAATGGGGAGGAGAAGGGATTTTTTTTTTTTTTTTTTTTTTCAATCATTTCACCTCATGCAAGGCATTCCACTGCCATTGTTGTGCAGGGGGTTACATAGGGGAAACTGATGAGAAAGAGTGGTTAGTTGTAGGAAATGTCTCGAGAGGAGGGTGATAGACAGGATGAGGATACCAAGAATGGGGGTGGGGTAGATGGGAAGAGAGTTTGAGAGAATGGATGCAAGTTAGTGTGATAAGAGATGTCTGTTGACCTTACATTTAAATTCCTGGAGATTGTAGCTGTCGGGAAAGCAAGTATATGAAAAGCAGGAAGAAGCTGTTAGAGTAGAAATTGCGGTTACATTTTATCGGTTTCACTGTTAAAGGGTGGGACCTAGCTGCTAATCTAGTATCTTGTGCAAATTCATACCTAGGGGGCACCAGTGATCTAAGTTCATCGAAGCAGAAGCCATGAAAGTATTTATAGAAGTGGCACAGGGAAGCCACATCACGCCGGTGAAAGAGTGATTGCAGCCAGGCTGCCAAGTTGGAATCAATCACATTACAGATTCTCCGTTAGATTTTGTCAAGAACCCCGAGGAGAATAGCAGGGGCACCAGACCAGATGTGGCAGCAGTATTCAATGCACAGGAAGATGGTAGATTTTATATATGTGCAGGATGGAGTCAGATGGGAAAAACTTCCTGGCCCTGCACAGAGAACCGGCTTTCATAGCAGTGGATTTAGCAATGGATTTGATATAATCTATATATGCTAGAAGCCACAAAAGATAGGAAGTTGTGGGGACCCATGCTGATCCATTTCCTGAAGAGACACAGCATATAGAAGAAATGAACTTACCCATGTCAAAGAAGTAGTCTTCTGTTTTGAATTTCTGGTTGATCTTTTTAACAACTTTACCAATATTCTTCCCTCTGAAGAACTCATAATAATCAGACATTGCCTTTTTGTTCTTTTTCACATCTTTTTGGTATTTTGCACAGTAATCATAAAAACGCAATAAAGTATTGTTGTTGGAAAAAGACACCTTTTGATCAAAATCCTGTATGTCTAGTTTGTGTGTCCTTAGATAATCTTTGATTCCATCTCCAAAGGCTTTCATGCTATCTACACAACGCTGCTTTGTAGATGAGACCAATCGCAACATCTGCATTCGTCCGTTATTTAAAAAGAGGTTATCAAATGCTGCCATGAAGTGATATGCATTCTGGATGTGTTCAGATCTTCCAAGATTTATCAGTTGCCCCTCACCAGATTCCAAAAATGGACTCTTCCAGAATTTTAGTGGTTCAGTGACTGAGCTGAAGGATTTGATTTTGGTGAGCTTCCATTGCAAATTGGCAATGTGTTTTGTGTCTCGAAGACCAGGATTTCTAGCGCCATGGCGGAGGATGGTGTATACATGCATGGCACTGCAATTTTGGTTTCTGTATTGCACTCGGCTGTGCAAATTAGGGGGATTAGAAAAAAAATCATTTTCCGTTGGTAACCAACCATATGCTGTTTTTGTGGCAAATATTGGCTTTTCATTTCTGAAGGATTCTTTCTTGCCTTTTGAAGTCGCACAAAAGATGTGAAGCAAGAAAAGAAGTTGCATAAATAGCATCTGTAATGAAAAAGAAAGAAATATTATATTTTAACAAAGATTTTGATAAAAGAATAAAGAGAAGGAATTGGTAATTAAGTGTTTTAAAATTTCCTAGAAAGGATTCCAGCCATGACAGGTAAAGGAATGAGAATAAAAAAATAGATTGACTCATTGGAGGGGCAGGTTGACATCAGGAGGAACAATTGGTGGCTAAGTGTTTTTAAATCCTCTAGGAAGGACTTCAGATATGACAAGTAAAGGAATGAGAAGAAAAATGATAGATTGGGTCATTGGAGAGGCAGATGACATTAGATAGAAGATTTACTGCTTAAGTGTTTTGAAATTCCCTAGGAATAATATCAGACATGGCATCTTTTATTTTTTTTTTTTTCCTTGTTTTACAGGATTTCATCAATTTTGAATAAACAATGTTCATATAGTTGGTTGGTTATTTTGTTTTTATGGCAAATCAACCTCAGTGGGTCATTTATTGCCAACTAAACTTTATTTATTTATTGCTAGTAATACATTTTTCTTTTCAAGTATCAAGATTCATTGGGATTTGTTTTTAAGGGCAGAGTCTCCAAGTCCTACCCTTGTTATTTAACCCATAACTGGAGGGAAGGGACGGATTAATACTTTTCCCAAGGGTACCAGTGCTTAAGTGAATGCAGGGTATTCAACTGGAATTCAAACTCAGCTCACTGATTTCTCTTTCTGAGCTGATATCCACTGCACCACAACGCACATCCGTCACTATACGCTTACAGCAACTGGTATTCCCAAGCGGTCACTCATCTAAGTACTGACCAGGCTCAACATTGCTTAACTTTGGTGATTGAGCGAGAACCGGTATATTCAACGTGATAGGCCATAAACCCTGTTCATATAGAGTGTGATGGGTAAATTGTCGCCATTTTATATTTTTAATTTCCTGCATGTATTTTGTTTGTTTTTGACTTTGTCAGCTGAACAGTATGTTAGGATCAGTTGGGCATTGCCTGTAAGAAAAGAAAAAGCTTCAGGAAATAATTCACTCCACCAGAAATTTTGAAACAATATGCTCTACTGCTTGATATTTGTGCTGGAAGCTTTAATACAAACATGTCAGAGTGTTTGGGTGTCAATCTGAGGACAGTGCAGAGGATTCGGAAAGAGTTAGATGAGTCTGATGGTAATTATGAAAGTATGGCAGAATGGAAAACTCACTCTGATCGTTCTGATAAGAAAAGAACTTCCAAATATTTTGGTGAGGGTTTCAGACTCTCAACATAGAGGCCTATATCAATAGAGTTGTTACTGGAAGATCTTATGTAACAGGACTCTGCACTATGACATACAAGCATGTAAATCCAGTCATGGCTGTCAGACAGTTTTTGCGACCACATCATACCTTACATCTGGGCACCTTACTCCTTAGGCTACAACCCCCTTGATGTGTGGGGCGCAGCTGAGCGGGAGACAACAAAACTCTTTGTAGCACCAAAAATGAACTGAAGATGAGGATTATAGCAGCATTCACCAAATTAAATAAGCCCATCTAAATTTGCAAGAGATTCCAAAGTCGTCTGAAAAGCTTGATTGAAGCCAATGATGATTTTATTGAATAAATTTACCCTTTAGTATTTCAAGAAATATTTATGTAATTTTGATAAATATATATATTAAAACGAAATATCAGTGTTACTTTCATTTTTGTGTAATTTAAATGACAATTTATTCATCACACCCTGTACTGAATATTTACATAGAATAGCATTGTCGTAGGTCAATAAAAATATGTTCAGTTCATTTGATGCCATATGTGATACATGCTTGGGCGATCATGTCTCTTTCAATTTATGACTGACTTGACATAAGATTTTTCCAGCAGTAGGTTACCATTTTTTTTTTGTGTAGACAACCAAGGCTATAAGGTCCAGTTTGTTATACTATTCAACCCATAGCTGTGGAGAGAAGTGATGGATTCATACCTTTCCAAGGGTATTTGTGCATAAGTGAGGATGGAAAGTGTGACACTTAGATCTGAAGGCGTATTGGGATGGCCAAGGATACATTCCTAAAGCTGAGTAGAGTATTAAGAGACGGGAAAATTTTGTTGGTAACAAGGAAAAGAGTACTGAACTGTCATGTGATATCGGTCCTATATAGTAGAGAATGCTGGGCATTATCCTCAAAGATGAAGGAGAGACTTAGAGCAACAGAAACAAAGAAAGGAGCACTGAACTGTTACGTGGTATCTGTTTTATAAAGTAGCGAATGCTGGACAACCTCCTAAAAGATGAATGAGAAGCTTGAAGCAACTAAAAATTTGATTCTACAGAAGGATGCTGAGGATACCATGAATTGAACATATGAGCAAAAACAAGGTTTTGGAAAGAATAAAAACTAAAAGGAAACTTCTACTTAACATCAGGAATAGACAGTTGGAGTTTCTGGGACACATAATGAGGAAGGAGCGCTTGGAGAATCAGATACTCACAGGGCAGATAAAGTCAAGAGGGACAGGGGAAAACAGTGCATGACATGCTAGATGGGGTTAAGTAATTGGATGTCAGTGCAAGGTTTGAGAGAAATAACAAGACAAAATATACTAAGAGCTACAAGGAAAAGGAAGATGTGGAGGACCATGTAACAAACTTGACTAGAATCAAAACCCGGCTCTCTTATTTCTCATTCTGAGCTGATATCCATTACAAAACACTGTACATCTTCAGTGCATCGTTATGGGTTAATAAAAAAGATGTTACATTTTTTGTTTTTTGCATCGTTATAGGTTAATAAAAAATACAGACTATTCTCTGTTAAGTGCCTTCTTTTTGGTTTTGTGTGTCTGTGAATCTCTTAAGTAATAAGAAATCTTTTGTTGTCTTCAAATCATGATTTGTAAAGCAGAAAAATTGTTGGGTGTTTGGCCAAGTGCCAAGTATGTGTGATGGAAGGTTGGTGTGAAGGAGGGTGAGTGAAAGAGAGGTTGAATATGACAGACTATGGTGCAAAGTATGGAAAGAGAGAGAGAGATTGGTTTAAACACAGGAAATAAAAAAAAAGAAAGAAAGAAGAAAATGAAAGAGAAAAATAAATGTTTAAGAGAGAGAATGAAAACTGGCAATGAGAGGAAGAAAAAGAAATAATGAAGAAACTGAACATGAATGCAAGAGAGAGTGAGAAATGAAAAGAATGAAGAGGAGAGAGAGAGACAGGGACAGAGAGAATGAAGAAATAGAATGAATGTTTGAAAGAGAGAGAGGGAGAAATGAAAAGAATGAAGAGGAGAGAGAATGAAGAAATAGAATGAATGTAATTGAAGTAGATAGACTAAACTATCGCCCGGTTCACACTCCACCCACGTCTATTGAACAGGTGTCGAGGCTCAACACTTGTTCCCTGTTTAGGATGTGGTTTCCGGCTTTTTCTCTTTTAATCTTTTCACTCTTATGTAGCCCCCTGCACATCAGTGGCATTACTGCTTTGCTCGGGGTGATATGATTTAAAAAAAAAGTTTGGAAGAGAAAGAGGGAGAAATGAAAAGAATGAAGAGGAGAGAGAAAGAAGAAATAGAATGAATGTTTGAAAGAGAGAGTGGGAGAAATGAAAAGAATGGAGAGGAGAGAGAAAGAAGAAATAGAATGAATGTTTGAAAGAGAGAGTGGGAGAAATGAAAAGAATGGAGAGGAGAGAGAAAGAAGAAATAGAATGAATGTTTGAAAGAGAGAGTGGGAGAAATTAAAAGAATGAAGAGGAGAGTGAATGAAGAAATAGAATGAATGTTTGAAAGAGAGAGAGAGAGAGAGAGGGAGGGAGAAATGAAAAGAATGAACGTACAGGAGAGAGAGAAAGACAGGGACAGAGAGAAAGAAGAAATAGAATGAATGTTTGAAAGAGAGAGAGGGAGAAATTAAAAGAATGAAGAGGAGAGAGAACGAAGAAATAGAATGAATGTTTGAAAGAGAGAGTGGGAGAAATGAAAAGAATGAAGAGGAGAGAGAACGAAGAAATAGAATGAATGTTTGAGAGAGAGAGGGAGAAATGAAAAGAATGAATGTTCAGGAGAGAGAGAAAGACAGGGACAGAGAGAAAGAAGAAATAGAATGAATGCTTGAAAGAGAGAGAGGGAGAAATGAAAACAATGAAGAGGAGAGAGAATGAAGAAATAGAATGAATGTTTGAAAGAGAGAGAGGGAGAAATTAAAAGAATGAAGAGGAGAGAGAACGAAGAAATAGAATGAATGTTTGAAAGAGAGAAAAAGAATAATGGAAGAGGAAGTAATGCAAAAGTGTGTGAGAGAAAATAAAAATATGTACAAGGGAGAGATAAAAAAGGAAACAAAAGGTTTTTTCATAGAAAGCGAGAAAATATATATATATGTTTGTGTGTGCATGTAAATATGAGACAGGTGACAGAAAAAATTAAAATATTGAAGAATCAAAAGAAAGATAAATAAAAAATAAAAGTGCAATAGAGAGTGTAAAAAGAAAAAGAAAAAGAGTGAAAATAGGAAAGAGAGTGAAAAGGGGAGAACAAAGAATGAGGAAGTGAAAGAGCAAGAGACTGGAACAGAAAGTGAATTGTCTATGAAGGAGTCAGAAACTGAGTAGATGGTGGTGGTGGTGGAGTGAGGTGTGGTTTGAGAAGCGATTCCTATGGAATGGTTTTCAACAGACACTGAAGAATTTGTAATTTGTTTCAGGTAACTAAGTGCAAAGACTTTGGGAAATGTTTGCTTACGTTTTCCTTTCTTTTATTAAGCAGTCAAATTAATAGTCATATATATATACACACACGCAGACATACATACTCACAAGTCTATCCAAAAAGCTTTTCTAATGTTTGGTTTTATATACAGGTCATTGCCGATTCACAATCTGTGTGAATTATATGACCATGACTGCGGATTGTTATACTCATCCATGAATGCTTCATGTCTGGCATCATTAGTGTTTTCCGGCTCTGTATACGAGAATTTCCACCCCAGCTCTTAGCAATGCTGGCATTCCCTTGCACACCACAAGTTCAGTGTTAGGGCAGCCTCAGTACAATACACTTTCCTCTAAGTCCATTTGTGATTTTGAAATTATTTTTTAAAGATATCTTCCCACCCCAGATATCTACCAAGAGGAAATTCTTTGTTTTTGTTCCTCAACCCTTCAAGAAGGAATGAAAGTGATCCTAACACTGAATAGTATGAAAGAGGAAATAGTTTGATTGATTGATTTTTTTTTGATTTATCAACCTCTTTGCAGGTTATTTAAAGCCAGAAAACATCTTAGATTTTTTTTTCACTCCAAGCAAGGCAGTACTGCTATTGGTGTGCAGGGGGCTATATTTTTTTTTTTTTTAATCATATCACCCCAAGCAAGGCGATAATGCCACTGATGCGCAGGGGGCTACATAAGGGTAAAAAGAATGGAAAAGAGAAAGCCGGAAATCACATCCTAAACAGGGAACAAGGGATGAGCCTCTTCACCTGTTCAATAGACGTGGGTGGAGTGTGAACCGGGCAATAGTTTAGACTATCTACTCCAATTAAGAGGAGAGCAAAGAGAAAGAGAGACAGGTTACAGGGGGGGGGGGGTTCAGAGAATGGATAAGTGAAGAATGTGAATACTGGTGTGAAGAGGGTTACGTGAAAATAAAGCAAAAAAGGGAGAAGAACAATACACAGCGGGTATCGGGGAAAGGATGGGAGTCAAAGGGGTAAGAGATGGCAACTGATGTTGCATTTAAACTCTTGGAGAGTGTAGCTATCAGGGAAGCAAGGATACAGAAGGGAGTTCCATAGGCAGAAAAGCTGATAGAGTAGAAGTGGCAGCTGCATTGTTGTTTTGACTGTAAAAAGGTGGGATCTTGTTGCCAGTCTGGTTGCTCAAGTAAATTAATGTAGAGAGGCACCAGGGAGCTAAGCTTGTCAAGCAAAAGCTGTGAAAATATTTGTAGAAAAGACAGAGAAGCCACATTTTGTTGGTGAGAAAATGACTGGAGTTCAGCTGCCAGGTCGGGACCAATTACATTGCAGATTCTCCTTTGGTTTTGTCATAAACCTTGAGATGAATAGCAGGGGCACCCAACCAGATATGACAACAGTATTCGATGCACAGATGGATGGTAGATTTGTATATGTGCAAGATGGATTCAGGTGAGAAAAACTTCCTTCTGACCTTCCTAGGAGTAGATTTAGCTTTTGATTCAATATAGTTCCACTTGAGTTTGGCTTAGAGATTGAGGCTGAGGAGGCACCATGTATTACTTTCCAGGAGACTAATGTAACCCATGCTGATGGGTGGGGATAGGAGAGATTGTCTATGGTGGTTTAAGGATAGCAGCTTCGTTTTGGAAGCATTAAAATTTGCAAACTATTTCTTACCCCAGTGACCCACAGATTTGAGGTCCCTTTCAAGATCACCAGTGAGACTTGCTTTGTCAACCTCAGCAGATTTCTTACTGAAGCAAAAGTAAATGGTGGTGTTGTCAACATAAATGCCTACTTGGGATCTGAACACATCAGGAAGATTGTTGATGGAGTTAACAAAAAGCATAGAACCTTGGGGGAGACCCACTTTTGTATAATAGGATCTAGAAGCATGTCCATTTGATACAACCTTCATTATACATTTGATATGAACAACTGGATTAAGTCAAACAAGCATCCAGTTATACCTTAGCTCTGCAGTTTGTGCTGAAGGCCAGCAAGACTGTGTCAAATGGTCTTTTAAAAATAAAAAAAAGAAAAGAAAAAAAGAAACTTCAGCAACATTAAAAATGTGAACTCACAGGTCATCCAGTCACCAAACAACAGATGTTATTCTTTGAAAAACCTTTTTTTGCCAATCCCTCCGTGAGAAAGTGTTAGGGTGCCACTCCTATTTGACTACATAATGGACTGTTCCCATTGCTATATATAGCAATGTTGGATTCTCTACAAGAGAGTCGTAGAGAGTCACTTGAGAGTCTCTAATGAGTTACCGAAGAGTTAGTGCGAGTCAGTGAAGAGTTAGTCACACTTCCGGTGGCGTACCTGAAGTAATCACGTATACACACGTCTTACGACGGATTGGACTCTTGTATCTTTCTATTGTAAATATTACTTATCACTTCTGTACATACTAACCGTCTTTCCGCGGAATACAACTTATATTCTGATTCTGTTGTTGAGTTATTCATTTATACTTGGCGACATAACAAAGGTTATTGTGGTTGGCAGGGACACACCATACATAAGGTGAACAGACACACAAAACCAAAAAGAAGGCACTTAACAGAGAACAGTCTGTATTTTTTATTAACCTATAAATATACAAAAAACAAAAAAATGAAACCTCTTTTTCAAAACTCTGTCAAATGTTTTGGAGATATCCAGGGAGACTTGTAACAATGCCACTCATTGCTCTAAAACATAAAGTGTGATGTAGCTCGTAAAGGCTCTATATTCTGTTTCTGCATCTTATAAAAAGAAAACCATGTAGCTGCAAATTTCTTGACAACGTCAGTTGATTTCTTCCTTGTTTATTTTTTCTTTTTACTTGTGTTAATTGTCAAGTGAGAGAGAGAAAGATGACCGATGACTGACCTAGAAGCAAGTTATTAAAATACCTGCCACCTTAATTTCATCCACAACTGGCTGACTCATGGGTCAGCCACCATCTTTCTCCTCCTGGTTCAATAACCTCAGCAAAAACCTCCAGAAGACTCTCTTGGTCCTTTCTCTCTTTTCCTCCCAAAACTTTTTTTTTTTGTCTCATGCCTTTTGTATAAGGGAACACTTCTGCTTCCATTCCAAAATGCTTCTAAAAAAGAATGGTTTTCTCCTGAACCATCCCGAATTGCAAGTCCTTTATTTATTCATTCAGAGGATCAGATTCCCCGGCTTAATTATAGCTAGCCTTTGTTGTTATGGATGGTGGTGTCCCTGCCAACCACACTAACCTTTCTCACTGAGGGATTGGCAAAAAAAGGTTTTTCAAAGAATAACATCTGTTGTTTGGTGACTGGATGACCTGTGAGTTCACATTTCTAATGTTGCTGAAGTTTCTTTTTTCTTCTTTTCTTTTTTTTTTATTTTTAAAAGACCCTAATATAAATCAGCTCCAAAATTTATAACATGATACCCATTACATAACAGACTTTATGATAAAAAGGAATATGAAACAACAACCACACAATATTAGAATTATTATCCCATTTTTCATGCAGCAAAAACTCTAAAAAAATTACATCATTTATACAATAATTAGACTTTTGTAATGACATTAACGCTGTCAAATATGACAGAGAATTTCCTCTCTTTGAGACAAAATGTCCATTTACACTGATTCCCAAAGAACAAATATTACCGACATATCACATACCTTTTGGTGTAATGGATAATGCCTTGGAATTGTAAATCCGAGAGCCAAGTTCTAATTTCACTCAGGTTTGTTATATGCACTTGCACTCAAATACCCTTGGGAAATGCATGAATCCACCTCTTTCTCTCCATCTATGAGTTAATTAGTAAGACTAATTATTATCTCAAAAAAAAATAATTCTAAGAATATAAAAATATTTTCTGGCTTTAAATAACCTGCAAAGGGTTGATGAGCCATAAAAATTAATTAAATGATAATTGATGTGGATATGACATGGAGATTTTAATAGATAATATGGTACTATTTTTCAAAAATAATTTACATATGGTGTCATATTATACTCAAGGTAATTTATTCACTATTCTTAGCTTCAGAAACATCGTTTTTCATCAACTGCTGCCTTTAACTAGTCTAACTGAGGACAGTCAGTCAGTCAGTCAGTTAAGTGCCATACGTGATACATGCTTGGGCGATCCTGTCTCGAAAGAGACATGACTGACTGGGAAGAATATTATCCCGTAGTAAGTTGCCATTGCTTTCTGTGGTAGACTGGTTGCCGACCAAGGCTAACCCAATCTGTCCTGCTATTTAACCCATAACTGGAAGGAAGAGACAGATTAATACCTTTCCCAAGGGTATTTGCGCGTAAGTGAATACAATGGATTCAACTGGAATTCGAACTTGGCTCCCCGGCTTCTCGTTCTGAGCCGATATCCACTGTACCACAAAACTTGTCTGAATTCAACATCTGATTTTGTAGTGGGAGCTCATAATACACAATGCCCTTTCATCCTTATCAGACATACAACATCACCTTCTTCAGACTGGTAATTTTTTTTCCCAGGAACTTTTTATACCACATTGTTGTAGACAATTCATTTTCATTTGATGTGATTGTTCTTTTAAAATATTTGGTTGTTTTTGTCTTGTTTGGTATAGAAATGCAGTTCACTATTTTTTTTTTTTTTAAGTCAAATCCTAGGGCATCCAAACATTTTGCATATCCAATTGTTTCTAAATGTTCATGTGAGATATGTGGAGTATCTCTGCAATGGCCAGTGTTGTGTGATCTCGATTATTTTTAACCAGTATTTCGATTTGGTCATCACCAATGACTTCAAACAGGTTGGAATATTTTTGGTTTCTAAATCAATATTTCCACTTCTGAACAGTACTCTCTGCTAAGGTACTAGCATTCTGCTATTCTAAGAGAAAGTGGATCTATTTTGACTTCAATTATTTCTTCTGATACCGATATCAAAATATATTTTTTTTTTTTTTGCATTTCCAGGAATAAAAAACATGAAATAATAAAAATGCATCTAAATTTTCACCATTTTCACTTTTAACATAAGAACATTAAATCATCACAATGCACACATGAATCATATAAAATGACACACTGAAATGTCATCTTTCAGAATTATATATATATATATATATATATATTAGAGAAAATTTTCAAAATTCAAAGGTGTCGGATCTTTTAGGTAGAAGTGAGTTAAATGCCAATTACAGGAAGTTATCAGTTTAAAAATTATTAGAGAAAAAATATTAGAGAAAAAAAAAATATATATATGTGTTAACCAAGGAAAAAGGGGTTTAGTAAAAGAATCCATATTTTCTAAAGATAGGCAATTAAAGGAGCTTGGGATAGGAAGGTAGGGGGGTTAAAATACTTTTTAAGGTTAACGTTAGGGTAAAATTAAGATTAAAACTTAAATTGAATCCTTTTAATTTATATTCTAACATCTAGTTAACGGGGATTTAAATTCTAAATTTAAGTATTCGAATAATTTGCCTTGTGGCGGCACTTACTGATGAATTCCCTCCTAAGATTCAGTAGCCGGTGTTGGTGGGGGTATTTTAATATTGAATTTTCTTCCAGTAAACATAGACAGCACCTATCACAAAAATTCCTTGGAATACAGGCTGAACCTATCAGTTTCCAGCTAATTTCAGGATGCAGTCCTTCTTCTTTCATTTTTCAGAATGCCCGCGAAAGGGCTGTCTGGTACCTCTGACCGGGGTTCAAGAAGGAGTACCTGTGGTTATACAGTCTTTGTTTGAAAGGACCAGGCGGACATACCGATATAGGTCCGGAAGTCGTTTTTTTTTTTTTTAGATGGATATATGCAGGCTTCATAAATCACCTGGGTGGATTTGCATTTTCCCTCCACCGGGCAGGTGTCCACAAAATTACAGTTGCATTCGTTTAGAATTCCGGACCTAGATTCAGCATTGCGCAAGTTCACCAGAATTCTCCTATTATGGGAACTAATAAGGCTGTCCATATTCGGGGTACAAGAATAACTAATTTATAATTTACAATATAAAATCGTCTTTGATGGTGGATGTTTTTATGTTAATGTCCCTATAACCTCTCTGAAGATGGCTCATATGAACCGAAAGCTTAGAACCAACATAATAAAAAAATATCCAAATGTTGGAGAATTTTTGTCTTTATTTTCATCTAAAATTGAAGCCAAAATATGATGTTTAGAATGGCTTATGATTAAACATAATAGACATTCATTGTCTCTTATATTTAACAGTATACATATATATTTATATATATTTATATATATATATCTCAATAATTTCCATCACCTGTGAAACTGAATTGTGCTCAAATGGTACGAGGAGAAAAACAATACAAACATTTTGTTTTGACTCAATATATAAACTTTCACTGCATGTAAAAATTACTTATATATACACAAATAAATAACTTATATATATGCAGGTTTTATAAAGAACGACAAGGTATTTTTTATGTAAAAAAAAATATATTAAAAATAATAAAATGCAGGGGGAAGAATTCAAAGGGGCATGAATCATAAAATGTATAATTTTTTAAAATTTAAGTCTTCTATTGGGTTCTGCCATTGGTTCTATTGGGTTTTGCCATTGCTTTCTGCGGTAATACCCTTCGGAAAGGTATTAATCCGTCTCTTCCTTCCAGTTATGGGTTAAATAACAGGACAGATTGGGTTCTATAGTCTTGGCTGGCAACCAATCTACCGCAGAAAGCAATGGCAAACTACTGTGGGATAATCTTCTGCCCAATCAGTCATGTCTCTTTCAAGACATGATCGCCAAAGCATGTTTCACGTATGGCACTTAACTGACTGAATATTACATCTAGATAAAAAATTAAAATTTTAAATAAAATTAAAATTAGAATTTAGAATTAAAATAAAAAATTAAACAATGCAGGGAGCAAAACTTAAAATTAACAATTCATAATTGTTGAAAGTAATATTGCGAGGGAAAGAAAGATATATATGATTTGCCACTTCTTCCAAACATGCCTGTCTACTACGGCAACTAGCTAATCCCTGTTGCAGAAATCTGCTCAGGCACATTTGTATTTGTTCAACGCCCACAGAGCCACCAGTGGTTTATACTGCAACTATGATGAGCAGAGATTAGTTAAAGTTTCTGGGAGAGAGAGCACATTATCTAGCCTGAACAGCAGTCCGAGCAAGGCCAGAATGCTCAAATTTTCGATCACGATGACTTCTGACTTTATGCTAGCTCACAGGGCTTGAGTCAACCTGTGCTATGGTTTTAAGGCACTTTCCAAAGGTGTCGCATGCTGGGATCACTTCCTCCAGACTGATAACATTAAGAAGTCACTTTCCTAACAAATTGATCATGGCGAGATTCGAACCTGGGCTTCATGGTCAAAAAGCAAATGTTTTAACTATGCACCTGTATATATTTACACATGCTAGAAAAATTGGCATCTCGGTCTTACCTTTTTTTTTTCTTTTTCACTGTTGAAATAGTTAAATGTAACTATCTCTTCTACTCTAACAGTTTCTTTTCTTTTGTTTGATTAAAAACAGAATCTCTACTCAAATACGAGTATCGGTTGAAAATAATGTTCAAACAAATAAATTAAATATGTCGGTTGTTAAAACCATTTCGTTAATCTTCAGGATTTTTCGTAATATATATGTATATATATATATATATATTACGGAAATTAAGGATGGAAATGGAAAGGAAATTAATACTGGGCCTTAGGAAGAGACAGCTGAAGATCCTGGGACATGCAATGAGAAAGGAGAGCTTGGAGAACCTGATACTAACAGGCCAGATAGAGGAAAAAAGAGACAGTGGAAAGCAACGGATAACATGTTTGAAGGATCTAATCAGGTGGATGACGGAATGAGGGTTGCATGGTGTAACAGGAGAAGGCGTGCTCAGAGCCACCAGGGATAGGGAAACATGGAAAGCCATGATCACCTATGTCCTGAAAGGACAGGGCACATAGAAGAAGATATATGCCATCTGTTTATAAAAAATTATAATGTAGTTATAAAGTGGGGGATCAATTCTATATTATAATCAACATATAAACCGATCCCTCATTTTGTGGCCATGCTAGTTTTGTATACATTTATATTCTAGATTTATGGGCTTGAGCTAGTGGATGGCAGAGCCGGGTTTGGATGGTGTAACAGGAGAAGGCGTGCTCAGAGCCACCAGGGATAGGGAAACGTGGAAAGCCTTGATTGCCTACGTCCTGAAGGGACAGGGCACATAGAAGAAGATATGTATATATTGTTTTCTAAGTATTATTTTGCCATGTTCTTACTCTACATCTTTTTAATGTTTGTTGAGAATTTTGTCAATTATATGGTCAATTATTTAACCATGTTCAATTTTTCTATATTGAGAGTGAACCTCAGTTAGATTTCTATATGCATGGCCTTTTTCCAGGTAAAGCTAAATTTACTAAATCCAAATATAAAATGACTTTATTTTTTTTAACTTTTCAAGTGGAAATAAAAAAAAAAACCCAGATATTTTCTATAAACAATTCAGAATCATTTAAACTTTGACTAGCAAATCGTCGATAGCAACAGTAACTCTAATGTTGTGAACCTCTGTCTACACACTAAATTTCTCTTTTTTCCTGGTTTAACACACTTACACACAACTTTTGAGGCCTCTGAGTGCAAATTCAGTAATAAGGGAAAGGGATGATAGGGAGTTAAAAAGAAAGAGAGAGAAACCGGGAATTAAAGAGAGTAAGAGGGAGTGAGAGAGAAAGAGAGAGGAATACGAGAAAGAGGAAGTAAAAGAGATGGAGGGAGAGAGTTAAGAGGGAGTGAAAAAGAGGAGTGAAAGAAAGAGAAGGAAAGAAGGAATAAAAGAGATACCAGGAAAGAGAGAGAGAGAGAGTAAGTGAGAGTGAAAGAGAGGTAGAGAGGGAGTAAAAGAGAGTTAGGGAGGGAGTAAAAGAGAGAGAATACGATAGAAAGAGGGAGCAAAAGAGAGCAAGTTGGAGTGAAAGTGAGGGAGAAGTGAAAGAGAGAGAAAGGAGTGAACAAGAGGAAGGCAGAGGGGAAAAGTGGGAGTGAAAGTGACAGAAAGAAATGAAAGTTAGAAAGAAAGAGGGAGAGGGTGAGAGGAAGACATAAGGAAGGAGAGCAAGAAAGAGATGGAGAGACTTACATTTTAGTTAAACACTTAATCAATAGTACATCTTGTTTCTGCTACAAAAATCAGTACATAGAGATGTTGTAGAACATAATCATCAGGTCTGCAACTTGTGCCCAGCAAACTAAACACATCGCAAAAGGAAGAAAGGCTAGAATTAATCAATAGCTTTTGACTAGCAACTACTACTACATGTGCAAACAAACACACACACACACACACACATTAAAGGAAACAAAAATAAAACTTAAAGGAAAACAAAAAAAATTAAACAAAACTGTTGACGGAACCAATGGACAACTTGCCAAAACCTAAAAATCTTATCCAGATAAAATCTCGAACCAAAATGACAAGACTGAAAAAAGAAAAATGCTTGAAGCCTAGATTGCCAAATCTTCTTCATGTGCCGTGTTCCATCAGGACGTGGCGATCATAGACTTCTACTTGGCTCTATCTCTTGTCATTCTCAAAATTCCTTCTCTTGGTATCTTTCCCAAACCCCGCACTGCCATCCATTTACTCAGGCCTATCAAGTAGGTCTCACGCTGCTTTCCCCTGTCTCTCTTTCCTTCTATCCGTCCTGTGAGTATGAAATTCTCCAGGTTTTCCTTCCTCATTACATGTCCCAGAAATCTCATCTGTTTCTTCCTTTTATTAGGATGAGTTTTCTCTTCACTTCCATCCTCTCCAACACCTCGTTGTTAGTCACGTGCTCAGTCCATGGTATTCTCAGCATCCTTTAGTAAAACCACATTTCTGCTGCCTGAAGCCTCTTCTTCGTCCAATAATACTCACACATACACACAGTAAAAAGACCTTCAGATATTGGAGCCATCTACATTAAATCAAAGCAATCCACACTTAATAAAATCACATTTCAATCTGGTCACAACATATTACATTGCATTTAAACAAATGGTTCTGTTAGTAACATTTCAGTCTTTTATGCAGTGTGACATCACAGAACCGCATTACAAATTCATGACCTGCGTCTGCTATTCAGTGACTGTTATCGTCACATAGCAATGTTTTATGTCAACACAAGATAATAACATTTTTGATGGTGGATGTCTTTATGTTTACGTACCTGTAACCTCTGAAAATGGCTCATGTGAGCTGAGAGCTTAGAACTAGCATAATAAAAAAATATTCAAATGCTGAACAATTTTTGTCTTTATTTTCACCTGAAATTAAAGCCAAAATACGATGTTTAGAATGGCTCGTGATTAAAAATAATAGACATTCATTGTCTGTTGTATTTAACAGTATATGTTTAGAAAATTATCTGCTGCCTTGATACACTATATATATATATATATATATATATATATGGTGCACATATGTATACTATTTTTATTCATGTATTAATAAAAAAGTGCTCAGTGTATGAACAGAGCTGTATTATATATATATATATATATATATATATATGTGTGTGTGTGTGTGTGTATATATTAATAAATATAAATATTATCCTATGCCTATGGCACAACTTGGAGTTTCATGCATTATGCAATCATCAGGTGCATATTTCAATTTAATAAGTTTGAATTTTAAGTTTTTATCTAGATATAATCTTAGAATATTTAAATTTTTAATCTTGTTATTAAAAAAGCAGTAACTTAATTTTATAAGATTTAATTCCCATGAACATTGAGTGAACTTAAATTCAAATCTATTAAACTGTCAGTTTGAAATATGCACCTGATGATTACATGATGTATAAAATTCAGAGTTGTGCAATAAACGTAGGATAATATATATATATATATATATATATATATATATATATATATTGTAATAGTTGTTACAATGGTTTATAAATTCATAGTATCACTACACAAACATTTTCGTGTTTCGAAACTAACCGTTTTTTTTTTTTTTTTGGGTGCTTCCTCACCCGATGAGAAGCACCTAAAAAAAAACAGTTAGCTTCGAAACACGAAAATTTTTGTGTAGTGAGACCATGAATTTATAAACCATTGTAACAACTATTACAATATAACACTTTACGTTTGTATCGAGCACTCTTTATAAAAATAAATGCATGAAGAGCAGGTTAAAAAACCTACAAGTTCCACAACTTTGTTACAATATATGTATATATATATAGGAAAAACTACTAAAAAGTTGTAAGTTTAAAAATGTATTTTTTTGACAGTATTTGTTTATTTCTATTATTATATTTTATATTTCAGACCGTCCTCGGTCCTTCATCAGAAACAAATGATTTTAAAATTTAAATTAGAAACATATTTCACGAGAGCATTCGTGGAGAGAGATTGTTTAACATCACATGACACAGAAAGTGACAGATTTTTTAAAAATATTTGTAAACCTAAGCCTAAACCTAAACCTATCTTTAATAATACTTTGAAATTTTGTTTTAGAGAAAATTTAAAAAAAATTTTTTTTTAAATTTTTAAAAAAATGTTTTGTTTGTAAATTTGTTTTAGATAAAATTTTTTTAAAGGTATCTAAAAAAGTTTAGTTATTGAAGTATTTGTAAAGATTCAAAGCACCTAAATCCCTATTTAACCCTAGCTTGTGTGTATTTAATTTTAAAATCCAGTATTTTTCTTTCTTTCTGCATTTGGATGTAGAACTAAAATTGGAGTCTATTAGTAAACATTTGCAATTTTCTAAGGTGTGACCTGGTTGATTGAAATGTGTTCCTGCTGAGGATTTCAATTTTTTATCTAAAACAAAGTTACAAACATTATTAAAGATAGGTTTATGTTTACAAACATAATTTTAAAAAAAATCTGTCGCTTCAATGTCACTTGATGTAAAAACAATAACTCTCTCCACAAACGCATCATGTGATGCAAACAAACGCGTCACGTGATGTAAACCAGACTCTTCACAGACGCTCTCTCGAAATCTCGTGAAATACGTTACTAATTCAAATTTTAAAATCATTTGTTTCTGATGAAGGACCGAGGGCGATCTGAAATATAAAATATAATAGTAGAAATAAACAAATACTGTCAAAAAAATACATTTTTAAACTCAAAACGTTTTAATATTCTTTCCTATACTTATTAAGATAGTATATGTGGATCATCACTGTGCTATATATATATATTTTCATTATAAAATTTACCGTAAATAATCAAACCGGTAGAAATAAATATATAAATATATTGTTTGATTAAAAGCAGAAGTATCGAAAAAAAAAAAATAATGTTCTAACAAATAATTTCCAAATGTATATATATATATTATTATTATAATTATTATTAACCAGTTATTGGTCAAAGTCAAATTATACCAGTAAACTGCTGTATCAAAAAGTGCTAAATACATATTTAATGTAGAGCTTGTCAATGTTATAATTTGGAAGAGGAGCCAATTATACTACTTTGGTTTCAACCTTTTGGTATCTTCAAACATTTCATAACTCTTTATATAAAACACCTGAAGATGCTGAGAGGTTGAAGCCAAGATAGCATAATTGGCTAAGCTTCCAAATTAGAAGATATATTGGAGAAGATGATATATAAATTTTTATATACCAGAATAATATTAATCAATGAAAGTGTCAAAATATTTTTGTGCAACAAGTTTTGTTTTTTAGTATTATATCAAATGAATGTGTTGTTTCCACTGATATAACTACACATGTGTATGAAGAGGATGGGACGCTGAAACTTTGAAATTTAATTTTTTTGTGTTTGGGTATATCAGTCAGTTAAGTTTTAATTATGTTTCCAATGATTATATTCAGTCAGTCAGTTAAGTGTCATACATGATACATGCATTGGGCGATCATGTCTTGAAAGAGACATGACTGACTGGGCAGAATTTTTTCCTGCAGTAGGTTGCCATTACTTTCTGGTTGCCAGACAAGGCTATAGAACCCAATCTGTCCCATTATCTAACCCATAACTGGAGGGAAGAGATGAATTATTACCTTTCCCAAGGCTATTTGTGCGTAAGTGAATGCAAGGGATTTAATTAGAAGTTGAACTCAGCTCCCTGATTTGTCATTCTGCACTGCACCATAACACACATTTGGGTATATAGTCAGTCAATTTCATTTAGTATCTTTTTAATTTGTTTTGTTTATATTTTTTTATCTCTTTTGTTATTAAGTATTTTATCATTTTTTTTATGGTATACAAAATCGTAAATATTCATCCAAACAAGATTCTTTAAATTACCTGACAAGGTCTGTCTGTCTAATTTGTTATTGTTTTTTTTTAATTTTTGTATAAGATACTGTATATTGAAATCAAAATTGTGGGTAAACTGCCCAAAGTTCATGTTAGTCCTGTTGTTTTTGTGCAAGTGCTTCTGATCATCTCAGTTATTATCAAGAACCATGTACTGTCTGTGAGATAGGCAAGATTTTGGTGGCTACATGCTGGTATTTTATAGGGAAAGGAATGTTTAAATAAGTACTCCACAAATGCAAAATATTGCTGTCATCTTTTTGGTCTCACTCCCTTTAACATAGCAGTGGACTGTTTTAAACATTCAACTCTCTATAAAATACCAAGCTGTAGCAAATGAAACCTTGTCAACCATACAGACAGCACATTGTTTTTAATTATGACTGAGATGGTCAAGAGTACTTGAATAGAAACAATAGAACATGAACTCTACCCACAATTTCAGTACAAATTTAAAAAAATGCAATAAAAAAATTAGAAACCTTTTTACTTAAATTTAAAATTTTTTGTTTGTATACATTATATTTTCATTCATCATCCGTTACACTCAGTGGTGTGTAGGGCAGCAACAAAGCTTCTCCACCTCTGCCTATCTTGGGCCAGACTAGTCAATGAACGCCAAGAGTACTGCATGGCTTTCATCTCATTCTCCACCGTACTTCTCCATGTCGTTCTTGGTCTTCCCATCTTCCTTTTGCCATCTGGGGTCCAGTGCAATGTTGTTCTTGTGATTGACTGTAGATCTTTCCGGAGCACATGTCCAATCCATCTCCACCGCCTTCTTGTAATGATGGTGCCCATGTTCTCTTGTTTGCATCTCTTCAACAGGTCTTCATTGGAGATCTTCTTGTGCCAAAATATTCTCAGTATTCGTCGGAGGCATATGGTGTGAAAGGATCGAAGTTTGGTTCTTGTGATTGACTGTAGATCTTTCCGGAGCACATGTCAAAATATTCTCAGTATTCGTCGGAGGCATATGGTGTGAAAGGATCGAAGTTTGGTTCTTGTGATTGACTGTAGATCTTTCCGGAGCACATGTCCAATCCATCTCCACCGCCTTCTTGTAATGATGGTGCCCATGTTCTCTTGTTTGCATCTCTTCAACAGGTCTTCATTGGAGATCTTCTCGTGCCAAAATATTCTCAGTATTCGTCGGAGGCATATGGTGTGAAAGGATCGAAGTTTGGCGAGATCCATCTTGGTCATTCTCCAGCACTCAGATCCATATATGAGAGTAGATACAACACAGCTCTGGTATAGCTTGAGCTTGGTGTTGGTGCTGTAGTGTTTGAACTCCAGATGTTGTTCATTTCCTTAAATGCACTCCTGGCCTTGCCCAGTCTGTTTTGAATATCCTCCTTCGTGCCACCCTCGGGTCTGATGATACTGCTCAGGTATATATACATTATATACATACATATATAAAAGTGACAAGGGTGGACATTGTGTAAGTAATTTTTAGTTTGATAGATTCAAATTAGTATCTGCATTTTGCGCTCTAGCTCAACAGAAGTTGCGCTCAGATGTAGATCAAAATTTTAGAACGCTAATGATACCTTGAAATTTTTCAGAATGCTAAAATAAGGGGTAGAAAAATATATATTATCACCCCACAAAATCTGGGATCAGTTTATGTATTTATTATAATATAGAATCGATTACCCCACTTTATATTATCTATATCTATATATGTTGCCCTCTCCCTCCCACCCTAATCCAATAGAGACATTCTACATTGTATTTGTAAAAGTGACGAGGGTGGATGTTGTGTAAATATTTGCTATGCAAATTCATCATATGTTTTTATTCTTATTATTTCTTAAACTGCCTGAGTGAAACCAGGCTAAACTGCTAGTATATATATATATATATATATATATATATATATAGTCATCCACAGATGGTCCTGTTTAGCTGTATCACAGCTAATCGGTATGGTTAGACATCGGATTGCTTCTAGCCAGGATTGAAACTTGACCGAATTGACATCAGTCAATGATTCTACTTCTAAGCTATCAGTGCTCAGAGAAGGAAGGCGAACTTTAGCATGTTATATACACAATGTAAAGACAGGCCAGTAGTTGAGAGTGTTCAAATTCATTATGGAATGAACAATGCGTAAATCCGTGAGTAGCTACTGTTTTTAAAGTCCACCATTTCTCCATAGTTCTCAATCAGTGTGCAAGATCATATATATATATATATATATATATATATGTGCAAGGAGGTAAATAAGTATATATATGTGTATATATACAGATAAATATCAATTTATAATGATTAAACAGGTGTAAATAAAACAGTGCTCAATTCTGTATAACAGAGCAAAAATATATATTAATAAATATCATTATTCTACGTTTTAGCACGATTCAGAGTTTCATGTGTTATGCAATCATCAGGTGCATATTATAAACTAAACTTTTCTCGACTTGAATTAGTTATTAGCATTCCTTGTTTTGGGAACCTTGCTATGGTGTAATGGTTAGCAAGCTCGTCTTGCTAGAATCATTATAACTGAGTAGTGAATTCGATCCTCACTGGGTACCCCCTACTTTTGGCCGTGTGTTACGTCTAAGCTATGCTTAGAAAATCACCTCCCTCCAGGTTTGGGGGTTGGGCACAGAGCTAACAACCCTACCCCATAAAAAACAGTTTGTTACGGAAACAGCAAAAACGCTGCTCTACACACCATTAGGTGTAAGGAAAAGTTTATTTTTTTATTTTTTTTTATTCCTTGCTTTAAGTGCTTTATAGATAAAAAATTGGATGTACCAATATTTTTATTTATTAAATGTATAATTAAGTTAGGTAAATACTGAAACCTAAAAATGGAATAGGATACTAAATTTGTGGTAGGAAAAAAAAACAGAAGAAATTTTTATTTCAGGGTTCATTATTATTAAACCCATGGTGTAAGGAACACAACTAGTTTGTTTACATTTACTTTATTTAAACAAAAATAATTAAAAAAATTAGCATAAAAGAATAGGGATAATGAATAGGCACAGATTTACGCACATATTCATACGAATGTATTTACAGATACATACAAACTTATGGTCTGACGGTTTTTCAATTTTAATTATATTTAGGTATTGGGCATGCTGAAGTAAAATTTAGTTCGGTTTAAACTGAAACTAAAAATGGCAGTAGGGAACAGAATTTGTATGGTTAAAAAAAAGAAGGAAAGAAAGAAAAAAACGAAGTAAGACTTTGAGGGTGACGTCAAAAAATATGTAAATATCTATACATAAAAATATATATAATACATACAAAAAATATATAAAAATATAGATAATATATATATACTAGCAGTATAGCCCAGCATTGCTCGGGTGTAGTGAAAGCTTTAAAACTAATCCATGGTCCTAAAGCTCAGACACTTTGAACGTTGGAAGGAAAGACTAAAAAGCAATAGTTGTTTCCAGTTAAAGCAAAACCGTAGACTGAAAGAAAAATGAATGGATGTAAGTCAAATTTTGATTTCCTGGTATCGATAGCAAATTTTCTGCACTATTGTAAGAACTGCAACCTTGAAACTTCTGAATATCATTTCTTATGTCTTTGTCTATGAGTGTATCAAATTTGATTAAAATCCGACCACTCCTTCTATAACCTGATTTTTTCGATTATCGATTTTCGATATTTATCAGGGGTACCTGAACACAAAACCTAGCTAAAAACACTCGCAGACACGTATAGTACAACTGTGTAAATTTTCAAGAAAATCGGTTCAGCCATTTCGGAGTCTATAGGTAACGGACACACACACAGACAAAGTTCCATTTATAAATAAGTTTAGATTTAGATATAACATACAAATGTAACATACATAAAAAGTGTATAAACACAGACAAATAACACACGTGTAAGTAATGGTTACTAATGGAAGTACATTCCACAGTAAGATATTTATTTTTAAAAAGTGGTCAATACAAAAATAGAGCATAAATATATGTTAATTAATATTATTATTGCTTATTGCAACTCCGTAGCTATAAAGTTTCAGTGTTAAAACACCATCATCAGGCAATAATGCTTTAACACCAAATCTTTATAGCTATTGAGTTGCAGTATGATATTATAATAATAATTAGCATGTATATATATATTTCAAACACATAAAGCACCTGTGAAAAAATACATATATTATACACATAAATATAAACATACATACTAATAAAACATACATACACAACCACTATATATATATATATATATATATATATATATATATATATACTAGCATCATAGCCCCACGTTGCCCATGCAACTCAGAACATTTTAAGAGAAGATGTCAATGAGAGGAGTAGATGGAAATCATTTATTCAAAGTTGGAAAGGAGAGCTGAGGCTGTTAGTAACCATTTTCAGCATTAAGAAGAAGGCATTGAATGCATGTTGCTGTAGTATTCGAACGGAGTATAAAGTGTAGTTTTAGTGCCGGTCATACTTTTGTCTCCTTCTAAGGTGGGTGGGGGTTATTTGATCTGGAAATGAATAGAAAACATTTGCAGGAAGTGGAGTTAGTAATAAGTAAGATTGAAGTTTACTTGTTTTAAATGTAGATAGTCAAATTGAATCTCAGTACCGCGGCAGTAACACATGTATAAGGAGTTTGGCCAGTAAAGTTTTGGTTACAATATTGTGCATTCTACTCCCTTTGACACCTGGAATGGCACACCTCAATTGTTTCTGCTTCGCATATGGCTCTCATTAATGCAGCTTGTTGTGATTTCTGAGCACTTGTAGTTGCCGCCTTAACATTGGTGGTGGATGCAGCAATTGCTCTTATTGCCCTGACTACTGCAGCTTTAGCGGTCATACACCCTAATCGAGCTCTTTTTTTAAGAGGCATGTGAAAAAATCTACAACAACTGAGCACACCTAGTATGAGTGCCTGTTACTTCAATCGATGATGGCTGCTAAATTACTTGGATCGCAATGTCTACAAAACTCACACAAACATCATATCTCGTGATGCAATAATGTTTATAATATTAAATGGATAAATTCCTTTAAAACTTGGTTATATAAAAAATTATATAAAAAATTGATGTTTAAAAATTCTTCAAAAATTCCATTAAAAAATTCTGTTATTTATTTGTTTTGCATAAATGTGATTTGATGTTTTGTGTGACATTGTAAACAACATTGCGTTTGTTTTTGTTTCAAAATTAAGGGGGAAAATATTTACATTTGTTGACTAAAGGAATTTAACATAAAAATAAAAATTATTTTTTTTGTTTTACTGAAATTAGAAATATAAAAACTATTATGCTCTCAGTTCAGAAATTTTTGAAGAAAATTTAAAAATGTAGACATTTAATTTTAGAAGAAAAAGTTACATTAATGCTACACGAATAACAGACAGTTGATTTCCTGCATGAAATATTTAGCAATACAAACAAAAAAAAATATCCGCACCAACAAATAAATTCCAACGGTCACAGACTGACTACATTATCTTGCTAACACCCGCCAATACACACTAACACTCTCCACAACAAATTCAAACTGTCAACGAAATATCACAATATCAAAACCCCCCAGCCAATACCTCTAACAAAATGAAATAAATAAAAATGAAAAGGATTCCCATTACCACATCACCTGACGAAGCATCGGTACTCCGATGCAGAAACGGATGTGCCTTCATAGCGATTATATATAGAGAAGTCATGTACATGTTCTAAAATATAATTCATAATAAATATTCAAAGCTCTATATAGAAAATTATATATCGAGCACTGTTTTAAATTAATGTTTTGGACGTGGAAAGAATTCTTCATTCTGTATTCACTTGGATATATATATATATATATATATATATATATATATATATATATATATATATATATATTTAAACAAATTCTTAGTCATAAAACTTTTATAATAACTAGGAATAAGCATAAATTACATGACATTTTTACTAAAAACTAAAAAAAAACAGTTTCTTCTCAGGGCTTATCAAGTTAATTTTCTGAGAATATTAATGTGTATGATTAAAGATGAATAATGGGGGCGAAAAGAAATATGCAAGGAAAACTAGAGTCCAATGACATTCAAACTCAGCAAGCAGTTTCACTGTTTGCAGAGAGAAGGCTTGCAGTATTTGATGTACATTGACTCTAGGACCTGTAGATGATATAAAGAGTGGGGCTGTGATAGAATGGTGAAATGGTCCACACTAAATCCACATACACAATCTCTGCTATTTATAACATGTTGTGTAACGGATGACCCAGATGTATTAACAAGTTGGCTACTACTAGCAACAGGATTCAAAATTCTAGGAGATATATGTTGTTTAATTCTAAAATCCAACTGCTGAGACATCCTCCTTATGTAGAATAAACATATTTGTGCAGATGATTGATTTATTTATTGAGCTATATATTTATTTTCAACGACCAGTTTGACTATCTGAGATATTAAAGAAAAACATGTGCTTTCTGGCCCCCATTAGCAAAAGAAATTGTTATTAGATTCAGATATTGTTGATCAAGCCTTGTAATCGCTAATCTTTCTCAGATTCTTGACACATTCATAGCTGCTCAGTTATGTATCCAGACATAAACAAAGCAATTTCTAAAGAAGTGATGGATTTACTATCAGTCCCAATAAATATTCATATCTTACAAAGATCAATACTCGGAACTTTGCAAATGAATGCTTTTCATCAGAGGCTATCTGTTTCAGAAAAAGAACAGTTATGAATATCATTGAAAAAATCTAAACTTATTTATAAATGGAACTTTGTCTGTGTGTGTGGGTGTGTCCATTACCTATAGACTCTGAAACGGCTGAACCGATTTTCTTGAAAATTTACACAGTTGTACTATAAGCATCTGTGAGTGTTCTTAGCTAGGTTTTGTGTTCAGGTACCCCCGATAAATATCAAATCAATAATAAAAAAAATCGGGTTATAGCAGGAGTGGTCCGATTTTAATCAAATTTCATACATTCATAGACAAAGACATAAGAAACAATATTCAGAAGTTTCAAGGTTGCAGTTCTTACAATAGTGCAGAAAATCGATTATATATATATATATAAAAGGCAAGATGTTTGTGTGTATGTCTGTTTATCTGTCTGTATGTCCTTTATACAAATCCACAATTTTTATCTGATTCTTACCAAACTTCATACAAAGATTCTTTAAGCTGAGTCTGAGTTCCAGGACCATGGATTAGTTTTAAAGCTTTCATTATACCCAAGCAACGCTGGGCTATACTGCTAGTATGCAATAAATCAATACCAGAACTGTTCAAATTTTCTTATATATATGCACCAATACTTAGTTATATACAGGCACAGAAACAAGATCAGTAAAATCTGATTTTAATCCTTACTCTCCTCACTGACTGCTGGCTGCTGCCTCACTATTTACAAATTGTCTTTCGGCAGAGAAATGATTCTATCAACCAGGCTACATAGAATTATTAATAATTTTTTTACTCTTTATAGACATTGAAATGTTTCAATTTATTATCATTGAATCCCTTGTCAGATATAAACAAAATATGCTGCTTTGGGATTTGAAATTGGTTTTCGGTAATGAAGTTACGGTGGCTGCAAGGATTTCACATCTGATATCTCCACAGAATCACAATGATCCCTGGAAGAAATCCCCATAGAATCTGGTTAACTCCTAGCTTGCCAATGGCCTCATGGGTTGGTGGTGAAATCAAAAAACACCACTAAGTTACAACACCAAGAATACTATGTTTCTATTAGCCCTGGGGTGGACAACAGATCAAGGAAATGTACAACAGAAGTGGTGACACAATGGGGTGTTTATATATATATACATATATATATATATATATATATATATAAATTTTTTTAACATTATTTTTAATAGATACACGTATTTCAGTAGATATTCCGTTTTTAATTAAACAAATTATTTATATATATAACTGTACTGGCCTGAGTATTTTTAGATAAATTTTGTTAGGAAAATGTGTGTCATTTGGCAAGATTTGAACCTGCAACCCCTAACAACATAGGGAAGACATCAATTGATCCAGTACATTTTTACCGCTCAACCACAAATTATTTCACAGTAGATGAGCTGAATTAAGCCTTATATAGACAAAATTTCAATTTCTCTGCTCTGAAAGTGTATTGTAATGTAAACAAATGTAAACAGACAATAATATGGAAAGTTCCAAAGATTAACAAAAAGGATTAACAACCAACATATTTAATTTACAAAATGCAACAAGATGTGGGGTATGCAACATAATAAAAGAAGGAAATCACTTCAAGTTCAAAAGCACATCTACATTCAAAATAAAAACAAATCTGAGCTGCAATTCTAAAAATGTAATTTATGCTCTATAATGCAAGTAATGCACAAAATATACATGGGGACGACACAAGGCCTAAATAAAAGAGTTAGCCAATAACAGGAAATTGTACATCTCCCAACGTTTACACAAATGTAGTGGAGTTTAATTCAGAGTAGTGACTATCTACCAAAATGCAGATTATAACACACTCATGATGCAAGAAAAAATATTTATAAAAAATACAAGCCTTCCCTCTACAAAACAACATGAAAAACCTAAAACACACACACACACTAAATTCAAATGTGGTAAAAAAAAAACAATGTGAACCGTTGCAAAAAACAGTATTCCAAAAACAACGAAAAGAACTAGATGACCCATAAAGTAGAACTGAATCAAAATCACTGAAAACAATTTAGAAGTATAAAGATGAAATCAAATTTCACACGTCAGTGTAAAAAATTTTTATGACTAACAAAAGGTGATGGATGTGACTTAACGTGTGAGTGTGGAAAAAAACAACAAACACACATGCATATCAACTTTCTGACCTGCTCACCACTTATCTCTATATGTACATGATATTTTGGCCATCAGAGAAACAAATGGGATCTCGACATGTAAAGTTACAAGTTTATTTGCCTGAAGAGAGTTAACTTTAGATTTGAAACATGTGTAGCAACACACTCAAGAAATCAGAGAGTCGAGTTTGAATCCCAGTTGAATTCCTTGCATTCACTTACTCGCAAATACCATTGGGAAAGGTATTAATCCATCTCTTCCTTCCAGTTATGGGTTAAATAACAGGACAAATTGGGTTCTATAGCCTTGGCTGGCAACTAGTCTACCGCAGAAAGCAATGGCAAACTACTTTGGGATAATCTTCTGCTCAGTCAGTCATGTCTCTTTCAAGACATGATCGCCCAAGCATGTATCACATATAGCACTTAACTGACTGGCTGAATATAATAGCTGGAAACAATTAAAACTTCCAGTGAGCATAGAATGGGGGATCGGTTTTCTATTGTTATTAAGTAATAAACTCATCCCCCACTAATTATACTTAATATAATAATGTAATATAATCTATCTCTTCTCCTTCCAGTTATGGGTTAAATAATAGGAAAGATTGGGTTCTATAGCCTTGGCTGACAACTAGTCTACCACAGAAAGTAATGGCAACCTACTGCAGGATAAGCTTCTGCCCAGTCAGTTATGTCGCTTTTGAGACATGATCACCCAAAGCGTGGATCACATATGGCACTTAATTGACTGACTGATATTAAAGTCACCAGGAATGTATCTCGTGAGAAATTATTTTTTATTGGTGCAATAACTTGTAATGGCTAATTCCATAACAAATGCATAAAAACTAATGCTTATGTCTGAAAAAATGCTACAAACTACAGTTAATATTATAATAATGTTTTCCATCTGCCAAAATGTGATAAAATGGCTCAAATCAAGGGATTGTCCCCTTTTTTGTTACTTATTGCCAAAAGGATTGAAATGATGAATCCCAGGTGCAGAAATGACCACACACCCAAAGCAAATCTAAAAATTTGCTAAGATGAAAAGGTAATTGCATCTTCTGAATTGTATGTAAATTCAGATATGGCATTTTTCACAGCTTTGGGAGTAAAAGAACTTGGAGAATTTTCTGTTTCTTTTGGAATTATTTCCATTAACTTTTGTTGTTGTTTCTGAAGTTCCAATAACTGCTGATGTTGCTATTGTTAAATTTTTATTACAGAAGCTAATATTTCCTCCTATGTTTGAAGAATATCCAGATTTTTTCTACATACACCAAAGAGAAAAATTTCAAACCAACATAGTTCAATTCACTGATATCCTGTGCGCCAAAGAAACAAGTATATCTTCTACTTGTTAGATTTTTTTGTAACTCCTGTTATAACTTATATGAGTTTTGATTCCTCATTGCCACTGTTATAACTCATTTCCTAGCAGTTAATATTATAACTGTTTTTCATCCGCCAAAATGCGATAAAATGTCTGAAATCAAGGATTGTCCCCTTTTTTGTCACTTGTTGGCAACAGGATTGACATTACAAATCCCAGGTGCAGAAACGACTACACACCCAAAGCACAATAAGGATGAATTTGAACGATAATTAAAATTTAGCCATTTGGGCTGGACCACATCTCCACGCTCCTCAAGCAGTGATGGTGAGAGGCACTCACACAAAGCAGGAGAAAGACAGGTTTGATCAGGAAACAAAACGAAGGAGAAGGTCCAGGTAGAATTCTAAGGTAGGAGGAGGAACTCCCCTATATTTAGACATTTGCAGTGAGAGCCCTGATTGGTTGTTTGGAGAACACTAGCATTCCCAGACCATGTTATACCCCACTACCCACTGGATGCGAAGCATCACATAAGCTATAGATTTTGAACAGCAAAGTCAGAGAGGGTGCAGAAAAAGGGCGTACAGACCAGAGAGAGAGAAATGAGACAAGACTGCTGATTTGAAAGAAACTGACTGAGAGTGGCATTTTCATACTGGTTAGGCATCAGAATATTGGGAACCCTGTATTATAATATTGAGTCTTACTACGGTTATTTACCATAGCATTTGTTAGAAATACACAAGACTGATTCCAACAGATTTTTAAACTCATTGGATTTCTTTATTTAAGTGTCGAGACGAGTTAATTTGTATCACCACAGTTAATCCGCAACACCTATACCGTTCCACAAGCTTTGCAGGTATTTAATATTATAAATACTGGCATCTGATGTAGTGTTGGATTTATTTTTCTTGTTAACTTGATCTCTGATTGTCCTGGTTATTATCATCATAAAGTCTGGGATATATATATATATATATGTATATATATATATATAATAATAATATTAACTATAGCAACAACAATACCAATAGTAAGAGAACTAACTACCAAAACTAGTATTAATCAAGCTATAATTTAAATCATCTTTTATATCCCACCGAGAACTCGGAGGGAAAATAAGGGGAAGCAAAAAAAGAAACAAATGAAGTACATGAACAAAAAGTCAAGCACTCCTAAGAAAGAAAAAAACCCAAGACGAAAACCCTAACATTAAAGCGCTCAATACAAAAGTAGACCAAACAAAGACAGGAGCCAATTTCCCTGACGAGCTGTTAGGCGAAAACTGTGGTTGGTTGTTGGCTCTTGCTTAGATTTTCTGTCTATATATATATATATATATATATATACTAGCAGTATAGCACGGCGTTGCTTGGGTGTGATGAAAGCTTTAAAACTAATCCATGGTCCTGGAGCTCAGACTCTTTGGACGTTGGCACAAAAGACTAAGAAGTAATAGTTGTTTCCAGTTAAAGCGAAACCATAAACTGAAAGAAAAATGAATGAATGTAAGTCAAATTTTGATTTCCTGGTATCAATATCAAATAAGTTTTTTTCGTCGTAAACTGAATTTTGAAGGCTAAATAAGTCCTCTGAGTAAATGATATCATGGCTGAGACTAAGAACTACAATTATATCTACTTAGAGCCAAATCTGAAGCAAAAACTAAAATCAAAGGGCTGAAAAACTGATTTTGATCAGACCCAGTATCTTGCCTTTTATATATATATATATTATTGATTTTCTGCACTATTGTAAGAACTGCAACCTTGAAATTTCTGAATATCATTTCTTATGTCTTTGTCTATGAGCGTATCAAATTTGATTAAAATCGGACCACTCCTTCTATAACCCAATTATTTCGATTATTGATTTCCGATATTTATCGAGGATACCTCGACACAAAACCTAGCTAAGAACACTCGCAGATGCTTATAGTACAACTGTGTAAAATTTCAAGGAAATCGGTTCAGCCGTTTCAGAGTCTATAGGTAACGGATACACACATACACAGACACACACAGAGACAAAGTTCCATTTATAAATATGTTTATATATATATACACTACCGGTCATAATTATTAGGCCAATCCAGTTTTTTAAAAAATGATGTATTTCATACTATTTTTAATATTTATTGCCAAATGAAAATAGAATCATTTTTTGTTATTATTATTTGTCAAAATTTTACAAGGCAAGGAAGCAAAGATGAACTCATCCGAATCACCCTTAATTTTCTTCATTCTTTCATTGATGAGACTGCAATATAGGTAATTATTTAATATTTATAAATTCATTTGATGTACATGTTATTGCGCAGTATTAACAAAAGAACCATTCTATTTTCATTTACAATTATTCACTTGGCAATAAACCATGGACCTAGAAAAACCCATGAGTAGGCTCTCTTCATAAAAGCCTACAAATCTATTAGCCAAAACAGGGCCCAAGGGAGAACCCATTGTTACGCTATCAATCTGACAATACATAATATTTTCAAAACTGAAATTGATAGACATGGTAGCAAATTTTATGAGTTAGCTGAAAACATCTTCGGGTATAGTTGGGGGAGTCAAATGACTACGATATAACAAATCGCTACAAATATCGATAGTTTCCAACAAAGGAACACAAGTGAAGAGGTAGCAAATGTCAAATGAACACATCAATCCATCGGTGGCATCAAAATTTGGAATAAATTGAGACAAAGAAAATGAATCTTTAATCCAGAATGAACTATAATGTTGCAAAACTGGTGGTAACATTACAGCCAGCCATTTTGTGGCTTTATGTTGAGAGGACCCATTCATAGAAAGTATGGGCCTCAATGGGACTCCCTCCTCATGAATTTTAAGTAGTTCATAAAAACGAGGACAAATGGAGCCAGACGGTCTTAATTCTTCAGACATTTCAGAGGTAAAAAACACCACTCTTTACCCATCTGACAAGACATTTCTGATATCGAATTTCAAAAGTCAAAGTATAATAATGTTTTTTCTTTTTAATCATTTCACCCCGAGCAAGGCGGAGAAGCCACTGATGTGCTGGGGGTTACATAACTGAAAGAAGATTAATTAGAAGAGAGAGAAGAGGAGTACAAACCAATTAGAAAGGAGCAATAGAAGGATGAGAATGCAGGTGTGTTGACAGTTTCAAGGGTGGAGAGAAAGGGAAGGATATACGGGGTGGGGGAAGGGCTAGAGTCAAGTGGTTAGTAGATGAGTATTGACATTGCATTTAAATTTCTGGAGGTTGTAGCCATCAGGAAAGCAAGAATATGGGAGCGAGTTCCACAGGCGGGAAGTACGATATGTTAACTTCTCTATTTTGATTCTGAGAAAGGAATAGAAGAACCTGCATAAGAATGGGCCAGGTCATTCAATTTTGCTCGAAAGTCACCGGATGTTTTTTTTTTTTTTAATAATCATATTGCCTCAAGCCAGGCATTTTACTGCCCTTTTTTACAGGGGGTTACATAGGAGGAAAGTTATGAGAAAGAGTGACAGGTTATAGGGGGTGTCAGGAAGTGGGTAAGAGTAGGATGAGAATACTGATGAGTGGAGCGGACTAACAAAGGAGCATGAGAGAGAGAGGATGCAGGTTAGTGAGATAGGAGATGACTATTGACTTTATATTTAAATTCTTGGAGATTGTAGTTGTCAGGGAAGCAAGTAAATGGAAGGGAATTCCACAGGCGGGAAGTACGAGAAAAGAAGCTAATTGAGTAGAATTTGGGTTTACAACTTATTGGTTTCACAGTAAAAGGGTGGGACCTAGTTGCTAATCTTTTGGCTCGAGTAAATTTATATATAGGGGGCACCAGTGAGCGAAGTAAATGTATATATTTATCTATATAGAAGGGTTGAAGCTTAGAGTGTTGTGCATAAAATACTTCATAAAAATGAGGACAAATGGAGCCAGATGGTCTTAATTCCTCAGATATTTAAGAGGTAAAAAACACTATTCTTTACTCATCTGACAAAACATTTCTGATATCGAATTTCAGAAGCCAAAGTATAATCATGTGTATCAATGATATTCAGTTCTCTATTTTGATTCTGAGGAACGAATAGGAGAACCTGCATAAGAATGGACCAGGTCATTCAATTTGGTTCAAAAGTCACTGGATTTATCTATATAGAAGGGTTGAAGCTTAGAGTGTTGTGCATAAAATACTTCAAACTTTGAAAAAAATCTGTTCTTTATCAAGAGAGGTAAGAGAAATGTCAAAATACTAAGCTCAATCTCTGAAGGACAATAAGAAGGCAAATTCACTCCATTTTTGGTTGCATTTGGTTCAACCACTCAGCCAAATCTCTTGCAAATAAGATGTTTTAATTTATTCTGAAAACTGCACGCCATCTTGGAAAGACAATGTGCATACATAATGGGCAAAACGGATCCTATCAAAATACAGCAAAAATTACATGCCTCATGTCATAACATATTATAACTTTTTTGTAGGCCAAAACACTGGCAAAAAAATTGCAAAAGAAATTCTTTAATAAAAGCTTTCTCTATCTTCCAGCCAAACATCAACTTTGCCCGCCTAATCTAATGAGAAATAAGAGGAAAAAACTGGTGTTAAAGACAAGAGTGTAAAAAAAGTTGTTTTAGTATTCAATGTTCCAGACGACAGACAGAACCTTCATTGTTTCTGCATTGTTACAGTAACACTTAAATTAAAACAATATTTTGTGCTGAATGTTAAAAAAGAACATTGCAGTCAAACATGTGGAAAGAAAATTTAACAAGCTTTGTTTTGTGGCAGGGAATAAAATTATTAATAAATGTTTTGTAGAAAGAAAGTGTTGATACGGACATGTGTCGTCTAATAATGATCTCCAGACAACAAATGTACCTGTTGAATGGATTGTGCTACTGGCATCATATGACCATAAACATCAACATATTTACTGGGATCATGTGAACATAAATATCAGCATATGTACTGGGATCATATGACCATAAATATCAGTATATGTATTGGGATCATGTGACCATGAATATCAATATATGTACTGGGATCATGTGACCAAAAATATTAGTATATGTACTGGGATCATGTGATGAAAAAATATCAGTATATGTACTGGGATCAGGTGACCTTAAATATCACTAGATGTACTGGGATCATGTGACCATAAATATCAGTATATATATTGGGATCATGTGACCATAAATATCAGTATATGTACTTGGATCATGTGACCATAAATATCAATATATGTACTTGGATCATGTGACCATAAACAACAACGTATTTACTGGGATCATGTGACCATAAATATCAGTATATGTACTGGGATCATGTGACCATAGATATCAATATATGTACTGGGATCATGTGACCATAAATATCAACATATTTACTGGGATCATGTGACCATAAATATCAATATATAAAGCACTCAGACAGAAGTCTGAGCATGTTCCAGTGCATTTTGAATATTCTGCCTTGCGCATTGTAAGACTCTCCGCTTTCGGGCGGAGAGTAATAACCCAGTCGAGATTCCGCCAAAGTGTAGAGTCTCATCTGAGGAATATTAGACAATAAATGTTTGCCCAGGCTTTACACCCCACATCAAAAAGGCCTTGTGCCACATTTTGCCCCTCGATGAGTAGGTAGATAAATATTGTTCCAGTGTATTCTGGTTATTCTGTATTCAGTGTTCCACAGCATTCCAAGTGCATTATTGTGTATTATTAGAAGAATTCGTTAGTATCTTGACTTTATGTGAAAATACCAAAAAATTATAACTCACAAATAACGAATTACCATAATTTCAGATTAACATTATAAAAACCAATGTTATAAAAGTGACAACAAAAATAACGTTCACACTAATGTTATGAAATTAACAAAAACAGAACTGTCGAGAAGTCCAATCATCAGGTGGTTAAGTGTAGTAGATGCTTTTCTCAAAATTTTAATCAGTTCTTCAAAGTTATATAACTCAGAAAAAATTCTAATGAAATGAATGTGTATAGATTGACCTCAGTAGTTAATGGATTTCTTTGTGTTTAACAATATATCTCATTACTATAAATGTTATTTTAGTGGAGGCAAGATGTACTTATTTTGTAATATTTATAAACTAGCAGTATAGCCCGGCGTTGCTCATGTGTAATGAAAGCTTTAAAACTAATCCATGGTCCTTCCTGGAGCTCAGACTCTTTGGACGTCGGCATGAAAGACTAAAAAGCAATAGTTGTTTCCAGTTAAAGCGAAACCGTAGACTGAAAGAAAAATGAATGGATGTAAGTCAAATTTTGATTTCCTGCTATCGATATCAAATAATTTTTTTTTGTCGTAAACTGAATTTTGAAGGCTAAATAAGACCTCTGAGTAAATGGTATCATGGCTGAGACTAAGAACTACAATTATATCTACTTAGAGCCAAACCCGAAGCAAAAACTAAAATCAAAGGGCTGAAAAAAATACAGACATACAGGCAGGTAAACAGATACACACACAAACATCTTGCCTTTTATATATATATTATCGATTTTCTGCACTCTTGTAAGAACTGCAACCTTGAAACTTCCGAATATCGTTTCTTATGTCTTTGTTTATGAGTGTATCAAATTTGATTAAAATCGGACCACTTCTTCTATAACCCAATTTTTTTGATTATCGATTTTTTATATTTACCGGGGGTACCTCGACACAAAACCCAGCTAAGAACACTCGCAGACGCTTATAGTACACCTGTGTAAATTTTCAAGAAAATCGGTTCAGCCGTTTCAGAGTCTATAGGTAACGGAAACAAACACACACAGATACACACACACAGACAAAGTTCCATTTATAAATAAGTTTAGATTTAGATTTAGATTAGATAGATAGATAACTATTTATCCCACAGCACCTGGAACCTAGAGTTAAACATATATATGCACACACAGAGTGAGGCAAAAATCACACCTTTAGAAATAATTATAATAATTACAGGATTTGTCTTGTTGTGCAGGATGTGTGTTGTAGTGTAGTGGATATCAACTTGGAATGAGAGATCGGGATGCCGAGTTTGAATGCAAGTTGAATTTCTTGCATTCACTTATGCACAAATACTCTTGGGAAAAGTATTAATCCATCTCTTCTCTCCAGGTATGGGTTAAATAACAGGACAGATTGGAAATATAATTAAAACTTCTACTGGGCATAAAATGGGGGATCAATTTTCTATTGCTATGAATTAATAAACTGATCCCCCACTAATTATACTTAATATAATAATGTAATATAATTTATCTTTTCTCGTTCCAGTTATAGGTTAAATAATAGGACAGATTGGGTTCTATAGCCTTGGCTGGCAACCAGTCTACAGCAGAAAGCAATAGTAACCTACTATGGGATAATCTTCTGCCCAGTCAGTCATGTCTCGTTTGAGACATGATCGCCCATAGCATGTATCATGTATGGTACTTAACTGACTGACTGAATATAATAGTTGGAAACATAATTAAAACTTCTACTGGGTATAAAGTCGGGAGTCAGTTTTCTATTGTTATGAAGTAATAAACTCATCCCCCACAAATTATACTTAATATAATAATGTAATATAATTTATCTTTTCTCGTTCCAGTTAGGGGTTAAATAATAGGACAGATTGGGTTCTATAGCCTTGGCTGGCAACCAGTCTACTGCAGAAAGCAATGGCAACCTACTGTGGGATAATCTTCTGTCCAGTCAGTCATGTCTCATTCAAGACATGATCACCCAAAGTGTGTATCATATATGGCACTTAACTGATAATTACATATGAAAATTTTATTTCCAAGTTATTTAGTTGTTATGTTAGTTGTTCAAAATGTTTTCCTTCTTTTTCCAATCACATTTCAATTCTGAGCCATCAGAATTCATTAACATGTTGGAGAGTTCCCTTTATCATTTTACTGCATTCATATTTAATTCTTTCTTTAAGTTCTGCAATATTTCGTAGGCATTTCTGATAATTTCAAATGGCCCCACAGAATTAAATCTGAGAGTGTCAGCTCTGGCAATCTTAGTGGCCACTCAAGAGTATCATCATCATCATCCACTTTTACACCCAATGGTGTGTAGGGCAGTAACTTTTGTTACTGTTTCCAGAACAAACTGTTTTTTATGCGGCAGGGTTGTTAGCCCTGTGCCCAACTCCCAAACCTGACAGACTGGTGGGCCATTCTTGGTTCTTATGTTTACAGCACCTGGTATTCCCAAGCCGTCACCCATCTAAGTACTGACCAGGCTTAGCGTTGCTTAACTTCGGTGACCGAGTGAGAATCAGTGTATTCATTTTGATAGGATGTAAGCCTTGTGAATAAGTCTTGAGAGTTTCATTAAAATCTGACAATTATTTGATTTTTGTAAGAATTTTCAAATTAATGTTTTTTGCTGAAAAAAAAAAACTGAATTATGTAATAATACATTTTTCATTGTAACAATTTGATTACTTGTAAACGAAAAGCAAAACTATTTTTTACTAAAATTTAAAAGTTAGAAAAGATCAAAAAATTGTTAAAAATAATTAAAAAATTCTTTAATCTTTTCTTTTAATAATAACAACAAAAATTTTGAGGGAGAAACTTCGTGTTTATTAAGTTTGGGGCCATTTTTCTTTATACTTTGCTGTTTTTTCAGCGATTTAGTTGAGGTAGCTAGTATATAAGTACCATATAAAGAGTGTGATGTATAAATTGTCGTCTAAATTATGCAAAAATTAAAATAATACTGACATCTCATTTTAACAGATATATTTACCAAAATTACATAAAAAGTATCTTTAAATACTAAAGAGTAAATTTATTCAATAAAATCACTATTGGTTTCAACACAGCTTCCTGATAAATTCAGAATCTCCGACAACCCTTCTGGATGGTCTCCTTGCTTATATTGGTGAATGCTGCCATAATCCTTGCCTTCAGTTCATTTTTGGTGCTACAAGGAGTTTTGTTGATTTTTCACCCTACTGTGTTCCACATATGATGATCAAGGGTTTGCAGTCTAAGAAGTTAGATATCCAGATGAAAGGTGTGATGTGGTCACAGAAACTGTCTGACAGCCATTACTGGATTCTCATTATAAGATGGTGCAGAATCCTGTTGCCAGGTATAGGATCTTCCAGTAACCACCCTATTGATCTAGGGTAGCAATACCCAGTCAAGGCACTTGATATGAGCTTTCATTTTGATTCTGAGGTGCTCACCCAACAAATTTTGGAGTTCTTTTCTTATCAGAGTGAGTTTTTTGAGCTGCCATACCTTCATAATCACAATTGGACTCATCCAACTCTTTCTGAAATATCTGCATTGTCCTCACATTGACACCCAAACTCTCTGAAATGTTTGTATTGGAGCTTCTGGCACAGATGACAAGCATGTTGTTTCCAAATTCCTGGTGGAGCGAATTGTGTCATGGTGCTTTTTTCTCACAAACAGTGCCCAACTGACACTATTTCTATTGTGTAATTGACAAAATCAAAAACAGATAACATGCATACATAAAATATAAAATGATAGCAATTTATCAATTGCACCCTATATATATATATATATATATATATATATATATATATATATATATATATTAGCAGTTAGCCCAGCGTTGCTCTGGTGTAAGGAAAGCTTTAAAACTAATCCATGGCCCTGGAGCTCAGACTCAGCCTAAAGAATATTTCTGTGAAGTTTGGTAAGAATTGGATAAAAATTGTGGATTTGTATAAAGGACATACAGACAGACACACACAAACATCTTGCCTTTTATAAATATATATTATCAATTTTCTGCACTATTGTAAGAACTGCAACCTTGAAACTTCTGAATATCATTTCTTATGTCTTTGTTTATGAGTGTATCAAATTTGATTAAAATCGGACCACTCCTTCTATAACCTGATTTTTTGATTATTGATATTTATCGGGGGTACCTCGACACAAAACCTAGCTAAGAACACTCGCAGATGCTTATAGTACAACTGTGTAAATTTTCAAGAAAATCGGTTCAGCCGTTTTGGAGTCTATAGGTAATGGACACACACACAGACAAAGTTCCATTTATAAATAGGTTTAGATTATGTATATATATGTATAGTGTATCAAGGCAGCAGATAATTTTCTAAACATATTGTTAAAAATAACAGACAATGAATGTCTATTATATTTAATCATAAGTCATTCTAAACATCGTATTTTGGCTTTAATTTCAGGTAAAAATAAAGACAAAAATTGTCCAACATTTGGATATTTTTTATTATGCTGGTTCTAAGCTCTCAGTTCACATGAGCCATCTTCAGAGGTTACAGGTACGTAAACATAGAGACAGCCACCATCAAAGATGATATTGTCTTGTGTTGACATAAAACATTGCTATGCAATGATAACAGTCACTGAATAGCAGATGCAGGTCATAAATTTGTAATGTGATTCTATGACATCACACCAAATGAACTGTTAAAATTGTTGAAATTAAAGCCAAAATAGAATGTTTAGAATGGCTCATGATGAAACATGACAGATATTCATTGTCTGTGATATTTAACAATATATATATATATATATATATATATTGTTAAATATCACAGACAACATTTAACATATAATAAACCTACAATAGACTCTGAATCATCCAAAAATAAAAATAAAGGAAACTGTAGAAAAAAAAAGATAATTTGGTTTAAGCACCCCCTTATAAAAAGGGTGCTGTCTATGTTTACTGGAAAAAAAATTTCAATATTAAAATACCACCACCAACACCAGCTACTGAATTTTAGGAGGGAATTCATCAGTAAGTGCCGCCACAAGGCAAATTTTTTGAATACTTAAATTTAGAATTTAAATCCCCGTTGACTAGATGTTAGAATATAAATTAAAAGGATTCAATTTAAGTTTTAATCTTAATTTTACCTTAACGTTAACCTTAAAAAGTATTTTAACCCCACTACCTTCCTATCCCAATCTCCTTTAATTGCCTATCCTTATAAAATATGGATTCTTTTACTAAACCCCTTTTTCCCTTGGTTAACGCACACACACATATATATATATTTTTCTCTAATCATTTTTAAACTGATAACTTCTTGTAATTGGGATTTAGCTGGCATCTACCTAAAAGGTTTAATTAAATAAACTTAAATAAAAATTTTTTAAGATCTTATATTGAAACCACTAAATACACCTCTTCAAACAGCTCAAAATCTTAACCTTAAAAAAGTAATTTAACACCTTTAGTTGTCTATCTTTATAAAATATGAACTCCTTTACCAAATCCCTCTTTTCCTTTGTTAACACACACACATGTATATATATATTTCTTTAATAACTTTAAATCCATGACTTCCTGTAATGGATAAACTTAATTAAAATTTTTTAAAATATTACATTTAAATCTATTTCTCCCCTCCTGTTTCAAACCCCTGTAAACATTTACTAGCCTCTACCATTTGATATTTGATAGCCTGTCTATCTCTTGTCTCTACACCCTGTAACCTCCACCACTACCAGCTCTGTCCTGTTCTACTTTGCTTTAAAAAAATCCCACTTCTCTGACCTTAAGGGAACTCTCAATTCTTGACCTTTGTTAACCTGGCCCCTTCCCGCTTTACCCCAGGGCCTTCCCATCTGACAGTGACTTGGAATCTCTGTTAGAGATCCCATGTGGAAATGTGCATCCAACACCTTTGAATTTTTAAAATTTTCTGTAATTTATATTGGCTCTGTATTCTTAATACATTGAGCTCTCCACCTGCATCACTTTTTAATGTTGAAAATTTTTTAACATTGATTAAGATCAGGTTCTTGGAATTTACCTTCCTACTCTTCCACTTCGGATTAAAGAAAAACAAATATATATAATAAAATCATCGGTGATGGCGGATTTTATAATATTTCAGTTTAAACAACCTCTTTGAAGATGGCTCATGTGAGCCGAAAGCTTAGAAGAAAACTAATAAATAATTATCCAAATGTTGGAGAATTTTTGTCTTTATTTTCAACTGAAATTAAAGCAAAAATACGATGTTTAGAACGGCTCATGATTAAATATAATAGACATTCATTGTCTCTTATATTTAACAGCATATGTTTAGAAAATATATATATATATATGTTTGTATGCCGATAGACAGATAATAAATTTATAGCAACATCAATTGATACAGTTGAAATATTGATTTATAGATGAAGTTGGTTGGTTGTTTTGTTTTAATGGCATATCAACCTCAGTGGGTCATTTATTGCCAACTAAATTTTTTTTTATTTATTTATTGCTGGTAATACCTTTTTCTTTCAACAATTTATTGTTGTTTTTAAATAGGTTTTTGTGTCTAGTAATACTTTTTTCTTTTCGAGTATCAGGATTCATTGGGATTTGTTTTTAAGGGCAGGGTCCCCAAGTCCTACCCTATTATTTAACTCATAACTGGAGGGAAGGAACAGATTAATACCTTTCCCAAGGGTACCAGTGCTTAAGTGAATGCAGGGTATTCAACTGGAATTCGAACTCAGCTCACTGATTTCTCTTTCCGAGCCGATATCCACTGCACCACAATGCACATCCGTCACTATACGCTTACAGCACCTGGTCTTCCCAATCGGTCACCCATCTAAGTACTGACCAGGCTCAAAGTTGCTTAACTTTGGTGATCAAGCGAGAACCGGTGTATTCAACGTGATATGGCCATAAGCCTATAGATGAAGAAATAGAAATATAATTATGGGTACCTGCAAACGTAAATTTATTTGTCAGGTAAATAAAAAAATATAAAATGCCAACGTGGCGACAATTTACCCATCGCACATTGTATAATGGCTATTGATGTGTGTGTGTGTATATATATATATATATATATATATAATGGTTACTAATGGAAGTATAATTAGATATTTACTTTTAAAAATTGCTCAATATAAAAGCAGAGCATAAATATATGGTGATTATTATTAATATAATAGTTGCATACTGCAACTTGACAGCTACAAAGTTTTCTTGTTAAAACACCATTATCAGGCAGTAAAATGCGTTTAATTTATTTTGTAATATATAGATAAGGAGATTTTAAAAATTAAATAAATAAATAAAATTGGAAAAAGAAAACAAGGTCATCCAATGAGAAGAATTAAGTGGATTGGGAGATAAAAAGATTTCAGAGAACAGTGTATGTATGATTTGCTAGCTAGACAGTAGTGTAGCAAATGTTTGAACGTGAAAATCCAGACTTGCCAAATTTTAAACTGGAAGAAGACAAAAAGATAAGGCAGAAAAAATAAATAAAAAATAAAATAATAAAAAAATCAAAATTGCAGAAAAATAAGAATAATGAACCGAAATATTAAAATACGAGGGTCATTCAATAAATAAGGTGAATTTATTGGTATAAGGACTTCTACGAGGGTCATTCAATAAATAAGGTGAATTTTTCGGTATAAGGACTTCTACGAGGGTCATTCAATAAATAAGGTGAATTTTTCAGTATAAAAATACAGATAGAAGCTTACATTTTTTTTTCAGCGTAGTCTGCAAGCAGTGTCACACATTTTTCCCATCTGTGCACAAGCTTCCGTATTCCCTCAGCGTAAAAATCTTTGGACTGATTTCTCAGCCAATCGCTCACAGCACTTTTGACTTCACTGTATGGGGCCTTGCAGCTGACCTTCAAGTAGACAAGATCATCATGGAAAATTTTGTGTGCTGTCCCAGCAGATAGGCTCAAAGTCCTTGCTATGTCATCCACTGTCACCCTTCTGTTAGACTGAATGAGGTCATTGACTGATTTGATCACCTTAGGAGACCTTACTTCTGTCGGCCTCCCAGACCTGTCTTCATTCTCAACACTGCTCCGTCCTTCTTTAAACAATTTAGCCCACTTGTAGATATTTGTTTTGGCTGAAACATGTGGCACCATACACAGCTGACATTCTCCTATGAATTTTAAGCGGTTTGCCCCCTCCAGCAATCAAAAAATTGATCACTGACCTCTGTTCAATCCTGGAGCATGCTTCTTGGTTGGCCATCTTTGTTAATCTCCAAAACTCTCAAAGTTCTTTTTCAATTTGCAAAAAAATTTAAATTCCTTTGAAAAAGAAGTAAAAGAAAAGAAAAAAAGCAAGCTTCTATCTGTATTAGAAGTCCTTATACTGAAAAATTCACCTTATTTATTGAATGACCCTCGTAGATGTCCTTATACTGAAAAATTCACCTTATTTATTAAATGACTCTCGTAGAAGTCCTTATACTGAAAAATCCACCTTATTTATTGAATGATCCTCATAGAAGTCCTTATATCGAAAAATTCACCTTATTTATTGAATGACCCTCGTAGAAGTCCTTATACCGAAATATTCACCTTATTTATTGAATGAACCTCGTAGAAGTCCTTATACTGAAAAATTCACCTTATTTATTGACTGACCCTCGTAGAAGTCCTTATCCCGAAAAATTCATCTTATTTATTAAACGACCCTCATATATACTGAAGGGGATTTGTTTATAAGTATAAATAAAATAATAATAGTAATTTTAAAAATTACCAGTTCAATTAGCTAAATTTTCTAAAATTTAAAAGGGTTTTTTTATAAATACAAAAAAAAAATAATAATATTAATTAAAGAATTACCAGCCGATGTTATTGAGTGTTAGGCTTTTCGTTTTTGTTAATAAGGCCTCCATTATTTTTAGTCTTTCTTTTTTTGCATGTAGATGATGCTATGATGTATGAGTTTTTAACGAGTATGTTCCCGATAGGGTTTGGTAGGTCTCCGTGTCTGTTTAAATGAGATTGAATTTAGGTTTGTTGAGAGAGATGTAACATGAGTCTTTGAGTTTGTTTCATAGTGGTATAGCCAATATAATTGTTTACAAAATTAGGATCAAGGAAGCAGTTCTTTAAAGGACACATGAATTCATAAATAATGTGGGTTCGTTGGAGTTTCGATCTCATGGGTGAATTGTTGTTTTTGATGATGAGGTTAGACATTTTAAAAACATTGTTCATCCTCAAAAATGGCTAAAAGTATAGTTGAAAGCACTCAAATAAACAAAACATTTGGATAATTTTTATATAATTTACATCCTCAAAAGTAAAACAAAATCACATGAAAAATTTAACCATCACACCTTGTCAGTCATTTTTAATGAAACATATATATATATATATATTTATTAGTTAGTTTTTGATCATAATTAAATTAAATCAATACACAGTTGTATTAAAAAGTGTTCAATACAATTATATTGTAGAACTTCTAAATATTTTTCATATATAAGTTGTTTCGAAATGAATATATATATATATAATGAATTATTTTGAACATTATTTTTACCGATACTCGTATTTAAGTAGATATTCTGTTTTTAATTAAACAGTATTTTTATATTTATATCTACCGGCCTGATTATTTACAATAAATTTTTATTACGAAAATGTGTGCCACACAGCAGGATTCGAACCTGCGACCCCTATTACATAGGGGAAGCATACCATTTGATCTGGTACCATCTTGACCACTCAAATAGCGACAGTTTTACCCATCATAGATTTGCTACATACATATATATATATATATATATATATACACACTACCGGCCATAATTATTAGGCCAACCCAGTTTTTTAAAGAAGTGATGTATTTCTTACTATTTTTAATATTTATTGCCAAATGAAAATAGAATGGTTCTTTTCTGATTATTACTTTGCAAAATTTTACAAGGCAAGGAAGCAAAGATGAGCTCGTCTGAATCATTCTAAATTTTCTCCTTTCATTGATGAAACTGCAATATAGGTAATTATTAAATATTTATAAATTTACTTGATGCACATGTTATTGTGCAATGTTAACAAAAGAACCACTTTATTTTCATTTAGAATTATCCACTTGGCAATAAATACTAAAAATAGTATGAAATACATAATTTCTTTTAAAAAACTGGGGTGGCCTAATAATTATGGCCGGTAGTGTGTATATATATATATATATATAGAGAGAGAGAGAGAGAGAGAGAGAGCGCAAATTACTGGGTGCGATGGGTAAATTGTCGCTATTTGCCTTGTAAACTTTTGCAAAGTAATAATAACAAAAGAACCATTCTATTTTCATTTAGAATTATCCACTTGGCAATAAATACTAAAAATAGTATGAAATACATAATTTCTTTTAAAAAACTGGGGTGGCTTAATAATTATGACTGGTCGTGTATATATATTTTTTAATGTGTTTTTTGTATATAATTTAGGTGATTTTTTTTAAAGTATTTGTCTTTGTGTTTCTATATATTTTGTTATTAAATATTCAACACTGGGATAATAGAATTGTTATCGGATAAGAATTGTTACTGGATATCCCCTTCACAGAAGTGATGGGAACAAAAAGCAAAAGAATATAAATTAAATCAGCTAGATTATATACCCAAAACACTTTGTCTATATTTCTGAGATGAGGTTGTATTTACACTATTGTCCTCATCTTTGTTGCAATTTGTACAACGTTTTGGCCATTGCATGCTCCGGCCTTCTTCAGGTGCTAGGGATTTCGAACCGAAACCTTTATTATAATCACTGGGGTATATGAACTGCATTCCTTGCATGAAGCCTCGTTTGGAAGTCATGAGTTATCTTCCTCTAATCCTGCAAGTTACTTGAGACTTTACACAAGGAATGAGGATGATATGCACCATAGATTGTAATAAAGGGTTCGGTTCGAAATTCCTAGCACTTGAAGAAGGCCGAAGCGTATAACGGCCAAAATGTCGTACAAATGGCAGCGAAAATGAGGACAATAGTCAGAATAATATAAATACTGTCCACCCAAAATCCATATTTATAAAAAAAATATATATTTTTAATTTAATTTTCTCAGTACCCCCCTTTCTTTTCTGGACATATGTCATTGTACCAATGTGAACATAAACTTAGCCTGATGAAGTCCTAAATGATGAAACACATCATACAAAATCTTTTCCCATTTTATTTATAGATTACTAGCAGTATAGCCCGGCGTTGCTCGGGTATAATGAAAGCTTTAAAACTAATCCATGGTCCTGGAGCTCAGACTCTTTGGACGTTGGCACGAAAGACTAAAAAGCAATAGTTGTTTCCAGTTCAAGCGAAACCGTAGACTGAAAGAAAAATGAATGGATTTAAGTCAAATTATGATTTCCTGGTATCGATTTATAGATATATACATTATCGATTTTCTGCAATATTGTAAGAACTGCAACCTTGAAACTTCTGAATATTGTTTCTTATGTCTTTGTCTATGAGTGTATCAAATTTGATTAAAATCGGACCACTCCTTCTATAACCCGATTTTTTCGATTATCGATTTTTGATATTTATCGGGGGTACCTCGACACAAAACCTAGCTAAGAACACTCGCAGACACTTTTTTTTTTTAATCATTTCACCCCAAGCAAGGCATTCCACTGCCACTATTGCACTTGGGGCTACATAGGGGGAGGTAAATAGGAAGAGTGGTTAGATATAGGAAATGTCAGAAGGGGGTGATAGATAGTTGGGTGGGTGGGAAGAGTGTTTGAAAGAATGAAAGATAGTTTGTTAGGAGGTGTCTATTGACCTTACATTTAAACTCCTGGAGATTGTAGCCGTCGAGGAAGCAGTCATGTGGAAGAGAATTCCACAGTCAGGAAGTGTGAGAAAAGAAACTGTTGGAGTAGAAGTTGCGGTTGCATTTTATCGGTTTCACTGTAAAAGGGTGGGATCTAGTTGCTAATCTAGTATCGCATGCAAATTCAAACCTAGGGGGCACCAGTGATCATCGGAGCAGAAGCCGTGAAAATATTTATAGAAGAGACACAGGGAAGCCACGTCGCGCCGGTGAGAGAGAGACTGCAGGCAGTCTGCTAAGTCGGTATCAATCCCAATAAAGACCATCCGCTGTACCTTGTCTAGAAGCCCAAGGAGAAACTGTGTAAATTTTCAAGAAAATCGGTTCAGCCGTTTCGGAGTCTATAGGTAACGGATGCACACACACACACACACACACACACACACACACACACACACACAGACAGACAGACAAAGTTTCATTTATAAATAAGTTTAGATGGGTAGAAAAGTGTACAGCTGAATAATTCTTTACCCTTCATCTAACCTCAATATTTCTTCTCTAACCTATATTTACTAACCTATATTTTTTTTTTAATATTCTGAATTGAATTAAACTATTTGATATTTTTTTGGTCTTATGAAACAGATGTATTTTATATGCCTGTCAAAATAAATCTGGATTTATAACCTTTTAATTATGTGCTAGTTTTCTTTTGTGTATATCATATTGCTCTGGATAATATCCACTGAGCGTGCTATTTTTATTTATTTAATATCTTATACTAATTAGATAATTTTGGGGGGATTATCCTTTCCATTTTTATGGATTTAATAATTATTTCCTTTACATTATATATATATATATATATATATATATATATATATGAGTTGATTATATGGATCAGAATCCGACAAGATGAATAGAATAAGTAGAGAACAAGTATGCAAAAAGTGTCTTATTCTATATATATATATATATATATATATATATTTTTATCATATGCATGTCTGTTAGCTATAGACTCTGAAACGGCTGAACCGGTTTTCTTGAAAATTTACACAGTTGTACTATAAGCGTCTGCGAGTGTTCTTAGCTAGGTTTTGTGTCAAGGTACCCCCGATAAATATCGAACATCGAAAAAATAGGTTTGTAGAAGGAATGGTCCGATTTTTATCAAATTTGATACCCTCATAGACAAAGACATAAGAAACGATATTCAGAAGTTTCAAGGTTGCAGTTTTTACAATAGTGCAGAAAATTGATAATATATATATATATGTATATATAAAAGGCAAGATGTTTGTGTGTGTGTCTGTTTACCTGTCTGTATGTCCTTTAGACAAATCCACAATTTTTATCCGATTCTCACCAAACTTCACGCAAATATTCTTTAGGCTGAGTCTGAGCTCCAGGACCAAGGATTAGTTTTAAAGCTTTCATTACACCCAAGCAACGCCGGGCTATACTGCTAGTATAAACAAAAATGCAAAACACACACACACATCATACTTTGCTTACATTACAAGACAGCACTCACTAATTTTCCAAAATTCATCAACTGTCTCTACCCATTCTGATAGCATTCTCAGCATCCTTCTGTAGAACCACATTTTGGTTGCTTCCAGTTTTTCTCTCATCTTTGATGAAATTGCCCAGCATTCACCTTGGTATCCATTTAGTAGGATATCATGTCTTATTAATGATTTTTATTTCTTATTAGTAGGATATCATGTCTTATTAATGATTTTTATTTCTTATTAGTAGGATATCATGTCTTATTAATGATTTTTATTTCTTATTAGTAGGATATCATGTCTTATTAATGATTTTTTATTTTGAAACTGCTTAACTGATTATTTAATAGAATATGCTGTAATAATGAATCTGCTATGATTGGAATATGTCTAAATTGTGTATTTTATCTGATCTTAATTTATAGATTTTTTTTTTAAAGCTTGCCTTCACAAACATTAAAAATTAAATAAGTTTAACAAGATATTCAGTTGTCCTATCCAAGGGATTAGCTCATTAGGGAACTTAGCAGTATTTTTTTTTTTTAATTTCACCCAGTACAAGGCCCAAGAGCTCTTCCAGCAAGGTGCTTCAAGGATCCCATGACCCTCTGCTAAATCTATGATCTGGGCTGGGGCCTCCCATTCTACTACATCTCAATTTTCATTAGGTAGTACAGTGTTCCCTCGCCATTTTACGGTTCACTTTTAGCAATGTCACTGTATCACTGGTTTATATATATATATATATATATATATATATATATATATATAATCAACATGCAGTGTGGGTATAGAAGAATCCAAAGGAGTATCCAGTACATACAGTGGTAGGATAACTCTCTAAGAGAGCTCTAAACAAATATGCATATAAATACATATAGAGCAAATATAAGAAAAATTATTAAACTTATGAAAAGGATTTGTGTAAAATCCTTTGTAAAACAAAGACGGAGGCTGATGATGGTTCGCCTGAAATAGGCCTAAACTTCCAATTTACCATGAAATAACATGTCTGCCTTAATTTTTCTTATATAATAATAGTAATAACACTAATAATAATAATAACAATAATAATAATAATTGTTATAATATATTTCAGTTCGTCTCAAAAAATCCAGCGAGAACAAACTCGGAGGGGAAAAAAAGAGGAAGTAAAAAAAGAAACAAACTAAGTACTTGAACATACGTCAAAATACTTGTAGAAAAGAAAAAAACCTCGAGACGAGAACCCTAACACTAAAGCGCTTAATACAATAGTAGAGCAACAAATAAGAATTTGTTACTCTACTATTGACGAGCCGTTAGATGAGACCTAGGTAGATCTGTTGGCTCTTACTTAGATTTATTCTTATATATATATATATATATATAATTTAATATTGTGGAAATTACAAAAAATAGTGGAAAATCTATGGAAAGTTGATAGCCATAAAAATTCTTTATTTTAATGTATTTAATCATAAAATAGGTATATTGAAAGATTTGGATGGAAAAAAAGTTTGGTGGTTTTAGGTCTGGTGATTGTGATGCCATTTAGTTCCTCCACATTGTCCTATCCACTTCAAATTTAACCATTCCTGAATGCATGTCATCTTAAACTGCTGCAATTTATTTTTGTTTCATAAAAGTTACTAAATAAGAAAGGGGCATTACTTTTGCCACAGCCTCTATATTTAGTACCTAGACACAAGAACAAATTTAATAAAATGATTTTTACAAATATTTGCATTGTGGTGTAATGGATATCAGCTCAGAATGAGAAATCAGAGAACAGAGTTCAAATTCCAGTTGAATTTGTTGCATTCACTTACGTGCAAATACTCTTGGGAAAGGTATTAATCCATCACTTCTCCCTTCAGCTATGGGTTAAATAACAGAACAGATTGGGTCCTGTAGCCTTGGTTTGCAACTATTCTGCTGCAGAAAAAAATGGCAACTTACTTTGAGAAACAGTTATGTCTCAAAAAAGACATGATTTTTCCAAGTATATATCACTTATAGCACTTAACTGACTGAATACTCATACAACACTTGCAAATATAAAGCCATATGAGTCATTTAAGATGTTTATATTGTCATCAGGTGTGTACATATATATATATAAATAATTATTAAACTCACCTTTGTCTGGCACAATGTCACAAAAGTGGAGCATTCACTAATAATTGTGTGTTTCAGCAGTGATTAGAAGGAATAATAATTTTAATAAATTTTGACCATTCAAATCCTTGGCTGGCAAAATTCACCCTCTCTCTCTCTCTGTTTAGGCAGTTGATCTGTAAAAAGAAAAACATTAAGAGGCCTTTTTTATGGAAATTTTACAAACTCATTTAATAGATTGACATGAAAGCTTCTGCCAATTTTTTAACATTTTTCATTCATTTGAAATCATAGAATCATTATCCTGCATTCATTATTTAATTCCCAAAAACAATTCTGCTAGTTGATTCTTGGAATTTTTTCAGTATTTAAATTATATTTTGTATTGGATTATACCTATTTATTTATTTATGTGAAGTACAAAAGATAGTGTATAGTAAAGAAAAAGACAGTAGTTTACTATTAGTAAATAATAGTTTAAAGTTTAATAAATAGTTTAGTTTAAAGACAGTAGTTTAATATTCTAATAGTAATACGATCATGTATTCTAGAACAATACAACACAACAAACAGAAAGAACATCACCGTTACTAAGGGACATCTGGTTGGTTTCCTTCCCAAGACGTATCAATATTGATGCCAGCCTGATCACCATAATGCAACATAGAACATTTTATCGTTTTTTGTTTTTCAAATAGAAAGAACATCACCGTTATTAAGGGACATCTGGTTGGTTTCCTTCCCAACACGTATCAATATTGATGCCAGCCTGATCACCATAATGCAACATAGAACATTTTATCGTTTTTTGTTTTTCAAATAGAAAGAACATCACCGTTACTAAGGGACATCTGGTTGGTTTCCTTCCCACCACTTAGCAATACTGCGGCAGACTTAGCCTGATCACTATTATGCAACGTCCAACATTTTATCATGTTCTTTGTCAAATGAAAACATCACCATTAATGAGGGATTTCTGGTTGGTTTCCGTCCCACCAATTAGCAATAATTATACCAGATTAACCTGATCACCATAATTCAATGTACAACATTTTGTGTATACTTTTGAGATGATGTCGTACTTACACTATTTACATTATTCGGACTATTGTCCTTATCTTCGTCAACATTTTTATATCGTTCCAGCCATTTTATGCTCCGGCCTTCTTCAGGTGCTAGAAATTTTGAGCTGAACCCTTTATTACAATCACTGGGGTATAACATTCTCATTCCTTGTGCGAATTCGCTTCTGGTAGTCATGAGTTATCTCCCTTTAACCTGGCTCTCTAAGTTATTTGTTCACCACTGCTGTAGCCTGGTACCGAACTCACAACTTTATGGGTCAAGTTACTAGAACTCACCAACTATGCACTGCTTCCTTAAGTTTACATTGTTTTCAGTGGCGTTCTCTATCTATTTTTTCAATTTTCTTCCATTGGGGCGGGGATGATCCCGTTTCTCCCTCTATATGTGGTCAGCTATGCTTGATTTTTCTATCTCCCCTCATGTTATGGCCTTGCAATGTTCTTGTAGTCTTACCTTAAGAGGGGCGGCCTGTTTCCTTTTATATTCTTTTCCAGAGCTAACTGGAATTGCATACACACAGTCCTTGGTCATGTCCTCCTCTGCTGGGGAGAGGTACCTGCAGAATGTAGAACCACTTCCGAAGATTGTCTTGACGTCATATGGACCCCATATCCTTTGTGTTTTCTCTGATAACCCCTTCACATAGGGTAGACAGACCGAGGGTGTTTTCTGAGAGTTGTTATCTTCATGCACCCTCCCTCACCATGTTTGTTGGAGTTGTTGTCATGTACCCTGGATAATCTAAACTTATTTATAAATGGAACTTTGTCTGTGTGTGTGTGTGTGTGTGTTCGTTACCTATAGACTCCGAAATGGCTGAACCAATTTTCTTGAAAATTTACACAATTGTACGATAAGTGTCTGCAAGTGTTCGTAGCTAGGTTTTATGTCGAGGTACCCCCGATAAATATCAATAATTGAAAAAATCGGGTTATAGAAGGAGTGGTCCGATTTTAATCAAATTTGATACACTCATAGACAAAGACATAAGAAACGATATTCAGAAGTTTCAAGGTTGCAGTTCTTACAATAGTGCAGAAAATTTGATATCGATACCAGGAAACCAAAATTTGATTAACATCCATTCATTTTTCTTTCAGTCTACGGTTTCGCTTTAACTGGAAACAACTATTGCTTTTTAGTCTTTCATACCAATGTCCAAAGAGTCTGAGCTCCAGGACCATGAATTAGTTTTAAAGCTTTCATTACATCCAAGTTTTTAAAGCTTTCATTACACCCAAGCAATGCCGGGCTATACTGCTAGTTGTTACATAGTAGAGTACTGCTTATACTGACCATTTCCTGTTTGTATGTCTCTAGGTCACCACTTATGACTTTTGCTCAATGTTGCAGGCAGCAGATGATCCTTTTCTTTACATTGTATGGGTGGTGGATACTGAAGTTTAGGTATTGTTCGATGAATGTTGGCTTGCAGTATATGGATCTCGTGAACCCTCTCGCTATTCAAGCTATTAGCACATCCAGGAATGCCAGTTTGTTGTCAGTCTCTTTTTTATAGTGAACTGTATTGATGATCTTATTGAGTTCACATGGTCCAGTAATGCCTTGACCTCTTCCTGATGTGGCCAGAGTATGAAGGTGTCATCAACGTATCTCAGCCATAGAGTTGACTTTAGAGCTGTGGATTCTAATGCCATCTCTTCAAAATATTCCATGTATATGTTAGCCAGTGATGGTGATAATGGCGAGCCCATTGTCAAGCCTTCTTCCTGCCGATATATATGTCTGATCCCAATCCGAAGTTTTGTTTGTGTGGAGAAAGTCAGCATCTTCATCATGTTATCCAGTGGAATACTGATACGTTCTCCTAGGGACGAGTCCGAGGTCAGTCTGTCCCTGAATACCAATGCCTCCACCGTAGGTACCTTGGTGAACATACTCACCACATCTAGGCTGACCATCTGGTTGCATTGGATAGGAGCATCTTTGATAAGCTCCATGAATCGGGCAGAGTTTTGAACATATCATGGTAACTTTCCAATCTGTGGATCAATTATATCTACAAGGAAGTGACTCAGAGGGTGATACACCGAGCCAAGGCTGCTAACAATCAGCCTGAGTGGAATACCGTCTTTGTTAATCTGAAGTCGGTTACTGTAACATTGAGATGTTGAAAAATATAAATGAGAAACAGGCCGCCCCCTTAGGGTAAGGCTGCTAGAACATTACAAGGCTGTAATATAAGGGGAGATAGAAAAATCAGGCATAGCTGACTACTTTTTTTTTAAATCATATCACCCCAAGCAAGGTAGTAATGCCACTGATGCACAGGGGGCTATGTAAGAGTGAAAAGATTGGAAAAGAGAAAGCCGAAAACCACATCCTAAACAGGGAACAAGAGATGAGCCTCTTCACCTGTTTAATAGACGTGGGTGGAGTGTGAACCGGGTAATAGTTTAGTCTATCTACTCCAATTGAAAAAAAAAAGAAAAGAGTGAAAAGATTGGAAAAGAGAAAGCCGGAAACCACATCCTAAACAGGGAACAAGAGATGAGCCTCTTCACCCGTATGAAGGGAGAAAGAGGATCACTGCCCCCTATAGGATGAAGTTTAAATAATAGATAGAGAACACCACTGGAAACTACATAAACTTAAGGAATCAGCACATGGGCTAGGCTACAAAAATCTCCTAAGCTGATCAAGCATAGAGATAAAAACAATATGGGAACCAGTGATATAGAATGCTAAAGAAAATCATTAGTGTCAAAAATTGCAATATGAGCTCTGGTATAAATTACTAGAAAAAGCCATTAACATAGAAAAATTGCAATATGTACTCTAGTAAAAAATAGTTACTGAAACATTAGGTTTATAAGTCCCAGAAATTCACTTGCTGTTGTCCTCAAGGACACATGGCCCAGTGGATATAGGTGTTGGTTAATTTTACTGACTTGACCCAAAGAGTTGTGAGGAATGAGAATGATATGCCCCAGTGATCGTAATAAAGGGTTTGGTTCAGAATTTCTAGCACCTGAAGAAGGCCAGAGCATATAACAGCCGAAATTACAATGGTGAATCTTGGACAATAATCCAAATAATGTAAATGGTTTATACAGCATTTTATTGTTTTTGTCAAATAGAAAGCATATGACAGTCACTAAGGGACTCCTGGTGTAGAAGTCAAATAACTTAGCTTTCAATATGGCTGTCTTCTTTTGTCTCCCTGACATGGTGAACATTCAAGAGTGTGGATATTGTGCTCAATATTTATGGAGCTCAATATACACACTGAAATTATCAGCCAATCAATGATTACAGAATAGACTTGCCTGTAACAGAATGGAATCTCCCAGGTTATTATTTAAACCACCTACCAATTTGCCCTGGTGATTTTTTGTCAGTTAGACTCAACTTCTCTGTGTTGCTTAGTCTACCACAGCTCTGTCGAGTTCGGAAAGTTTCATTGTCGTCCGTGTTCGTGTAGGGGATCGGTACATCGAGTCGAGTTCGTGCAGGGATCGCTTCGTTGGATCGTGTTCGGCGGAGATCGTAGCATTCGGTAGTGGAGAGTGAAGCCTCCGTCAGTAGGAGGACCATGGCGGAGGCGTCGCCAACTCCTTCCACCTCGGCTTGGGTGGGAGAGAAGGAGGGAGACTGGCAGATACCGCCACCTGAATCCCCTAGCCCCTCCAAGGCAGCAGGATCGGTAGCAGCAACAGCTGCAGCAGCAGTTGGACTACCAGTGTCAGCAGTTCCCTCCACCATGGCATGGAGTGGAGGGAACGTAAAGAAGGGAGAAGCCTATTACGAGGCTTTGAAAGAAAAGTACGCGGAATATATTTCCAGAGCAGAACTCCTGTCAGTTCCCGAAAAACTGCAGGAAATAGAGCCGCGTATCATCTCTCTGTTAACCAAGGACCCCAAAACTCACAAGTTTATGGGAGTTAGCAGGGAGGTGGTGGAAGAAGCAATTAAGACCCACCACATCAAAGCTAAAATGGTGGCTAGGTGCAGCCATGCAATGTGGGACGTCTTGCTAGGGTCAGCTGAGGAGGCCAAGGAGCTGGCAGAAGCCACCTTGGACACAAAGACGCTCCGATTACAAACGGAGTACATGGGCATCCGCAAAACACGGGTTACTTTGCATGGGGTGCCCATGGATATTACTCTCGATCATATCGGGGCGTTCTTTGCCCATTTCGGCAAAGTGGCGGAGGTCAAAGAGGTAATTTCCAAAGCAGGATTTGCGACCGGCAATGTCACTCTGCAGGTGACGGTGGCCAGGAAGGAATTTGGAGAGATTCCAAATATCATCACCTGCAGAGGCCGGTCGATCTTTGTAATCGTGGAGGGCAGAAGGCCGTTTTGTTGGGCATGTGGAGCCTCAAACCACATTGCCAAAAACTGTCCGACCAAGGCTCCCAAAATCCAGTAACTCAGCCAATCAGTAGCGAGAAGACGACCAAAGAGAAGGAACTCTGTCCTACCAAAGATGCCTGCCCTACCCAAGAAGCGACCAAGGAAGACAGCGATTGGAAAAAGGCAGGCAAAAAGGCAAGAAAAGTCCTCCGCCACCAGAAAAATCTCCCGTAAAACAGCCGCAGAATTCTCCTCTCAAGCAAGACGTCCCACAGAGGAAACAATCACCGGCTAAGCAGCAGAAGCAGCAGCAGCAAGACATGGACGTCGACACACCAGGCGTCCTCTCTAAAGAGAGGAAGAGAAGAAGAGGAAGAAGGAACGCACAAAGTCTTAAGGAGGAGTCGAAGCAGAGAGAGTACGATAAGTAAAGCTTCTTCACTACCTGTCTCTCCCATCAAAAACAAAGACTCTTATGCACAAAAGGCGAAAAGCCTTCCAGCCTCCCCTCAGAAACTCCTCCAACCCCCAACCTTAAAATTGACAGCCCTAACCCCGGCCTCATCTGACTAATCGCCCACCCCTTCACCCGCATCCGCTCCCTTGACCTCACCCACACCCAGTAAGAAGAAGAAATCTTTGCCCCAGGGTGAAGACTTGTTAAAAGTTAACAAGAAAGAACTACAAAAGGACTGGTCTGCGCAAAGGCGTACTTTGTTAAAGCCTTTGCTTAAACTATCTTTGGTGGACGGGAAGTCCACGGATGATCCCACAAATTTTCCAGGAGCCCCCGGTGTACTGACACTTGTGCGTAGTACAGGAGGGAACCTCAAGGTGTGGGATCACATTGAGCAGGCCGAAAAATTTTATAAAGGCATTACTATGTGTAGGAGTGATACTCCTGAGCTAAGAAAGATGCGAAAAAATTGTTCAGGGAGGTTCCCTGTTTTAATCCATCCCTGTCTTTATAGGGTGTTAAAACTAACTTACCCTACGGACGTTGGCGGAATTGTCCAAGACGGACGGATTACGTCCAATATTGGTACAGGGTCCCTTGGACAATCCGTCGGGGTCCCAACTGCTAGAGATTTTCATCCGGTATGTGACCACGAGTAATTTTCTCCTTTTCTAATTGCAGATCTAATTGATGTCTATCAAGTTAGCCAGTGTAAATGCGAAGGGCTTGAGGGATACGGCTCAACCTAGATAAGGCTGCCAAGGTGAAGATGCTTAGATCTAATTTTTCCCGGGCGGAGGCTGGTGGGGATCCCCTAGAGATAGCCGTAGCTAGGGAGGCCCTGGAGCGGTCGACTAGCAATCGTTACATGGGTCAGGTAATTAGACATAAGTTAAGCAAGATGTCTTCCGAAGCTGTGAACATGGGCGCGGAACTGTACAAGGAGGAAGTCCGTCAAGGTGGCGACCGGTATATCCGCGAGATACGAAACCCGGAGGGGCACACCCTTAGGTCGACTGATGACATGTGCGAGGCGTTTCGGCAGCATTTCAAACGCCGCTTCACCAAGGAGCCTGGTCTCCGCGACGAGGAGTTTCGCAGCTATTTGGCTGACTTTCCCCGGCTTTTGCCGGCTGAAGTGGCTAGTTGCGAGGGAGAGATTACGGAGGACGAAGTCTATGCGACTTTGAAGAGAGTCGGCAGTGGCAAGTCGCTAGGTTTGGATGGTTTGCCCTATGAATTGTACTTGAGGCTGTCGCACATCTTTGTCCCTATCTTGACAGTTGTGTTCAACAACTGGTTCCGTCAGGGGTCCATCCCCAGTCAGTTCACCAGGGGTGTGATCATGCTGTTGAGAAAAGGCAAGGATGTTGGGAGGGAATTAGACGGTTACAGGCCCATAACTCTGCTAAATACAGAGTTAAAGATTTTGGCCAAGATCCTGATGAATCGCTTGCAGCTAGTTGCCGAGTCTCTGTTGGGACCTGATCAGACTCGCGCTGTGAAGGGCCGAACAATTCAGAGCAACCTGCACTTGATCCGCACGATCCTAGAGGGTGTAAAAGACGACGATGAGGCAGCGCTGATCAATTTGGATCAGTCCAAGGCACTTGATAGGGTTGACCATGGCTACCTGGTGGCTGTCCTGGAGACTGCCGGATTCGAAACCAACTTCTGCTGCTGGATTGGTCTCCTGTATCGCTCCCCCACAGCTGTGGTGCAGGTGAATGGAAAGCTGTCGAGCGTGTTTGCGCTGTCTAGGTCGGTTCGACAGGGTTGCCCGCTGTCATCCTTACTCTATGTTTTGGCGTTGGAGCCTCTCCTTCGCCGGCTTAGAGACAGGTCATGCAGTCCAGCCCTATGTGGAATCGCTATCCCTAGTGGTGCTCGAGCCAGGGTTTCCGCATACGCCGATGACGTAACGACTTTTGTGTCCTCCCGCAGGGACATAAGAGCGGTACAGAAGGCGCTTGAATGGTACGAACAGGTGACAGGGGCTAAGATGAACCGCGACAAGTCTTCCGGCTTGTGGTTAGGCGCCTGGAAGGGGATTCCCCTCCTGGGGCCCTTCGACTGGACGGACGGACCGGACAAAATCCTCGGAGTTTGGTTCGGTCCGGACTTGCAGTTGGAGAAGAATTGGTCTGATATACAGGCAAAGGTCGGTGCGTCGGTCGAAACTTGGCGTCGACGGAGTCTCTCCGTAAAGGGCCTGGCGGAGGTGTGTGCCGCTTACGTCTTCCCCATGGTCCTTTATCGGCTGTCTGTACTTCCACTTTGTGAGGAGCGTGAGGAGGCAATCAAGCGTCTGCTATTCTCCCTTCTGTGGAGAGGACGCTGACATCACGTCGACAAATGTGTCTGTTACCAACGTCCGTGTCAAGGGGGACTGGGAATGCCGCACTTGGCAAGCCACTGGCGCACCTCAAGGTTGGCATTTCTCAGTCGTGCGTTAATGGAAGACTCGTTGCTTACGGGGGTAGTGAGGGACGCGTTCCCTAGCCTCACTATCACTCCCCCGGTCTCGTTGCGCTGCCGCGAGCTTCAAGAGCAACCGGCTTTCATCCGCAAGTGCCGGAGGGCCTTGTGGGCCATTCCACGGTCTAGTGACCTTTCTCGGCCTAGGAGACACTTCTATCGGGGATTAGTGGAGGGCGTCGCGAAGGATCGATTGAGGGAGGAGCTCGGCATGACGGAGGAGGAGTATCGCTCTCATTGGTCTTGGGCGCCAGGATCGGATTGGCTCAGCAACTCTGAATTTTCTCTGACCTGGCGACTAGCTCGTAATGCCTTGTCTCTCAATGACATGCGTTTCATAATGGGCCTGGCGGATTTGCCAGATTGTGAACGTTGCAACCTTGGCTTAAAGGAGACGTCGACGCACGCCTTCTTCCATCGTTCACCCGTTGTGGGATCGTGTCAGCGAGTTGACTGCTCTCATTGCGCCGCGGGAATTGATTGTGCATACGCCTGCGATAATGTGTCGCCCCCGTACACCAGAGTGAAATGGATGGTGTTTCTGTCGCTTCTGGCCACGGCTCGAATGGTGATATGGACGACGCGTTTGGAGGAAGTCTTGCGGGGTGGCCGTCTTTCGCATCAGGATCTAATCCGATATTTTGAGTACCAACTCAAAATGAAGATTAGAACTGATCGGAAACGGTTGCCACCGACAGAGTTCAGCAAAAGGTGGGTAAATGTGGCGAGCCTGGTTCACGTGACTGGGACTAGCCTTGATTTTCTCTTTTAGATCTTCTAGTCACATCGGGTTGGATTCCTCTGGAACCCTCCCCTTTGGTTAAGGTAAGTCCCTTTTTGTGTACCTAGTTAATGTGAGTGAGTGTGATCCCTGGCCTGTTCCCCGGCTTTCGTCTTTGGTTATGGTCCAGTTCGAGATTCCCAGTTTCCGTTAATTATTTTTTGTCTCGTTTCATCTCGTCTGAGCCAGTATTATATTTTCCCCAGTCCAATTTCTTTTTTTTGCCTCTCCACTCCCTGTAGAAAGAGAGTTTCTTGATTTCGTCCTCTGAGCGGAATACAGCGACCTCTTTGTTTTGAGGGTAGGTTGGGTCCAGCTAACACAATGTTTATGTTGTTATTTTTGTTTGGAATTTTATTTTGGGATTTGTGTCATGCCCCTCCCACTTTGTCATTTCATGTAGAAAATTTTTATATATTTTTGCAATTTATTGTAAATATTGTACAGTGTCAAATTTTTATGTACATTGTGGGGAATTTTTAGGTCCCCGGAATGCTTTGCAGTATTTTGGTGCACAGCAGTATGAGTGTTGATGGACAAGTTCTTTTGGTGATTGAGAAAAATTGTAGCGTGTGTCTGGGTCGCGAAAGAGATTAGCTAGGTATAAGATAGATTACTGAAGACCATCCTCAGTTTTGTTTCCCCCTCCTTTTTTGGCCATGTGCCACAATTGTAATTTTGTTACAATAAATAAACAGTTAGAATCAACTCCTATTCTAGTTGATCTTTACACCTGGTTGGTTTCCTTCCCATCACTTAGCGATATTGATGCCAGACTTAGCCTGATAACCATAATGTGACATGCAATATCTTATCATGTATTTGATCTTCCAGATATGGAGTGCTGCATGAATATAAAAATATATCTATACAGACAAGAACATCAAGCTGAAATAAAACAAAATCTGAAAGTTGTGTGCATTAATCTTCTCAGTTTCCCTGTACACCTATGAATCTTGGACATTAAAAGCAGAACTACAGGAAAGATGTACGTTGTGGTACAGTGGATATCGGCTTGGAACGAGAAACCGGGGAGCCGAGTTTGAATTCCAGTTGACTCCATTGTATTCACTTATGCGCAAATACCCTTGGGAAAGGTATTAATCCGTCTCTTCCTTCCAGTTATGGGTTAAATAGCAGGAGAGATTGGGTTCTATAGCCTTGGTCGGCAACCAGTCTACCACAGAAAGCAATGGCAACCTATTGCGGGATAAACTTCTGCCCAGTCAGTCGTGTCTCTTTCGAGACATGATCGCCCAAGCATGTATCACGTATGGCACTTTAACTGACTGACAGGAAAGAATTAGATATGAGATGTTACAGAATCATCCGAGGTATCTCCTATGTGAACTTCATCACAAATAATACAGTACAAGAAACCATCAGATCCATTGGAAAACCTTATAGTCATTATCAGGAAGATAAATAAGGACTAGTGATCTTTAAATTGCCATCCTTATGTGGTACATTGTAAGATGTCTTTAACTGTAGATTTAGAACAAAAAATTTAAATATTAGAAAGGAGATGCCACAGAATCATCCGAGGCATCTCCTGTAGTTGTGTAATCTCGAACTTGAGAATGCAAAATAGTTCTTCACAAAAAGGATAGTGATTAGTTAGCAGAAACTTGAAGAACACAGCACGAGTTCTTTCAAAACAAAGTGTAGATCAATGATCTCAAACGCACGAAAGTCCTTTCCAAATAAAGTGTATATTAGTAATCCCAAACGCACGAAAGTTCTTTCCAAATAAAGTGTATATTAGTAATCCCAAATGCACAAAAGTCCTTTCCAAATAAAGTGTATATTAATAATCTCAGACTTGAAAAACGCAGCATGTGTTCATCCCAAAGAGAGCGTGGGTAGGTAGTCTAACTCACGAGAAAAAAAAACTTTCGAGTTCTACTTAGCAGCCATATTTGTATTTCCTCAACTCTCGTGAATTTGCGGCACTTTGTCTTCATAAAAGCAATATGGCTTCCCAACAAGATTCTTTTGCGCACAGATGTCCATGAGGTAAGATTTTTTTTTTCAAACTATATCTCCTATGTATACTGGATCACAAAAATTGCTGTGCAAGATAAAAAAAAGACAAGAAACAGGCCAACTGGAAAAACTCATGATCCCTATCAAAAAGAGAAATTTGAAATGTGCTGACACAGTAATCTTTGCATTGCCATCCTGTAAGATATCGCCTTTGACAAAAATAAAAAATAATGCACTGTCAATGACAATTTCTATCAGCATTGCTCAAGCTGAATTTATAATAAACCATTCAAGGTCTCTTCTGCATAGACTGCATCAGAAAATGCAAGACACCATTGGACAAGAATCAGACCCATTGGAAGACTTCATATCCACCGTCTAGAAATAGCATGGATACATCACAAGAGCCAACAGTCTTCCCAATGTCATCTTACAAGATCCCACCTTAGGCAAAATAAGAATAGACAGATGGAGGGAAATAATAAGATTGCAACAACACTAAATAGATAGGAATATCCTTCACAGTGACTCGGATATTGGCACGCAAACAGAGATAAATAGATGGTGCTGGTGAAGTGTTCAGCTGTGTTGCAGACCTATAGCCACATGATGATCATCATCATAGTCTGGTAAAAGGCAATTATATCAGAGCAACCATGCAGACTACACCTGATCATGGGACCAATGATATATATGCCGATATGAAAAGAAAATGGCTTCTTCTGTTGTTTTAGTTAAATGAGAGTTCCAGTAGCTGAATTCTTAGAATCGAATAGCTGGATAAGCCACATATATAATTTGATTAGAGTGGTGATGTCTTATGCAGAATCAACTACACTTATACAGTGACAATGAAAATGTTATCAGGTTTGCTCAAGTTGAATTTGTAATTTTGTTCGACTACTCTTGCTGTAACAAGAAGGGATATTGGTTGGGAGGTTCAACATCAATTATTAAACCAACAACATCCACTTTTGACATTCTCAATCAACATAATAAAATAGGATGTATTTTTTTCAGTGTGATATTTTTAAAACTAAAAATTTAAAAAAATTTAAAATATACTTGTAAAAATTACTTCATTTGCAGACCAAAATAAATCTCTGGTTGCTGTAGTTATACATTTTTTTCTATGATAGATTTTCTCCTGAAGCTAATGTAAAAAGCTATTAGAAAGATTGTATGTGATCTATAAGTATGTATATTATGTATGAGATTTGTTTGGGCAATGCCAGGTGATGTTGAGGGAACTATATATTTACATTGGTGCTGCCTAGGTACGAATTTACATGAGATACTAGATTAGCAACTAGGTCCCACCCTTTAAGATGTAACCGTAATTTCTACTCCAACAGCTTCTTTTCTCGCGCTTCCCACCTGTGGAATTCCCTTCCACATGTCTGCTTTCCCAACAGCTACAATCTCCAGGAGTTTAAATGTAAGGTCAATAGACACCTCCTATCACACTAACTTGCATCTATTCTCCCAACACTCTCACCATCTACCCAACCCTCATTCTCGGTATCCTTACCCGTCTATCACTCTCCTTCTGACATTTCCTATATCCAACCATCCATTCTCACCACTTTTTCCCCTATGTAACCCCCTGCACAATAGTGGCAGTGGAATGCCTTGCTCGGGGTGAAACAATTATAAAAAAAAAAAAATGTCTTCTTACCGGGCAATGCCAGATGACATTGCGCAAATCATATATTTATGGTATGTATTTTAACTGGGCAATGCCAAGTGATGTTAAGAGAACCATATATTTACAGCCCATATTCTGATGTTGCGGGAATCATTTATAGTATGTATTCTGACCAGACAGTGCCAGGTGACTCTGAAGGAAACATATCTGTAGCAAGTATTCTGACCGGGCAATGCCAAGTGATGTTGATGAAAGCATGCATTTATAGTATTCTGATCAGACAATGCCAAGTGATGTTAAGGGAACCATATATTTATAGCATGTATTCTGACTGGGTAATGCCAGGTGACGTTGAGGGAATCATATATTTATAGTATGTATTTTAATTAGCTTAGAACATTCTAGCAGCAGCCATCCAGAGCTTGATGCTCTGCACGTTTCTCTTTGAATTTAAGCAGACAACTTTGGCTACTGTAGAACACAGAGATGAGATAACTGGCAGATCCCCAAGTGCAAACAGAGTTGTTGTGGGAAGAGGAGAAGAATATTAGGGAGCAGGAGGAAGGGGAGGGTATGCATCAAGTGGTAAAAGTTTAGGAATATACAGAGAAAGAGAAAGAAAGCGACACTAAAAAACTGTGAGAGAGGATGTAAGAGTGTTGAGAAAATTATAGAGAGAAACTGAGAGGGTGGGAGGGGAATGAATTTATAAGAGATTTTTCTGAGAGGGGGAGGGAGAGGAAGGGTAAAAATGAAGAGGCTGGACTTAAAGTGAGGGGTAAAGACAAGAGGGATAGAATGTTGGAGGATAGAAATGAAAAGAAAGGAAGTGAAGAAAGAGGAGGAAGAAAGGAAATAAAATGAAAAATGATCGTACAGACATAAAAATGTTTTTTGGGTCAGAAAGTTAAGGAGGATGAGAAATAATTGAGAGTGAGAAGGAAAGGGGAAAATAAAGGAAGAAAGTATGAGAGAGAAAAAGGACTTATAAAAAAGAGATAGAGAAAGAAAGAGTAACAATAGAAAAGGAGAATAAGAAAATACAGAGGGATTAACAAATGTGAGAGAGTGTAAGAAAAGAGAAAGGATAACATGAGTGAGAGGAAAGAAAAAGTTATGAAATGTGTGAGAGAGAAGAAAAAAAGAAAAAATGTGAGAGAAAGTGAGGAAAGAGAAAGCTTAAGGAATGAAAGGAAAAGAAAGAAAGCATATGAGGAATTTGAGAGAGAGAAAAAAGAAAGCTTAAAGAATGTAAGGGAGTGGGAAGAAAGAGAAAGAATAAAAAGCTGGAGAGAGAGAAAACTAGGCCTTCTTCATGCACCATACATTTTTGGCATTTTATCAATGGTTCTTATTTGACGTCTATTAAGATCTATTTCTCATAGTCTGCTTGCATCTATCAGTCTGTTCATATCTATCAGTTGATATACCTCAATATATTTTTATCTATGGTTGACGTACCTCAGTCTGTTCATATCTGTTGGTCAACATATCTCAGTATGATAATGTCTGTTAATATTTATCAGTTGATATACCTCAGTCTGTTAATATTTATCTGTTGGTATATCTTGGTTAGTTCATATCCATCAGTCAATGTACCTTGACCTGTTCATATCTATCAGTTGATATATCTCAATCTATTTATATCTATGGTTGACATACCTCAGTCTGTTCATATTTGTTGGTTGAAGTACCTCAGTCTATTTATATCTATGGTTGACGTACCTCAGTCTGTTTATATCTGTCGGTTGATGTCTATTGATATCTATAATTGACATACCTCAGTCTGTTCATATCTGTTGGTCAATATATCTTAGTATGATAATGTCTGTTGGTTGATGTATCTAGGTCTGTTAATATTTATCAGTTGATATACCTCAGTCTGTTAATATTTATCTGTTGGTATATCTCGGTTAGTTCATATCCATCAGTCAATGTACCTTGACCTGTTCATATCTGTTAGTTGATTTATCTTTTTGTTTATATATATTGGGTTATCAGAAAATATAAGTAAATGAGAATTTTGAATTCTGGTTCAATTGCTTGTGATATTTTATTTTGATCGTATTGTAAAAAAAAGTTGTACTGAGAGGCATTTTTTTTTAAATTTAAAAAGTGACATTTTTTTAATTTATTGATTCAAACACTTTGGGTATGAAAAAGATTGCACAAATTAAAATTGCATACATAAAAGAAAAAATGAGTAAGATATAAGCGGTCAGTTGCTGATATCCCCTGATGAGTGGATAGAGTGATTGCTGAAGAGTCAATCTGTGAAACTCTGAAATTGGCATACTGAAAGCAACACCAATCAGCTAAGTGATAAATTATATATTTGTATTACTTCAAAATATATATATTAGACACTTGGGCAGCAATCTCTCTTTTATGCAGGTTTCATTAAAAATGACAGACAAAGCATGATGGTTAAGTTTTCTTATGTAATTTTTTTCATGTGATCTTATGATTTTTGTTTTTATTTTCAGGAGAAACTATATAAAAATTGTCTGAATGTTTTGTTTTTCTGAGTACTTTCACCTATACTTTTGGAGCCGTTATTGAAGATTGCTTTTATTTAACGTGTAACTGAATATATGTAGCGTTATGTATGTTTGTAGAGTAGTGTGTATGTTTTTTTATGTACCAAACACAGTAAGTATGTTGTTAGCATGTTTGTAGTTGATATTATTGTGTGTTGGATTTGTCTTTTTTATTTAATAATACTTTCATTATTTTTAGTCGTTTTGGATGTGGATGATGCTATGATATTTGTATTTTCAACAAGCATGTTACAAATAGGGTTTGTTTTTTTATATAATTTATGTCCCGAAAAGAAAAAAAACACATAAGATCACATAGAAAATTACATAAAAAACTTAGCCATAATACCTTGTCCGTCATTTTTAATGAAACATATATATATATATATATATATATATATATATATACTGAGTGAGTATAGAATGAGGAGAGAAAACACATCTCCTGAGGATGTGTTTGAGTCCAAACACTGAAACAACCATATGATTGTAGAGAAGAGGACATATATAGAAGAAATTATGTACATGTTCTAAAACATAATTTATAATAAATAATATATATATATATATATATATATATTAACTAGCAGTATACCCGGCGTTGCTCGGGTGTAATGAAAGCTTTAAAACTAATCCATGGTCCTGGAGCTCAGACTCAGCCTAAAGAATATTTGTGTGAAGTTTGGTGAAAATAGGATAAAAATTGTGGATTTGTATAAAGGACATACAGACAGATAAACAGACACACACACAAACATCTTGTCTTTTATATATATATATATATTGATTTTCTGCACTATTGTAAGAACTGCAACCTTGAAACTTCTGAATATCGTTTTTTATGTCTTTGTCTATGAGTGTATCAAATTTGATTAAAATCGGACCACTCCTTCTATAACCCGATTTGTTCAATTATTGATATTTATCAGGGGTACCTCGACACAAAATCTAGCTAAGAACACTCGCAGACGCTTATAGTACAACTGTGAAATATTTTTTCTACTTGTTAAGCTCAGATATTTTATGATACAATAGGGTAATTCCTATGGATATTTTATTGTTGTAGACCTCGCCATGAGCTTATTCAGTCATTAAGATTTATGAAAAACTAGCAGTATAGCCCAGCGTTGCTCAGGTGTAATGAAAGCTTTAAAACTAATCCATGGTCCTGGAGCTCAGACTTATCCGAAAGAATATTTGTATGAATTTTGGTGAGAATAGGATAAAAATTGTGGATTTGTATAAAGGACATACAGACATAAACAGACACACACACACAAACATCTTGCCTCTTATATATATATATATATATATATATATATTATCAATTTACTATGAGTGGTGTCTTCAGGCGATTTTCAATAACTCTTATAACTTATTGAAAATCCCCTGAAGGCACCACTTATGGTAGAAACCTGGGTTGTGTAATAACTCGTTTACAAATGGAATATATATATATATATTTTTTTTAATCCAAAAAAGGAAAAGCATGTAGATTTTATATAGGTTTAGAAATTCCAATAACAATTTTTCCTAAGTCAGATAATTTTCTTAAAATTATATATATATATATATATATATATATATATATGAGTGTGTCTATGTATTTAAATATGTGTAAGTGTATATATGGGTGTGTGTATATATATATATATATATGTTATTTGCCAAATTCTCATTTTAGACCTACTATAATATTACCCTCATTTTTATTTTTATTCTATTAGTAGATTTTAAACCTACTACAGTAGACCTGCCCTATTATTATTTTAAACGAAAATTTTTTTTATCAATTTTTAACAAAGCAAAATATATAATATATTGTCTCCTTTCTCTACTTTCCTTCTGTTTCCTTTTCTTTTTTTTTATATACCTTTTCCTTCCATTCATCATCTGAAGCCAGTATTCATCACCATGGCTACCACAGATTTTTCCCCTTCTTTATTTCTTTTTTCTATGTCTTATTTCTCCTTTAACTCCTCCCTTGTCTACCCCATTTTTCTTTTCTTTTTCTTTTTCCTCTACCACTTCTCTTCCTGTGACAGAGTTAAATTTTGATTTTTTGATTCTTTAGAACAGATTTAACCTAAAAGTCTTCTTCTAATATCAAGTCTTTCTCTGCCCCTTTGTATATATATGTCTAGACGACAAATTTAAAAAATTTTCTTTCTTAAATCCCACCCACTTTTTATATATAAACTTTCTGCGTATGGATACGTTTTTGGGCTCCTTCAAGTATGTGAATTGTTGTCCCATATTTGAAATAAAAAATTTTTGTTTTTGATCGTTGCTGAAGAAGCGAGATTTTTTTCACTGAAATAGCTATTCAACATATGTAGAATTTGGAATTTTATTTGATATAATATATTACAAAATCTCATGGAAATTTATGAAATAGTATTAACCGACATATTTTTTTAAATTTATTTGTTTATATATTAGTTTTAATGGATGCTCATATTTGAGTGAATAGTTTGTTTCTTTTTTATAATTAAATAGTACATTTATATCTATCCACCAGCCTGAATATTCAAGAACTCTTGTTAGGAAAAAATTTATCTTTTGGCAGGATTTGAAATATACCTGGGAGAAGCCACCATTAGATTTGATGTGTCTTACCACTCAACCATGGAAAATTTCATAGTTTAACAAAATCGAATTAAGCCATAAATACATAAGTGTATTTCTCATAACATCCATATCTGCTCTGATTTGTATCTAAATGTAAACAAAGACAATATTATGAACTGTTACTGAAAGTTACAAAATATAAACAGAACATAAAACAACAAATACTAGTAAATAATACAAAAATACTATATAGTACACAATGTGGCGGACCTGAAAGAGACTACCAATACCTTTAAATTTGTTTTTTTTTTTACTTTTTTCAGTGCTGTCTTATCAGTTATTATATAAAGTTTCTGATTATCAAAAAAATTTGAAAAAATTTCAATATTTAAACAATTGGAGGAGGGAGCTCACTTTCTCATACAATGTTATAGTAAATCGATCCTCCATTGAGGTCACTTTGTTTTGTTTTTTTTGGGGATGAGTTGTTGCTCTTGTTTTTGTCTTTTTCAAGTTTTTTTCAGTAGTTCTTACGATGACATCTTCCTCAGAAACTCCAAGAATGGCTTTATTTTAAAATTTCGCAAAGGATTCAGTAGTGATCATGTCTCAAAAGAGATATGACTGACTGGGCAGAAGATTATCCCACAGTAGGTTGCCATTGCTTTCGGCGATAGACTGCTTTCCAACCAAAGCTATAGAATCCAGGCTGTCCTATTATTTAACCCATAACTGGAAGGAGAAGAGATAGATTATATTACATTATTATATTATCATTAGTGGTGGATCAGTTTATTACTTCATAACAACAGAAAACCGATCCCCCACTTTATGTCCAGTAAAAGTTTTAATTATGTTTCCAAATGTTATATTCAGTTAGTCAGTTAAGTGCCATATATGATACATGCTTTAAGCAATCATGTCTCGAAAGAGATATGACTGACTGGGCAGAAGATTATCCTGCAGTAGGTTGCCCTTGCTTTCTGCAGTAGACTGGTTGCCAGCCAAGTCTATAGAACCCAGTCTGTTGTATTATTTAACCCATAACTGGAGGTAAGAGACAGGTTAATATGTTTCCTAAGGGTATTTGTGCGTAAGTGAATGCAAGGAATTCAACAGGAACATTAGTGAATAGATTTTCAACATCAAGTGATATATATATATAAGTAAATATTTTTTGATTGATTATTGTTTTCATCATTCCAGAAATTTTTATATGTTCTAAAAATGACCAAGCAAATGGCTCTCCCTCTTGAACAATGCACATTATAGCCTAAATGCTGACCAATGTCAATGTTGTCTCAACCAAGCATTTGGAGATGACATAATTGATCACCTCATGGCCTACAATTGATTAAGAAGATCCAGTGTGGCCAATTTGATCTCCAAGATCAGCCAAGAAGTGGTTGATCATCATGCCTTGACAATGAGCATTTCTGCACCAATTTTGTGTTCTGTGTGATCTCTGACTCCCCTACATTAAATGGTATATTAATAAAAAACAAAAAAGTCCATTTCTTGTTCTCCTTCATTTTATTAGAAGAGAGTGGTGACAGCTTGAATTCTAAGAGGTCGTGGGAGGAGAGTGATGTCACAGGTTGACTCAGTGTCCTTCTGTGGGTAGTTTGAGTTGGTCTCTCAACTTGGGTGTTGAAGGTGTATCAATGCTTCATGAATTCTTGCAAACTCTTAATGCAAATTCTTGCATTTTTATATCCAAAATCAAAACAAAGGAAATCCATCACTGTTAGCATACCATGCTCACAAGGCACTTTGGCCAACTGACCATTCTGGTTCTAGTTTTCGCATTCGGTAACAAATGTCTCAAAAATGATACAGACATGACAGCACATGAACTGGCTAAGAAGCTTGGCATCAGCCATTTTGCATCACTTGGAAAAAATGCTGACGACATTACGGTTTACTCTCGTCTTAATCAAAAATCTACTGAGGCTGAAAAAGCAAACCTCGCTGCTGAGCTTGAAAAGGACCTCCAATCCTCGACCGAATCCAACGAAGAATCTGTAATGTGATCGATCCCAACTTGGCAGCTAGGATACAGTCGCTTTCTCACTGACGCAGTGTGGCTTCCCTGTGTCTCTTCTACAAATACTTTCACGGCTTCTGCTCTGATGAACTTAGCTCACTGGTACCCCCTATATACGAATTTACTCGAGCCACAAGATTAGCAACTAGGTCCCATCCTTTTACTGTGAAATCAATAAGTTGTAAACGCAAATTCTACTCCAGCAGCTTCTTTTCTTGCACTTCCTGCCTGTGGAATTCTCTTCTGCATACTGGCTTTCCTGACAGTTACAATCTCTAAAAATTTAAATGTAAAGTCAATAGTCATCTCCTGTCTCACTAACTTACATCCTCTCTCTCATGCTTTTCTACATCCACCCCACTCTTATCAGTACTCTCTTCCCTCTCCTACTCTCTTCCTGACACCCCCTGCAACCCGTCAGTCCTCAACATTCCTCCTATGCAACCCCCTGCACAACAGTGGTAGTAAAATGCCTTGCTTGGAGCAACACGATTATAAAAAAAAAATGGGCAAAATCAGCAAATTGGACATATGGGTCCCATCATTGATCAAATTTGAGCATCTATGCCACATAACACTACTGTCCATGAAGTACTGTTTGATTAGATGAAGAAATTGGTTACTGAAGATTAAAAATGGTGTTTGTACTTGAATGTAATATGCAAAAAAAGCTGGACAGACAATGGTGCAACTTCACAATCTCAAGTAAAGCCTAACCTGCATCAAAAGAAGCCTATGGTTTGTATCTGATGGGATTTGAACGGCATGATTCACTGGAATGTAATCAGTTCATCAACACTCGTGATAATGACTGGCATTGCAAAGTTCAACTGTGAAAAATTTCTTGAGCTGGTTTGGGAAGTTCTCACTCACCCACCTTACTTACCAAACCTGGTGTCAACAGACTACCATCTCCCCTAGACACTGCAGAACTTCTTGAATGGCAAAATGTTTGCAACTGATGATGAACTGAAAACTGCAGTTGGTGATTTCTTTTATAGCAAGCTGGCTGAATTTTACAACAAGGATATCTATGACGTACTTCTGTCATTGGAAGCTGATGATCAAAAATACCAGTGATTATACTGATGTGTCTTTTACTGCCTTATATTGTTGTATATATTGCTAATATAACTTGTGTGGGAACCTTTGTTTCCAACCCAATAATTCATTCCTTAATATTAGGTTGTCCCAAAAGTTCATAAACACTTGCAAAAAATTCGAATTTTACTTGCCAAGTAATCTAAGGTTACCAGAAAACACTTGCAAAAAATTGAAATTTTACTCACAAAAACAACAAAAGTTATTGCTCAAAATAAAGACCATCATTTTCCAAAACTTTCTACCATTGATCTGCAAGCTTTCAGATCTGGTCAAAGTACCATTCAGCCAGCTTTGAATCAAAGAATTCTTGACACACTTCCTCGACTTCATCAAACGAGTCGAATCAGCATCCCTTCAGAAAATGTTGCATTGAGTGGAAAAGGCCGTAATCTGATGGAGCACAATCAGGACTTTATAAATACAGGCAAAAGTCGAGGACCCAGAGAGGTCTACATCCATTCGTCTATACAACTAGAGGTCTATGTCCATACGTCTACACTACTATACGACTAGAGGTCTATGTCCATACATCTACCGCTAGAGATCTAAAGGTCTACTACTATTGGTCTACGTCTATTGACTACGCTTATCTCTCAGGATACTGCATATGATGAGTACAACCATTACGTCTACATGCTAGATTGTCCTACCCGGTTAAATTTGCCTAAAACACTTAGTTACTTCGAATCAGATATATATCCCTTTCTGAGATATATCAAATTGTGATGATCTGTGAAAAGTCAATATTTTACAAAAATATGGTACACTAGAAATCAAGGGATAAGAAATACAAACAAAACTATTACTAGACTTTATATATCGGTAGGTTGGTTGTCTTTGTTTAGTGGCATCTAACAAAATTTAAATAATTTGTAGGTAATTTTATTTATTTTTATTTTTTTTCGAGATAATAATGGTTTTAGTGATAGAAGTTTTATTAATTAACCAACAGATGGAGAAGAAGAGATGGATTCATCCCTTTCCTAAGGGGATTTGCACACAAGTGAATATAAAAAACCCAATTTGACTTGCCAATGAACAATTCTAAGCCATTATCCATTACACCACCTACATGTCCAAGCTTACAGCACCTGATATTCCCAAGCAGTCACCCATCTTTATACTGACCAGCCTTGAAGTTGCTTAACTTTGGTAATTGTATGGGAACCAGTATTCCAATATGCTGTGTACAACTCACTGGCAAAATGCAATGTCAGTGGTTGATATTTGTTGAAATAAATTGTGACAGACAATGAAAAGCAGATAGTTTAGAATGATAGGAAATGCAAGAGACAAACCAAAGAAAGTGATAATGCCATTGGATGTGAGTCTTATAGGATAAGTAAGTCCTAGAAAAACAAACGATTGATTCAAACAAGTATTACTGTCATCATCATCATCATCATTTATTACTGCTCACATGCTCGGTCCATGATATTTGCAGCATCCTTCTGTAGAACCACATTTCAGTTGCTTCAAGTTTTCCCTTCATCTTTGATGATATTGTCCAGCATTCACTGCCATAATGAAGAAATTACATCACATAGCAATCCAGTACTCTCTTCCTTGTTTCGAGTGAAATTGTCCTGTTTCTTAATACTTTACTCAACTTCATGTAATCCAATTATGTAATAGAATGTGTTTTCTCTCTGTGAAAAACTTGTTGGATATTTTTCTGCCTGTGGTTGGCTCAGAGTGGCCACTGGATTCATCAAACAGTGGCCAAATGCAATTCCATGCAACTGGGATGAAGTATCGACTGATGCTTCATTGCATAACTGGATCGTCCGTAGCCATACCACTGAAATTATTTGATAGTCAAATATTTTGTCTGTGACGAAAAGGAAGAAATTAAATCTGCCAAAATAGACTGTAGTTGAACTTAGCAAAGGTCAAGTTCTGCAGATCCTTCTATCTGCTTTATATGTGAGGATCACCTTTAATTCAGGTTTTTGATCATGCATACAAATTAGAGATAGTTTTAAAAATGTGTTTTACCTAAATTGCAAATGGCAGCTCCAACTGAGCATGTGCAACATTGTGGCCTCTTAGGTACAGGTAAGTTGGAATCATCATCATTATTAATCCATCACACCCAGATGGTGCATAGGGCAGCAACTTTTTGTTGCTGTTTCTGTAACAAACTGTGTTTTACAGGGCAGGGTTGTTAGCCCTGCACCCAACCCCTAAACCTGGAGGACTGGTGGACCATTTTTGGTCCTTACATTTACAACACCTGGTAAAGTATCACTGTAAAGTAGACCAATTAAAAGGAAGTGTATAATTTTACATCAAGATAATGCTAGACTAACCATATGTTTCTTTGGTAATCAGGCCCAAATTGTTCCCTCTTGTCATGAAAGTTTTCATTTATCTGCCATATTCAACAAATATTATGCTTTTGAACTATCATTTATATTGACCTTTGAAATGTCTTCTTAATGAAATTCAATTTCCTGGATGAATTTTTTAGAAAGTAAAAAATTCTAAGACATGAAGTTGCTTAAAATACGATAAAAGATCATCAAACAAAATGGTGTTGTGCAATAAGGTTTATTGAAAATAAATTGCCTTTTCAATTTTTTTACTGAATTAATTGAACAAATATTCAGACCATGCAAAAAATGTCAAAATATCTACATATAAAATGTCATAAAAAGTAAATTTAGTTTTTAATTTTTATTCCAGAGAATATGCAGCTAAAACGCTGTGTCATCAAAAGCCATGATAAAAACAACAAATTGAATAAATCAGTGTATATTAAAATGTATATGTAAAATGTTTCAGAATATATCTGTAAAAGGAGAATATGAATAAAGACAAAAGAAAAACTTATCTTAACCAACGCATTTTGTCCTATGAGAGACTTTATCAAGGTTAATGCAAGGATTTAATTTTGTAACATGTATTTACATGTACACAACATCATATTAACTGCAAAATAAAAATAAAGTGTTCAGTTTGAAATTCCTAGCACCTAAAGAAGGCCAAAGCATACAACGGCCAAAATGTTGTGCAAATGGCAACAAAGATGAGAACAATAGTCTGAATAATGTAAATATTGCAAAAATAAGTTTCAAATTCTTGATGTTCTTACACTAAAATAAAGAACCCATAGTTGACAAATGGGAGACTTACAAATTTATTATTTGTAAAATAATAAACTATAAATAATAATAATAATAATAATAATAAAAGACTTACAAATCACTTCTAACAGTTTTCTTTTCCTGATGACATAGAATTACACTAATATACAAAAAATACTCTTTTCATGAATTATTTTAGGTCAAACTTATCATTTTTGCTTTGCTAATTCCAAATATAATATTCATTTTGCCTTATCACATCAGGATTTTTGTCTGTGAATGATCATTTTTTTTTTTTTTTTTTTTTTTTTTTTGCATTCCTCAAAATACTGACCAAATTCTGGACTTGAGATCTAAGAAGAAAAATAAACTGGAATCGTCCCAAAATCTATTCTATCTATTGCTTTCATTACGGAAAAAATACTTTTAGGTGTTATGGAAGACCCCTTCTTAATGACAAATTTCAAAGGAGAAGTAGTCGATTTGTTGGTAAAATATACAAAAACACACAAAAGTCTGTATATCATGTTCTCTATGAAGCACAACAAAACTTTATTTAGTAAAATGTAACACACAAACTACCCTTCCTAGAAATTTGTGCATATTTAATTAACTTGACAAATTAGGAAGAAACTTCCACATTCTTGACTGAACATAGAAAACAGGGATACTTTGTATAGCTTGACTGATTTACTATTTCCTGCCATGTCCTGTTACAAAATGAGTCATTCCCTGTTTTCTATGTTTATGGGGCAGTCGTGCCAAGGATCAAAGGACTGAGTGGCCTAGTGGAGAGGCTTTGACAGTGAGAGAGAAAAAGTGTATGAGCTTCACTCATACCCAGAGAGAAATTAATTTTTCCCCTTATCCACATAAATTTTGGATTGATGAAAGTTTGTAAAAGCTCTTGATAAGGATGGTTGTTATTTCAAATATATCTGTGAAGTGTTTCCAGGCTTGAGCCTTGAAAAGCTTAAAGCAAGAGTTTACAACGGTCCAGACATTCAACTACCAAAACAGGCATATTTGAGAAAAATGCCAAAAGTTTTTGTCCATAAAAAAAAAACATCCTGATGCGACAGGGGAAAATGGATGCAATTTTTGTATTCAGCATATTAAAATTGGCTTGGAAAGGTGTTTTTCATCAAGAAACTAAATTTCGTGTTGACTAGTGCTATTTGTTGTCACAAAACCAACCTGAGTTCCTCTAACTTACTGAAGACAGCTATTTCCCAAAGATATTCTAAAGAGTAAAGTTTGGCTGACATCTTAACCATGTAGATGTGACCAGTGCAGGTTGACAGTGTAACACATAGAATGTGTTCATTATGAATGATGGACTACAAAACAAATGATGCACATGCCCTATTTCTACTAGTCCTGGGCATGACGATAAACTGCATCCATCAGCAAGGCCACTGATTCGAAGGTTGTGGGGAGCATGGAACCATGTCTTAATTGCTGTTGTTCCCAGGTCCACCCTGACCTGGCGTGGTAGCACCTGTTAGGGTCCCAGCTATGGGCAAATAGTTCACGCCCAAACTGGGGTCAAAACACTATGAAAGTATAAAAATACACTTATATATATATACAGAGAGAGAAGAGAGAGAGAGAGACTTTTAAAGAAAAATATACATTTTTGAAGGAAAAATATTACCAACAATATATTTTTGAAGGAAAATTCATTACCATATTACAAATTATTGCCATATTTATGACGTTTCGGCTATTCTACGCTTTGTCTATTATAATTCTGAGATGAGGTAGTATTTACATTATTTACATTATTCGGACTGTTGTCCTCATCTTTATTACCATGTTTACGACATTTCGGCCGTTGTACGCTTTGTCTATTATACTTCTGAGATGAGGTAGTATTTACATTATTCGGATTGTTGTCCTCATCTTTATTGCCATGTTTATGACATTTCGGCCGTTGTACGCTTTGTCTATTATACTTCTGAGATGAGGTAGTATTTACATTATTTACATTGTTTGGACTGTTGTCCTCATCTTTATTGCCATGTTTATGACGTTTCGGCCGTTGTACGCTTTGTCTATTATACTTCTGAGATGAGGTAGTATTTACATTATTTACATTGTTTGGACTGTTGTCCTCATCTTTATTGCCATGTTTATGACGTTTCGGCCGTTGTACGCTTTGTCTATTATACTTCTGAGATGAGGTAGTATTTACATTATTTACATTGTTTGGACTGTTGTCCTCATCTTTATTGCCATGTTTATGACATTTCGGCCGTTGTAAACTTTGTCTATTATACTTCTGAGATGAGGTAGTAATTACATTATTCGGACTGTTGTCCTCATCTTTAGTGCCATGTTTATGACATTTCGGCCGTTGTATGCTATGTCTATTATACTTCTGAGATGAGGTAGTATTTACATTATTTAGACTGTTGTCCTCATCTTTATTGCCGTGTTTACGACGTTTCGGCCATTGTATGCTTTGTCTATTATACTTCTGAGATGAGGTAGTATTTACATTATTTACATTGTTCGGATTGTTGTCCTCATCTTTATTGCCATGTTTACGACGTTTCGACCATTGTATGCTTTGTCTATTATACTTCTGAGATGAGGTAGTATTTACATTATTTATATTGTTCGGACTGTTGTCCTCATCTTTATTGCCATGTTTACGACATTTCGGCCGTTGTATGCTTTGTCTATTATACTTCTGAGATGAGGTAGTATTTACATTATTCGGATTGTTGTCCGCATTTTTATTGCCATGTTTATGACGTTTTGTGCATTGTACGCTTTGTCTATTATACTTCTGAGATGAGGTAGTATTTACATTATTCGGATTGTTGTCCTCATCTTTATTGCGATGTTTATGACATTTCGGCCGTTGTACGCTTTGTCTATTATACATCTGAGATGAGGTAGTATTTACATTATTCGGATTGTTGTCCTCATCTTTATTGCCATGTTTACGGCATTTCGGCCGTTGTACGCTTTGTCTATTATACTTCTGAGATGCGGTAGTATTTACATTATTCGGATTGTTGTCCTCATCTTTATTGCCATGTTTATGACATTTCGGCCGTTGTACGCTTTGTCTATTATACTTCTGAGATGAGGTAGTATTTACATTATTCGGATTGTTGTCCTCATCTTTATTGCCATGTTTATGACATTTCGGCCGTTGTACGCTTTGTCTATTATACTTCTGAGATGAGGTAGTATTTACATTATTCGGATTGTTGTCCTCATCTTTATTGCCATGTTTATGACGTTTCGGCCGTTGTACGCTTTGTCTATTATACTTCTGAGATGAGGTAGTATTTACATTATTCGGATTGTTGTCCTCATCTTTATTGCCATGTTTATGACATTTCGGCCGTTGTACGCTTTGTCTATTATACTTCTGAGATGAGGTAGTATTTACATTATTCGGATTGCTGTCCTCATCTTTATTGCCATGTTTATGACGTTTTGGCCATTGTACGCTTTGTCTATTATACTTCTGAGATGAGGTAGTATTTACATTATTCGGATTGTTGTCCTCATCTTTATTGCCATGTCTATGACATTTCGGCCGTTGTACGCTTTGTCTATTATACTTCTGAGATGAGGTAGTATTTACATTATTCGGATTGTTGTCCTCATCTTTATTGCCATGTTTATGATGTTTTGCCCATTGTACGCTTTGTCTATTATACTTCTGAGATGAGGTAGTATTTACATTATTTACATTGTTTGGACTGTTGTCCTCATCTTTATTGCCATATTTATGACATGTCAGCCGTTGTACGCTTTGTCTATTATACTTCTGAGATGAGGTAGTATTTACATTATTTACATTGTTTGGACTGTTGTCCTCATCTTTATTGGACTGTTGTCCTCATCTTTATTGCCATGTTTATGACATTTCGGCCGTTGTACGCTTTGTCTATTATACTTCTGAGATGAGGTAGTATTTACATTATTCGGATTGTTGTCCTCATCTTTATTGCCATGTTTATGACATTTCGGCCGTTGTACGCTTTGTCTATTATACTTCTGAGATGAGCTAGTATTTACATTATTTACATTGTTTGGACTGTTGTCCTCATCTTTATTGCCATGTTTATGACATTTCGGCCGTTGTATGCTTTGTCTATTATACTTCTGAGATGAGGTAGTATTTACATTATTTACATTGTTTGGACTGTTGTCCTCATCTTTATTGCCATGTTTATGACGTTTCGGCCGTTGTACGTTTTGTCTATTATACTTCTGAGATGAGGTAGTATTTACATTATTCGGATTGTTGTCCTCATCTTTATTGCCATGTTTATGACATTTCGGCCGTTGTATGCTTTGTCTATTATACTTCTGAGATGAGGTAGTATTTACATTATTTACATTGTTTGGACTGTTGTCCTCATCTTTATTGCCATGTTTATGACATTTCGGCCGTTGTACGCTTTGTCTCATTATAATTCTGAGATGAGGTAGTATTTACATTATTTACATTGTTTGGACTGTTGTCCTCATCTTTATTGCCATGTTTATGACGTTTCGGCCGTTGTACGCTTTGTCTATTATACTTCTGAGATGAGGTAGTATTTACATTATTCGGATTGTTGTCCTCATCTTTATTGCCATGTTTATGACGTTTCGGCCGTTGTAAACTTTGTCTATTATACTTCTGAGATAAGGTAGTAATTACATTATTCGGAGTGTTGTCGTCATCTTTATTGCCATGTTTATGACGTTTTGGCCGTTGTACGCTTTGTCTATTATACTTCTGAGATGAGGTAGTATTTACATTATTTGGATTGTTGTCCTCATCTTTATTGCCATGTTTACGACGTTTCGGCCATTGTATGCTTTGTCTAATTATACTTCTGAGATGAGGTAGTATTTACATTATTTACATTGTTTGGACTGTTGTCCTCATCTTTATTGCCATGTTTATGACGTTTCGGCCGTTGTACGCTTTGTCTATTATACTTCTGAGATGAGGTAGTATTTACATTATTTACATTGTTCGGATTGTTGTCCTCATCTTTATTGCCATGTTTACGACGTTTCGACCATTGTATGCTTTGTCTATTATACTTCTGAGATGAGGTAGTATTTACATTATTTATATTGTTCGGACTGTTGTCCTTATTTTTATTGCCATGTTTACGACATTTCGGCCGTTGTATGCTTTCTCTATTATACTTCTGAGATGAGGTAGTATTTACATTATTCGGATTGTTGTCCGCATCTTTATTGCCATGTTTATGACGTTTTGTCCATTGTGCGCTTTGTCTATTATACTTCTGAGATGAGGTAGTATTTACATTATTCGGATTGTTGTCCTCATCTTTATTGCCATGTTTATGACGTTTTGGCCATTGTACGCTTTGTCTATTATACTTCTGAGATGAGGTAGTATTTACATTATTCGGATTGTTGTCCTCATCTTTATTGCCATGTTTATGACGTTTTGGCCATTGTACGCTTTGTCTATTATACTTCTGAGATGAGGTAGTATTTACATTATTCGGATTGTTGTCCTCATCTTTATTGCCATGTTTATGACGTTTTGGCCATTGTACGCTTTGTCTATTATACTTCTGAGATGAGGTAGTATTTACATTATTCGGATTGTTGTCCGCATCTTTATTGCCATATTTATGACGTTTTGGCCATTGTACACTTTGTCTATTATACTTGAGATGAGGTAGTATTTACATTATTCGGATTGTTGTCCTCATCTTATTGTCATGTTTATGACGTTGGCCATTGTACGCTTGTCTATTATACTTCTGAGATGAGGTAGTATTTACATTATTCGGATTGTTGTCCTCATCTTTATTGCCATGTTTATGACGTTTTGGCCATTGTACGCTTTGTCTATTATACTTCTGCGATGAGGTAGTATTACATTATTTACATTGTTTGGACAGTTGTCCTCATCTTTATTGCCATGTTTATGACGTTTCGGCTCGTTGTACGCTTTGTCTATTATACTTCTGAGATGAGGTAGTATTTACATTATTTACATTGTTCGGATTGTTGTCCTCATCTTCTATTGCCATGTTTACGACGTTTCGACTCATTGTATGCTTTGTCTATTATAATTTCTGAGATGAGGTAGTATTTACATTATTTATATTGTTCGGATCATGTCTCATCTTTATTGCCATGTTTACGACATTTCGCCGTTGTATGCTTTCACTATTATACTTGAGATGAGGTAGTATTTACATTATTCGGATTGTTGTCCGCATCTTTATTGCCATGTTTATGACGTTTTGTCCATTGTGCGCTTTGTCTATTATACTTCTGAGATGAGGTAGTATTTACATTATTCGGATTGTTGTCCTCATCTTTATTGCCATGTTTATGACGTTTGGCCATTGTACGCTTTGTTCATTATACTTCTGAGATGTGAGGTAGTATTTAATATTCGGATTGTTGTCCTCATCTTATTGCCATGTTTATGACGTTTTGGCCATTGTACGCTTTGTCTATTATACTTCTGAGATGAGGTAGTATTTACATTATTCGGATTGTTGTCCGCATCTTTATTGCCATATTTATGACGTTTTGGCCATTGTACGCTGTCTATTATACTTCTGAGATGAGGTAGTATTTACATTATTCGGATTGTTGTCCTCATCTTTATTGTCATGTTTATGACGTTTTGGCCATTGTACGCTTTGTCTATTATACTTCTGAGATGAGGTAGTATTTACATTATTCGGATTGTTGTCCTCATCTTTATTGCCATGTTTATGACGTTTTGGCCATTGTACGCTTTGTCTATTATACTTCTGCGATGAGGTAGTATTTACATTATTCGGACTGCTGTCCTCATCTTTGTTGCCATGTTTATGACGTTTTGGCCATTGTACGCTTTGTCTATTATACTTCTGAGATGAGGTAGTATTTACATTATTCGGATTGTTGTCCTTATCTTTATTGCCATGTTTATGACGTTTTGGCCATTGTACGCTTTGTCTATTATACTTCTGAGATGAGGTAGTATTTACATTATCAGATTGTTGTCCTCATCTGTATTGCTTATGACGTTTGGCCATTGTACGCTTTGTCTATTATACTTCTGAGATGAGGTAGTATTTACATTATTCGGATTGTTGTCCTCATCTTATTGCCATGTTTATGACGTTTTGGCCATTGTACGCTTTGTCTATTATACTTCTGCGATGAGGTAGTATTTACATTATTCTGACTGTTGTCCTCATCTTTATTGCCATGTTTATGACGTTTCTGCCATTGTACGCTTTGTTCATTATACTTCTTGTGATGAGGTAGTATTTACATTATTCGATTGTTGGCCCCCATCTTTATTGCCATGTTTATGACGTTTTAAGCCATTGTACGCTTTGTCTATTATACTTCTGATGAGGTAGTATTTGCTATTTATCGGATTGTTGTCGTCATCTTTATTGCCATGTTTATGACGTGTCGGCCATTGTATGCTTTGTCTAGTATACTTCTGAGATGAAGTAGTATTTACATTGTTTGAACTGTTGTCCTCATCTTTATTGCCATGTTTACGATTTCGGCCGTTGTACGCTTTGTCTATTGTATACTTCTGAGATGAGGTAGTATTTACATTATTCGGATTGTTGTCCTCATCTTTATTGCCATGCTTATGACATTTCGGCCGTTGTACGCTTTGTCTATTATACTTCTGAGATGAGGTAGTATTTACATTATTTACATTGTTTGGACTGTTGTCTCCATCTTTATTGCCATGTTTTAGGCATTTCGGCCGTTGTACGCTTTGTCTATTATACTTCTGAGATGATCTAGTATTTACATTATTGACATTGTTTGGACTGTTGTCCTCATCTTTATTGCCATGTTTATGACATTTCGGCCGTTGTATGCTTTGTCTATTATACTTCTGGTCAGTGAAGTATTTACATTATTTACATTGTTTGGACTGTTGTCCTCATCTTTATTGCCATGTTTATGACGTTTCGGCCATTGTACGTTTTGTCTATTATACTTCTGAGATGAGGTAGTATTTACATTGTCGGATTGTTGTCCTCATCTTTATTGCCATGTTTACATGACATTTCGACGTTGTACGCTTTGTCTATTATACTTCTGAGATGAGGTAGTATTTACATTATTTACGTTGTTTGGACTGTTGTCCTCATCTTTATTGCCATGTTTATGAAATTTCGGCCGTTATACGCTTTGTCTATTATACTTCTGAGATGAGGTAGTATTTGTGTACATTGTTTGGACTGTTGTCCTCATCTTTATTGCCATGTTGCTTGACATTTCGGCCGTTGTACGCTTTGTCTATCATACTTCTGAGATGAGGTAGTATTTACCATTATTTATATTGTTCGGACTGTTGTCCTCATCTTTATTGCCATGTTTACGACATTTGAACGTTCTTGTCTTTATATATTATACTTCTGAGATGAGGTAGTATTTACATTATTTACATTGTTTGGACTGTTGTCTCCTTTGTGCCATGTTTATGAAATTTCGACGTTATCGCTTTGTCTATTATACTTCTGAGATGAGGTAGTATTTACATTATTTACGTTGTTTTGGACTGTTGTGCTCATCTTTATTGCCATGTTTATGACATTTTGGCCGTTGTACGCTTTGTCTATTATACTTCTGAGATGAAGTAGTATTTACATTGTTTGGACTGTTGTCCTCATCTTTATTGCCATGTTTATGACATTTTGGCCGTTGTACGCTTTGTCTATTATACTTCTGAGATGAGGTAGTATTTACATTATTTACATTGTTTGGACTGTTGTCCTCATCTTTATAGGACTGTTGTCCTCATCTTTATTGCCATGCTTATGACATTTCGGCCGTTGTACGCTTTGTCTATTATACTTCTGAGATGAGGTAGTATTTACATTATTTACATTGTTTGGACTCTTGTCTCCATCTTTATTGCCATGTTTATGACATTTCGGCCGTTGTACGCTTTGTCTATTGTACTTCTGAGATGAGCTAGTATTTACATTATTGACATTGTTTGGACTGTTGTCCTCATCTTTATTGCCATGTTTGTGACATTTCGGCCGTTGTATGCTTTGTCTATTATACTTCTGAGATTAGGTAGTATTTACATTATTTACATTGTTTGGACTGTTGTCCTCATCTTTATTGCCATGTTTATGACGTTTCGGCCATTGTACGTTTTGTCTATTATACTTCTGAGATGAGGTAGTATTTACATTATTCGGATTGTTGTCCTCATCTTTATTGCCATGTTTATGACATTTCGGCCGTTGTACGCTTTGTCTATTATACTTCTGAGATGAGGTAGTATTTACATTATTTACATTGTTTGGACTGTTGTCCTCATCTTTATTGCCATGTTTATGACATTTCGGCCGTTGTACGCTTTGTCTATTATACTTCTGAGATGAGGTAGTATTTACCTTATTTACATTGTTTGGACTGTTGTCCTCATCTTTATTGCTATGTTGGTGACGTCATTGCCATTGTACGCTTTGTCTATTATACTTCTGAGATGAGGTGTAGTATTTACATTATTCGGATTGCTGTCCTCATCTTTATTGCCATGTTTATGACGTTTCGGCCATTGTACGCTTTGTCTATTATACTTGATGAGGTAGTATTTACATTATTCGGATTGTTGTCCTCATTTTTATTGCTATGTCAGTGATGTTGGCCATTGTACGCTTTGTCTAGCTATAATTTGAGATGTGAGGTGTATTTACATTATTCGGATTATTATTCCATCTTTTATTGCCATGTTTATGACGTTTTGGCCATTGTATTTTTGTATTTATTATGTCTATATTTATATTTATATATTATTCGGATTGTTGTCCTCATCTTTATTGCCATGTTTATGACGTTTTGGCCATTGTACGCTTTGTCTATTATACTTCTGCGATGAGGTAGTATTTACATTATTCGGACTGTTGTCCTCATTTCCCATGCCATGTTTATGACGTTTCGGCCATTGTACGCTTATTCCATTACTTGGAGATGAGGTAGTATTTACATTATTCGGACGCTGTCATTACCTGGCTGCCATGTTTATGACGTTTCGGCCATTGTATGCTTTATTCTATTATACTTCTGTGATGAAGTAGTATTTACATTGTTTAGACTGTTGTCCTCTATCTTTATTGCCATGTTTACGGTGTTGCCGTTGTACGCTTTGTCTATTATACTTCTGAGATGAGGTAGTATTTATTATCATTCGGATTGTCGTCTCATTTTTATTGCCATGTTTATGACATTTCGGCCGTTGTACGCTTTGTCTATTATACTTCTGAGATGAGGTAGCATTTACATTATTTACATTGTTTGGACAGTTGTCCATCTTTATTGGACTGTTGTCCTCATCTTATTGCCATGCTTATGACATTTCGGCCGTTGTACGCTTTGTCTATTATACTTCTGAGATGAGGTAGTATTTACATTATTTATATTTGTTTGGACTGTTGTCTCCATCTTTATTGCCATGTTTATGACATTTCGGCCGTTGTACGCTTTGTCTATTATACTTCTGAGATGAGCTAGTATTTACATTATTGACATTGTTTGGACTGTTGTCCTCATCTTTATTGCCATGTTTATGACATTTCGGCCGTTGTATGCTTTGTCTATTATACTTCTGAGATTAGGTAGTATTTACATTATTTACATTAAGTTTGGACTGTTGTCCCTATCTTTATTGCCATGTTTATGACGTTTCTGCCATTGTACGTTTTGTCTATTATACTTCTGAGATGAGGCAGTAGTATTTACATTATTCGGATTGTTGTCCTCATCTTTATTGCCATGTTTATGACATTTCGGCCGTTGTACGCTTTGTCTATTATATACTTCTGAGATGAGTGCAGTATTTGCATTACTTTAGCGTTGTTTGGACTGTTGTCCTCATCTTTATTGCCATGTTTATGACATTTCGGCCGTTGTACGTTTTGTCTATCATACTTCTGAGATGAGTGTAGTATTTACATTATTTATATTGTTCGGGACTGTTGTCCTCATCTTTATTGCCATGTTTACGACATTTCGGCCGTTGTATGCTTTGTTCATTATACTTGAGATGAGTGTAGTATTTACATTATTTACATTGTTTGGACTGTTGTCCTCATCTTTATTGCCATGTTTATGAAATTTCGGCCGTTATACGCTTTGTCTATTATACTTCTGAGATGAGGTATTTACATTATTTACGTTGTTTGGACTGTTGTGCTCATCTTTATTGCCATGTTTATGACATTTTGGCCGTTGTACGCTTTGTCTATTATACTTCTGAGATGAAGTAGTATTTACATTGTTTGGACTGTTGTCCTCATCTTTTATTGCCATGCTTATGACATTTCGGCCATTGTACGCTTTGTCTATTATACTTCTGAGATGAGGTAGTATTTACATTAGTTTACATTTCTTTGTTTGGATTTTGTCTCCATCTTTATTGCCATGTTTATGACATTTCGGCCGTTGTACTTTGTCTATTATACTTGAGATGAGCTAGTATTTACATTATTGACATTGTTTTGACTGGTTAAGTCTCTATCTTATTGCCATGTTTGTGACATTTCGGCCGTTGTATGCTTTGTCTATTATACTTCTGAGATTAGGTAGTATTTACATTATTTACATTGTTTGGACTGTTGTCCTCATCTTTATTGCCATGTTTATGACGTTTCGGCCATTGTACGTTTTGTCTATTATACTTCTGAGATGAGGTAGTATTTACATTATTCGGATTGTTGTCCTCATCTTTATTGCCATGTTTATGACATTTCGGCCGTTGTACGCTTTGTCTATTATACTTCTGAGATGAGGTAGTATTTACATTATTTACATTGTTTGGACTGTTGTCCTCATCTTTATTGCTATGTTTATGACATTTCGGCCGTTGTACGCTTTGTCTATTATACTTCTGAGATTAGGTAGTATTTACATTATTTACATTGTTTGGACTGTTGTCCTCATCTTTATTGCCATGTTTATGACGTTTCGGCCATTGTACGTTTTGTCTATTATACTTCTGAGATGAGGTAGTATTTACATTATTCGGATTGTTGTCCTCATCTTTATTGCCATGTTTATGACATTTCGGCCGTTGTACGCTTTGTCTATTATATTTCTGAGATGAGGTAGTATTTACATTATTTACATTGTTTGGACTGTTGTCCTCATCTTTATTGCCATGTTTATGACATTTCGGCCGTTGTACGCTTTGTCTATTATACTTCTGAGATGAGGTAGTATTTACCTTATTTACATTGTTTGGACTGTTGTCCTCATCTTTATTGCCATGTTTATGACGTTTTGGCCATTGTACGCTTTGTCTATTATACTTCTGAGATGAGGTAGTATTTACATTATTCGGATTGTTGTCCTCATCTTTATTGCCATGTTTATGACGTTTCGGCCATTGTACGCTTTGTCTATTATACTTCTGAGATGAGGTAGTATTTACATTATTTACGTTGTTTGGACTGTTGTCCTCATCTTTATTGCCATGTTTATGACATTTCGGCCGTTGTACGCTTTGTCTATCATACTTCTGAGATGAGGTAGTATTTACATTATTTATATTGTTCGGACTGTTGTCCTCATCTTTATTGCCATGTTTACGACATTTCGGCCGTTGTATGCTTTGTCTATTATACTTCTGAGATGAGGTAGTATTTACATTATTCGGATTGTTGTCCTCATCTTTATTGCCATGTTTATGACGTTTTGGCCATTGTACGCTTTGTCTATTATACTTCTGAGATGAGGTAGTATTTACATTATTCGGATTGTTGTCGTCATCTTTATTGCCATGTTTATGACGTGTCGGCCATTGTATGCTTTGTCTATTATACTTCTGAGATGAAGTAGTATTTACATTGTTTGAACTGTTGTCCTCATCTTTATTGCCATGTTTACGGCGTTTCGGCCGTTGTACGCTTTGTCTATTATACTTCTGAGATGAGGTAGTATTTACATTATTCGGATTGTTGTCCTCATCTTTATTGCCATGTTTATGACATTTCGGCCGTTGTACGCTTTGTCTATTATACTTCTGAGATGAGGTAGTATTTACATTATTTACATTGTTTGGACAGTTGTCCTCATCTTTATTGGACTGTTGTCCTCATCTTTATTGCCATGCGTATGACATTTCGGCCGTTGTACGCTTTGTCTATTATACTTCTGAGATGAGGTAGTATTTACATTATTTACATTGTTTGGACTGTTGTCTCCATCTTTATTGCCATGTTTATGACATTTCGGCCGTTGTACGCTTTGTCTATTATACTTCTGAGATGAGCTAGTATTTACATTATTGACATTGTTTGGACTGTTGTCCTCATCTTTATTGCCATGTTTATGACATTTCGGCCGTTGTATGCTTTGTCTATTATACTTCTGAGATTAGGTAGTATTTACATTATTTACATTGTTTGGACTGTTGTCCTCATCTTTATTGCCATGTTTATGACGTTTCGGCCATTGTACGTTTTGTCTATTATACTTCTGAGATGAGGTAGTATTTACATTATTCGGATTGTTGTCCTCATCTTTATTGCCATGTTTATGACATTTCGGCCGTTGTACGCTTTGTCTATTATACTTCTGAGATGAGGTAGTATTTACATTATTTACGTTGTTTGGACTGTTGTCCTCATCTTTATTGCCATGTTTATGACGTTTCGACCATTGTATGCTTTGTCTATTATACTTCTGAGATGAGGTAGTATTTACATTATTTATATTGTTCGGACTGTTGTCCTCATCTTTATTGCCATGTTTATGAAATTTCGGCCGTTGTACGCTTTGTCTATTATTCTCCTGAGATGAGGTAGTATTTACATTATTTACGTTGTTTGGACGGTTGTCCTCATCTTTATTGACATGTTTATGAAATTTCGGCCGTTGTACGCTTTGTCTATTATACTTCTGAGATGAGGTAGTATTTACATTTTTTACATTGTTTGGACTGTTGTCCTCATCTTTATTGCCATGCTTATGACATTTCGGCCGTTGTACGCTTTGTCTATTATACTTCTGAGATGAGGTAGTATTTACATTATTTACATTGTTTGGACTGTTGTGCTCATCTTTATTGCCATGTTTATGACGTTTCGGCCGTTGTACGCTTTGTCTATTATACTTCTGAGATGAGGTAGTATTTACATTATTCGGATTGTTGTCCTCATCTTTATTGCCATGTTTATGACGTTTCGGCCATTGTATGCTTTGTCTATTATACTTCTGAGATGAAGTAGTATTTACATTATTCGGATTGTTGTCCTCATCTTTATTGCCATGTTTATGACGTTTTGGCCATTGTACGCTTTGTCTATTATACTTCTGAGATGAGGTAGTATTTACATTATTCGGATTGTTGTCCTCATCTTTATTGCCATGTTTATGACGTTTTGGCCATTGTACGCTTTGTCTATTATACTTCTGAGATGAGGTAGTATTTACATTATTCGGATTGTTGTCCGCATCTTTATTGCCATATTTATGACGTTTTGGCCATTGTACGCTTTGTCTATTATACTTCTGAGATGAGGTAGTATTTACATTATTTATATTGTTTGGACTGTTGTCTCACTTTATTGCCATGTTACATATTCTCGCTGTACGCTTTGTCTATTATACTTCTGAGATGAGGTAGTATTTACATTATTGACATTTGTTTGACTGTTGTCCGCACCATTGCTGTTGACAGTGATACATTTCGTCTGTTGTACGCTTTGTCTATTATATTTGAGATGAGGTAGTATTTTACATTATTTACATTGTTTGGACTGTTGTCCTCATCTTTATTGCCATGTTTTCCATATTTCGGCCGTTGTACGCTTTGTCTATTATACTTCTGAGATGAGGTAGTATTTACATTATTTACATTGTTTGGACTGTTGTCCTCATCTTTATTGCCATGTTTATGACGTTTCGGCCGTTGTACGCTTTTATTATTCATTATACTTCTGAGATGAGGTAGTATTTACATTATTCGGATTGTTGTCCTCATCTTTATTGCCATGTTTATGACGTTTCTGCCGTTGTAAACTTTGTTCATTATACTCTGAGATGAAGTAGTAATTACATTATTCGGATTGTTGTAGTCATCTTTATTGCCATGTTTATGACGTTTTGGCCGTTGTACGCTTGTCTAGCGATACTCGTGAGATGTATAGGTATTTACATTATTCGGATTGTTGTCCTCATCTTTATTGCCATGTTTACGATGTCGGCCATTGTATGCTTTGTCTATTATACTGGAGATGAGGTAGTATTTACAATAATCGTAGATTGTTGTCCTCATCTTTATTGCCACAGCTATGACGTTTCGGCCGTTGTACGCTTTGTTTATTTACTTGAGATGAGGTAGTAGTTACATTATTTACATTGTTCGGATTGTTGTCCTCATCTTTATTGCCATGTTTACTACGTTTCGACCATTGTATGCTTTGTCTATTATACTTGAGATGAGAGTAGTATTTACATTATTCTGGATTGTTGTCCGCATCTTTATTGCCAAAGTTTATGACGTTTTTTCCATTGTACGCTTTGTCTATTATACTTCTGAGATGAGGTAGTATTTACATTATTCGGATTGTTGTCCTCATCTTTATTGCCATGTTTATGACGTTTCGGCCGTTGTAAACTTTGTCTATTATACTTCTGAGATGAGGTAGTAATTACATTATTCGGATTGTTGTCGTCATCTTTATTGCCATGTTTATGACGTTTTGGCCGTTGTACGCTTTGTCTATTATACTTCTGAGATGAGGTAGTATTTACATTATTCGGATTGTTGTCCTCTATATTGCCATGTTTACGACGTTTCGGCCATTGTATGTTTTGTCTATTATACTTCTGAGATGAGGTAGTATTTACATCATTCGGATTGTTGTACTCATCTTTATTGCCATGTTTATGACGTTTTGGACATTGTACGCTTTGTCTATTATACTTCTGAGATGAGGTAGTATTTACATTATTCGGATTGTTGTCCTCATCTTTATTGCCATGTTTACGACGTTTCGACCATTGTATGCTTTGTCTATTATACTTCTGAGATGAGGTAGTATTTACATTATTTATATTGTTCGGACTGTTGTCCTCATCTTTATTGCCATGTTTATGAAATTTCGGCCGTTGTACGCTTTGTCTATTATACTCCTGAGATGAGGTAGTATTTACATTATTTACGTTGTTTGGACGGTTGTCCTCAGCTTTATTGCCATGTTTATGACATTTCGGCCGTTGTACGCTTTGTCTATTATACTTCTGAGATGAGGTAGTATTTACATTATTTACATTGTTTGGACTGTTGTCCTCATCTTTATTGCCATGTTTATGACATTTCGGCCGTTGTACGCTTTGTCTATTATACTTCTGAGATTAGGTAGTATTTACATTATTTACATTGTTTGGACTGTTGTTCTGATCTTTATTGCCATGTTTATGACGTTTCGGCCGTTGTACGCTTTGTCTATTATACTTCTGAGATGAGGTAGTATTTACATTATTCGGATTGTTGTCCTCATCTTTATTGCCATGTTTATGACGTTTCGGCCATTGTAAACTTTGTCTATTATACTTCTGAGATGAGGTAGTAATTACATTATTAGGAATGTTGTCGTCATCTTTATTGCCATGTTTACGAGGTTTCGGCTATTGTATGCTTTGTCTATTATACTTCTGAGATGAAGTAGTATTTACATTATTCGGATTGTTGTCCTCATCTTTATTGCCATGTTTATGACGTTTTGGCCATTGTACGCTTTGTCTATTATACTTCTGAGATGAGGTAGTATTTACATTATTCGGATTGTTGTCCTCATCTTTATTGCCATGTTTATGACGTTTTGGCCATTGTACGCTTTGTCTATTATACTTCTGAGATGAGGTAGTATTTACATTATTTACATTGTTTGGACTGTTGTCCTCATCTTTATTGCCATGTTTATGACATTTCGGCCGTTGTACGCTTCGTCTATTATACTTCTGAGATGAGGTAGTATTTACATTATTTACATTGTTCGGATTGTTGTCCTCATCTTTATTGCCATGTTTACGACGTTTCGACCATTGTATGCTTTGTCTATTATACTTCTAAGATGAGGTAGTATTTACATTATTTACATTGTTTGGACTGTTGTCCTCATCTTTATTGCCATGTTTATGACGTTTCGGCCATTGTACGTTTTGTCTATTATACTTCTGAGATGAGGTAGTATTTACATCATTCGGATTGTTGTCCTTCATCTTTATTGCCATGTTTATGACGTTTGGACATTGTACGCTTTGTCTATTATACTTCTGAGATGAGGCAGGACGTTTACATTATCTGGATTGTTGTCCTCATTCCTTTTATTGCCATGTTTATGACATTTCGGGTCGTCATAACGCTTTTGTCTATTATACTTCGAGATGAGGTAGTATTTACATTATTTACTTGTCAACCGTTGTCTCATTCCTATTGCCATGCTTGCGACATTTCGCCATTGCACGCTTTGTCTATTATACTTCTGAGATGAGGTAAGTATTTACATTGTTACTGTTTGGACTGTTGTCCTTTATCTTTATTGTATGTTTATGACATTGGTCACAGTAACGCTTTGTCTATTATACTTCTGAGATGAGTAGTATTTACATTATTGACATTGTTTTAACTGTTGTCTCTATCTTATTGCCATGTTTATGACATTGCCTGTTGTACTCATTGTCTATTACACTTCTGAGACAGAGGTAGTATTGTTATTATTTACATTGTTTGGACCGTTGTCCTTATCTTTATTAAGCATGTTTCTGACATTTCTAATGCTGGGTATCGCCTTTATTATATTATACTTCTGAGATGAGGTAGTATTTACATTATTTGTACTTGTTTGGACCGTTGTCCTCATCTTTACTGCTGTTGTTTATGACGGCTGGCTGGGGTTGGGTATCGCTTTGTCTATTACATTTGGAGATGAGGTAGTATTTACATTATTCACTGTTGTCCCCATCTTTATTGCCACAGCTTATGACGTCGTCGTTGTAAACTTTGGTTCATTGTACTTCGAGATAAAGTAGTAATTACATTATTCGGATTGTTGTTTGTTATCTTATTGCTGTTTATGACGGTTATTGTATCGCTTTGTCTATTATACTTGGAGATGAGGTAGTATTTACATTATTCGGATTGTTGTCTCTATCTTTATTGCTATGCTTTATGGATGCTTTTGTGTCATTGTACAAGCTTTGTCTATTATACTTTGAGATGTAGGTATTTACATTAAACCTGATTGTGTTGTCCCCATTTCTTATTGCCATGTTTATGATTGCCGTCGCTTGTAACGCTTTGTCTATTATACTTTATATGAGGTAGCCATACTATTCACTGTCTTGACCGTTCTCATCTTTATTGCCATGTTTAATGCCTTTAATTACTGTATGCTTTGTCTATTATACCTCTGAAAGATGACAGTATTTACATTATCTGGATTGTTGTCCTCATCTTTATTGCCATGTTTATGATCGCTTTGTCCATTGTATCGCTTTGTTCATTATACCTGAGACGAGGTAGACGCACATTATCTCGGACCGTTGTCCTCATCTTTACGTTGCTGTTTATGAATGCCGGTCACCAAACTTTGTCTATTATACTCTCTGAGATGAAGTAGTAATTACATTATTCGGATTGTTGTCGTTGTCTTTATTGCCATGTTTATGACGTTTTTGTCGCTGTACGCTTTGGTTCATTATATCAGAGATGCCAGAGTAGTACTACATTTGTCTTGATTCATGTCCCTATCTTTATTGCTAAGTGTTTACGATTGCTTTCGGGCCATTGTATGTTTTGTCTATTATAACTCTGAGATGAGTGCAGACATATCATCTCGGATTGGTTGTCTCACTTAGCCACAGTTTGCTGACGTTTGGACATTGTACGCTTTGGGTTCATTATACCTGAGATGAGGTATTTACATTATTCGGATTGCTGTCCTTTATCTTTACTGCCATGCCTACGTACGTTTCGACTACTGTATGCTTTGTCTATTATACTTCTGAGATGAGGCAGTATTTTACATTATTTATATTGTCTTAACTGTTGTCCTCACCATTGCCATGTTGTTAGCCTTGCTTGTACGCTTTGTCTATTATACTCCTGAGATGAGGTAGTATTTACATTATTTACGTTGTTTCACTCGGTTGTCTCACTTAGCCGTTGCTATGACATTTCGGGCCACACGCTTTGTCTATTATACTTCTGAGATGAGTGCAGTATTTACATTATTTGTACTTGCTCAACTGTTGTCCTTATCTTTATTGCCATGTCATTATTATTTTGCCGTTGTACGCTTTTGTCTATTATACTTCTGAGATTAGGTAGTATTTACATTATTTACATTGTTTAACTGTTGTTCTGATCTTTACGTCATGTTATGACGTTTCCGGCCGTTGTACGCTTTGTTCATTACACTTCTGAGATGAGGTAGTATTTATATTATTCGGATTGTTGTCCTCATCTTTATTGCCATGTTTATGACGTTTCGGCCATTGTAAACTTTGTCTATTATACTTCTGAGATGAGGTAGTAATTACATTATTCGGAATGTTGTCGTCATCTTTATTGCCATGTTTACGACGTTTCGGCTATTGTATGCTTTGTCTATTATACTTCTGAGATGAGGTAGTATTTACATTATTTACATTGTTTGGACTGTTGTCCTCATCTTTATTGCCATGTTTATGACGTTTCGGCCGTTGTACGCTTTGTCTATTATACTTCTGAGATGAGGTAGTATTTACATTATTTACATTGTTCGGATTGTTGTCCTCATCTTTATTGCCATGTTTACGACGTTTCGACAATTGTATGCTTTGTCTATTATACTTCTGAGATGAGGTAGTATTTACATTATTCGGATTGTTGTCCGCATCTTTATTGCCATGTTTATGACGTTTTGTCCATTGTACGCTTTGTCTATTATACTTCTGAGATGAGGTAGTATTTACACTATTCGGATTGTTGTCCTCATCTTATTGCCATGTTTATGACGTTTCGGCCATTGTATGCTTTGTCTATTATACTTCTGAGATGAGGTAGTATTTACATTATTCGGATTGTTGTCCTCATCTTTATTGCCATGTTTATGACGTTTCGGCCATTGTATGCTTTGTCTATTATACTTCTGAGATGAAGTAGTATTTACATTATTCGGATTGTTGTCCTCATCTTTATTGCCATGTTTATGACGTTTTGGCCATTGTACGCTTTGTCTATTATACTTCTGAGATGCGGTAGTATTTACATTATTCGGATTGTTGTCCTTATCTTTATTGCCATGTTTATGAAATTTCGGCCGTTATACGCTTTGTCTATTATACTTCTGAGATGAGGTAGTATTTACATTATTTACGTTGTTTGGACTGTTGTGCTCATCTTTATTGCCATGTTTATGACATTTTGGCCGTTGTACGCTTTGTCTATTATACTTCTGAGATGAAGTAGTATTTACATTGTTTGGACTGTCGTCCTCATCTTTATTGCCATGTTTACGGCGTTTCGGCCGTTGCACGCTTTGTCTATTATACTTCTGAGATGAGGTAGTATTTACATTATTCGGATTGTTGTCCTCATCTTTATTGCCATGTTTATGACATTTCGGCCGTTGTACGCTTTGTCTATTATACTTCTGAGATGAGGTAGTATTTACATTATTTACATTGTTTGGACTGTTGTCCTCATCTTTATCGGACTGTTGTCCTCATCTTTATTGCCATGCTTATGACATTTCGGCCGTTGTACGCTTTGTCTATTATACTTCTGAGATGAGGTAGTATTTACATTATTTACATTGTTTGGACTCTTGTCTCCATCTTTATTGCCATGTTTATGACATTTCGGCCGTTGTACGCTTTGTCTATTATACTTCTGAGATGAGCTAGTATTTACATTATTGACATTGTTTGGACTGTTGTCCTCATCTTTATTGCCATGTTTGTGACATTTCGGCCGTTGTATGCTTTGTCTATTATACTTCTGAGATTAGGTAGTATTTACATTATTTACATTGTTTGGACTGTTGTCCTCATCTTTATTGCCATGTTTATGACGTTTCGGCCATTGTACGTTTTGTCTATTATACTTCTGAGATGAGGTAGTATTTACATTATTCGGATTGTTGTCCTCATCTTTATTGCCATGTTTATGACATTTCGGCCGTTGTACGCTTTGTCTATTATACTTCTGAGATGAGGTAGTATTTACATTATTTACATTGTTTGGACTGTTGTCCTCATCTTTATTGCCATGTTTATGACATTTCGGCCGTTGTACGCTTTGTCTATTATACTTCTGAGATGAGGTAGTATTTACCTTATTTACATTGTTTGGACTGTTGTCCTCATCTTTATTGCCATGTTTATGACGTTTTGGCCATTGTACGCTTTGTCTATTATACTTCTGAGATGAGGTAGTATTTACATTATTCGGATTGTTGTCCTCATCTTTATTGCCATGTTTATGACGTTTCGGCCATTGTACGCTTTGTCTATTATACTTCTGAGATGAGGTAGTATTTACATTATTCGGATTGTTGTCCTCATCTTTATTGCCATGTTTATGACGTTTTGGCCATTGTACGCTTTGTCTATTATACTTCTGAGATGAGGTAGTATTTACATTATTCGGATTGTTGTCCTCATCTTTATTGCCATGTTTATGACGTTTTGGCCATTGTACGCTTTGTCTATTATACTTCTGAGATGAGGTAGTATTTACATTATTCGGATTGTTTTCCTCATCTTTATTGCCATGTTTATGACGTTTTGGCCATTGTACGCTTTGTCTATTATACTTCTGCGATGAGGTAGTATTTACATTATTCGGACTGTTGTCCTCATCTTTATTGCCATGTTTATGACGTTTCGGCCATTGTACGCTTTGTCTATTATACTTCTGAGATGAGGTAGTATTTACATTATTCGGATTGTTGTCGTCATCTTTATTGCCATGTTTATGACGTTTCGGCCATTGTATGCTTTGTCTATTATACTTCTGAGATGAAGTAGTATTTACATTGTTTGGACTGTTGTCCTCATCTTTATTGCCATGTTTACGGCGTTTCGGCCGTTGTACGCTTTGTCTATTATACTTCTGAGATGAGGTAGTATTTACATTATTCGGATTGTCGTCCTCATCTTTATTGCCATGTTTATGACATTTCGGCCGTTGTACGCTTTGTCTATTATACTTCTGAGATGAGGTAGTATTTACATTATTTACATTGTTTGGACAGTTGTCCTCATCTTTATTGGACTGTTGTCCTCATCTTTATTGCCATGCTTATGACATTTCGGCCGTTGTACGCTTTGTCTATTATACTTCTGAGATGAGGTAGTATTTACATTATTTACATTGTTTGGACTGTTGTCTCCATCTTTATTGCCATGTTTATGACATTTCGGCCGTTGTACGCTTTGTCTATTATACTTCTGAGATGAGCTAGTATTTACATTATTGACATTGTTTGGACTGTTGTCCTCATCTTTATTGCCATGTTTATGACATTTCGGCCGTTGTATGCTTTGTCTATTATACTTCTGAGATTAGGTAGTATTTACATTATTTACATTGTTTGGACTGTTGTCCTCATCTTTATTGCCATGTTTATGACGTTTCGGCCATTGTACGTTTTGTCTATTATACTTCTGAGATGAGGTAGTATTTACATTATTCGGATTGTTGTCCTCATCTTTATTGCCATGTTTATGACATTTCGGCCGTTGTACGCTTTGTCTATTATACTTCTGAGATGAGGTAGTATTTACATTATTTACGTTGTTTGGACTGTTGTCCTCATCTTTATTGCCATGTTTATGACATTTCGGCCGTTGTACGCTTTGTCTATCATACTTCTGAGATGAGGTAGTATTTACATTATTTATATTGTTCGGACTGTTGTCCTCATCTTTATTGCCATGTTTACGACATTTCGGCCGTTGTATGCTTTGTCTATTATACTTCTGAGATGAGGTAGTATTTACATTATTCGGATTGTTGTCCGCATCTTTATTGCCATGTTTATGACGTTTTGTCCATTGTGCGCTTTGTCTATTATACTTCTGAGATGAGGTAGTATTTACATTATTCGGATTGTTGTCCTCATCTTTATTGCCATGTTTATGACGTTTTGGACATTGTACGCTTTGTCTATTATACTTCTGAGATGAGGTAGTATTTACATTATTCGGATTGTTGTCCTCATCTTTATTGCCATGTTTATGACGTTTTGGCCATTGTACGCTTTGTCTATTATACTTCTGAGATTAGATAGTATTTACATTATTCGGATTGTTGTCCTCATCTTTATTGCCATGTTTACGACGTTTTGGCCATTGTACGCTTTGCATATTATACTTCTGAGATGAGGTAGTATTTACATTATTCGGATTGTTGTCCTCATCTTTATTGCCATGTTTATGACGTTTTGACCATTGTACGCTTTGTCTATTATACTTCTGAGATGAGGTAGTATTTACATTATTCGGATTGTTGTCCTCATCTTTATTGCCATGTTTATGACGTTTTGGCCATTGTACGCTTTGTCTATTATACTTCTGCGATGAGGTAGTATTTACATTATTCGGATTGTTGTCCTCATCTTTATTGCCATGTTTATGACGTTTTGGCCATTGTACGCTTTGTCTATTATACTTCTGAGATGAGGTAGTATTTACATTATTCGGATTGTTGTCCTCATATTTATTGCCATGTTTATGACGTTTCGGCCATTGTACGCTTTGTCTATTATACTTCTGAGATGAGGTAGTATTTACATTATTCGGATTGTTGTCCTCATCTTTATTACCATGTTTATGATGCTCGCCATTGTATGCTTTGTCTATTATACTTCTGAGATGAAGCAGTATTTACATTATTCGGATTGTTGTCCCCATCTTTATTGCCATGTTTATGACGTTTTGGCTATTGTACGCTTTGTCTATTATAGTTATGAGATGAAGTAGTATTTACATTATTCGGATTGTTGTCCTCATCTTTACTGCTGTTTATGACGTTTTGGCCATTGTACGCTTTGTCTATTATACTTCTGAGATGAGTGGTATTTACATTATTTACATTGTTTGGACTGTTGTCCTCTATCTTTATTGCCATGTTTATGACATTTCGGCCGTTGTACGCTTTGTCTAATATACTTGAGATGAGGTAGTATTTACATTATTTACATTGTTTGGACTGTTGTTCTCATCTTTATTGCCATGTTTATGAAATTCTCACCGTTGTGTACGCTTTGTCTATTATACACTTGAGATGAGGTAGTATTTGTATTCATTTACATGTTTGGATCAATGTCCTCATCTTTACTGACAGGTTTATGACATTTTAAGCCGTTGTATCGCTTTTGTCTATTATACCTCTTGAGATGAGGTAGTATTTATATCATTTACATTGTTTGGACTGTTGTCCTCATTCTATGGCCATGTTTATGAGTATTTCATTGTGGCCGCTTTGTCTATTATACTTCTGAGATGAGGTAGCATTACATTATTTACATTGTTTGGACTGTTGTCCTCATCTTTATTGCCATGTTTATGACGTTTCGGCTGCCATTGTCTATTACACTTCTGAGATGAGGTAGTATATTTACATTGTTCGGATTGTTGTCCTCATCTTTATTGCCATGTTTATGATTGCCATATTGTACGCTTTGTCTATTATACTTCTGAGATGAGGTAGTATTTACATTATTCGGATTGTTGTCCTCATTCTTATTGCCATGTTCAAGACGTTTTGGCCATTGTACGCTTTGTCTATTATACTTCTGAGATGAGGTAGTATTTACATTATTCGGATTGTTGTCCACATCTTTATTGCCATGTTTATGACGTTTGGCCATTGTACGCTTTGTCTATTATACTTCTGAGATGAGGTAGTTTACATTATTCGGATTGTTGTCCTATCTTTATTGCCATGTTTACACGTTTTGGCCATTGTACGCTTTGTCTATTATACTTCTGAGATGGGGAGGTAGTAGTTTACATTATTCGGATTGTTGTCTTACCCTACGTGCTGTTGCTCATGACGTTCGCCATTGCACGTCGGTCTATTATACTCTGAGATGATGTAGTACGACATTATTCGGATTGTTGTCCTCATCCTTACTGCTATGTTTATGACGTTTCGGCCATTGTATGCTTTGTCTATTATACTTGGAGATGAGGTAGTATTTACATTATCTTGATTGTTGTCCTCATCTTATTGCCATGTTTACTACGTCTCGGCCATTGTATGCTTTGTTCATTATACTTCTGAGATGAGGTATTTACATTATTTACATTGTTTGAACTGTTGTCCTCATCTTTATTGCCATGTTTATGACGTTCGGTCACAATGCTTTGTCTATTATACTTTGAGATGAGGTGGTATTTGGTTTCCATTGTTCGGACTGTTGTCCTCATCTTTATTGCCATGTTTACGACATTTCGGCCGTTGTATGCTTTGTCTGTTATACTTCTGAGATGAGGTAGTATTTACATTATTCGGATTGTTGTCCGTATCTTTATTGCCATGTTTATGACGTTTTGTCCATTGTACGCTTTGTCTATTATAGTTCTGAGATGAGGTAGTATTTACATTATTCGGATTGTTGTCCTCATCTTTATTGCCATGTTTATGACGTTTTGGCCATTGTACGCTTTGTCTATTATACTTCTGAGATGAGGTAGTATTTACATTATTCGGATTGTTGTCCTCATCTTTATTGCCATGTTTATGACGTTTCGGCCATTGTATGCTTTGTCTATTATACTTCTGAGATGAGGTAGTATTTACATTATTTACATTGTTTGGACTGTTGTCCTCATCTTTATTGCCATGTTTATGACATTTCGGCCGTTGTACGCTTTGTCTATTATACTTCTGAGATGAGGTAGTATTTACATTATTTACATTGTTTGGACTGTTGTTCTCATCTTTATTGCCATGTTTATGAAATTTCGGCCGTTGTACGCTTTGTCTATTATACTTCTGAGATGAGGTAGTATTTACATTATTTACGTTGTTTGGACTGTTGTCCTCATCTTTATTGCCAGGTTTATGACATTTCGGCCATTGTACGCTTTGTCTATTATACTTCTGAGATGAGGTAGTATTTACATTATTTACATTGTTTGGACTGTTGTCCTCATCTTTATTGCCATGTTTATGACGTTTCGGCCCTTGTACGCTTTGTCTATTATACTTCTGAGATGAGGTAGTATTTACATTATTTGGATTGTTGTCCTCATCTTTATTGCCATGTTTACGCCGTTTCGGCCATTGTATGCTTTGTCTATTATACTTCTGAGATGAGGTAGTAATTTACATTATTTACATTGTTTGAACTGTTGTCCTCATCTTTATTGCCATGTTTATGACGTTTCGGCCGTTGTACGCTTTGTCTATTATACTTCTGAGATGAGGTAGTATTTACATTATTTATATTGTTCGGACTGTTGTCCTCATCTTTATTGCCATGTTTACGACATTTCGGCCGTTGTATGCTTTGTCTGTTATACTTCTGAGATGAGGTAGTATTTACATTATTCGGATTGTTGTCCGTATCTTTATTGCCATGTTTATGACGTTTTGTCCATTGTACGCTTTGTCTATTATAGTTCTGAGATGAGGTAGTATTTACATTATTCGGATTGGTTGTCCTCATCTTTATTGCCATGTTTATGACGTTTTGGCCATTGTACGCTTTGTCTATTATACTTCTGAGATGAGGTAGTATTTACATTATTCGGATTGTTGTCCTCATCTTTATTGCCATGTTTATGACGTTTCGGCCATTGTATGCTTTGTCTATTATACTTCTGAGATGAAGTAGTATTTACATTATTCGGATTGTTGTCCTCATCTTTATTGCCATGTTTATGACGTTTTGGCCATTGTACGCTTTGTCTATTATACTTCTGAGATGAGGTAGTATTTACATTATTCGGATTGTTGTCCTCATCTTTATTGCCATGTTTATGACGTTTCGGCCATTGTATGCTTTGTCTATTATACTTCTGAGATGAGGTAGTATTTACATTATTTACATTGTTTGGACTGTTGTCCTCATCTTTATTGCCATGTTTATGACATTTCGGCCGTTGTACGCTTTGTCTATTATACTTCTGAGATGAGGTAGTATTTACATTATTTACATTGTTTGGACTGTTGTTCTCATCTTTATTGCCATGTTTATGAAATTTCGGCCGTTGTACGCTTTGTCTATTATACTTCTGAGATGAGGTAGTATTTACATTATTTACGTTGTTTGGACTGTTGTCCTCATCTTTATTGCCAGGTTTATGACATTTCGGCCGTTGTACGCTTTGTCTATTATACTTCTGAGATGAGGTAGTATTTACATTATTTACATTGTTTGGACTGTTGTCCTCATCTTTATTGCCATGTTTATGACATTTCGGCCGTTGTACGCTTTGTCTATTATACTTTTGAGATGAGGTAGTATTTACATTATTTACATTGTTTGGACTGTTGTGCTCATCTTTATTGCCATGTTTATGACATTTCGGCCGTTGTACGCTTTGTCTATTATACTTCTGAGATGAGGTAGTATTTACATTATTTACATTGTTTGGACTGTTGTCCTCATCTTTATTGCCATGTTTATGACGTTTCGGCCGTTGTACGCTTTGTCTATTATACTTCTGAGATGAGGTAGTATTTACATTATTCGGATTGTTGTCCTCATCTTTATTGCAATGTTTACGACGTTTCGGCCATTGTATGCTTTGTCTATTATACTTCTCAGATGAGGTAGTATTTACATTATTTACATTGTTTGGACTGTTGTCCTCATCTTTATTGCCATGTTTATGACGTTTCAGCCGTTGTACGCTTTGTCTATTATACTTCTGAGATGAGGTAGTATTTACATTATTTATATTGTTCGGACTGTTGTCCTCATCTTTATTGCCATGTTTACGACATTTCGGCCGTTGTATGCTTTGTCTGTTATACTTCTGCGATGAGGTAGTATTTACATTATTCGGATTGTTGTCCTCATCTTTATTGCCATGTTTATGACGTTTTGGCTATTGTACGCTTTGTCTATCATACTTCTGAGATGAGGTAGTATTTACATTATTCGGATTGTTGTCCTCATCTTTATAGCCATGTTCATGACGTTTCGGCCATTGTACGCTTTGTCTATTATACTTCTGAGATGAGGTAGTATTTACATTATTCGGATTGTTGTCCTCATCTTTATTGCCATGTTTATGACGTTTTGGCCATTGTACGCTTTGTCTATTATACTTCTGAGATGAGGTAGTATTTACATTATTCGGATTGTTGTCCTCATCTTTATTGCCATGTTTATGACGTTTCGGCCATTGTACGCTTTGTCTATTATACTTCTGAGATGAGGTAGTATTTACATTATTCGGATTGTTGTCCTCATCTTTATTGCCATGTTTATGACGTTTCGGCCATTGTACGCTTTGTCTATTATACTTCTGAGATGAGGTAGTATTTACATTATTCGGATTGTTGTCCTCATCTTTATTGCCATGTTTATGACGTTTCGGCCATTGTATGCTTTGTCTATTATACTTCTGAGATGAAGTAGTATTTACATTATTCGGATTGTTGTCCTCATCTTTATTGCCATGTTTTTGGCGTTTTGGCCATTGTACGCTTTGTCTATTATACTTCTCAGATGAGGTAGTATTTACATTATTCGGATTGTTGTCCTCATCTTTATTGCCATGTTTATGACGTTTTGGCCATTGTACGCTTTGTCTATTATACTTCTCAGATGAGGTAGTATTTACATTATTTACATTGTTTGGACTGTTGTCCTTATCTTTATTGCCATGTTTATGACGTTTTGGCCGTTGTACGCTTTGTCTATTATACTTCTGAGATGAGGTAGTATTTACATTATTTACATTGTTCGGACTGTTGTCCTCATCTTTATTGCCATGTTTACGACATTTCAGCCGTTGTATGCTTTGTCTATTATACTTCTGAGATGAGGTAGTATTTACATTATTTACATTGTTTGGACTGTTGTCCTCATCTTTATTGCCATGTTTATGAAATTTCGGCCGTTGTACGCTTTGTCTATTATACTTCTGAGATGAGGTAGTATTTACATTATTTACATTGTTCAGACTGTTGCCCTCATCTTTATTATCGTATTCACAACATTTCGATCGTATGCATTGACCTTCTTCACGTGACTGGAATTTTGAACTGAACTTCTTATTTCGATCACTGGATTCAGTTTAAAATGCCATTCACCTGAAGAAGGCCAGTGTATACAACAGCCAAAACATGAATATGACAATAAAGATGAAGACAACAGTCCAAACAATGTAAATAATTTAAATACCTCATTGCAGAAATATAGACAAACAGTATTGACAATTCTTTGTGAGTGAATAGGGCAGCTTTATGTTATTAGTTGAGAATATAGATTTGTTTTAATTTTTTTGATGGGTATTTTTGACTTCAAACATGTAACACTGATTGACAATCTTTGGAATTACGATCTCAGATTTTGAATCATCCCCCCCTCCACACACACAGTGATTTTTTCCATAGCTATTCATATTATTCCACTCTGGCTCGGAAGGCAATCAAATACGTGGAATATAGAAACACATTAAGAGGGGATTTTTGTTTTGATTTTATTCACAGTACATCATTATTTGAGATTATTTATTGAAAGCAAGCAAGACGCGCCTTTGTTAGTCTTAAGGAATGGAAGCTATTCAATTTTAGTTTGACTGCATTGATATATCTCTTTTCTTCTTTTATGATTGTTAGTGGTTGTTTTATAAATATTGACTTTCAACTTGTGAAACTCATTTATGGCCTGATATACAATGCTTTTGAGGCTATAAAGTCAAATACATTGCATTGGAGTGTCCAGGAAAGGGACTAAGGGACATGATATCAGCACTATTCTTGTCCTCTTGTAAGTAATTAAAGAGGTACTCCCTGTAATAGAAGTATTTATCGACAGAATCTGTTGTGTAGTGTTACTAACTCACAGGAATTAGTAAACACTCAACTACCTCATGGGTAATAGCTGTAGCTATTTATACTCTATTTCTTATGTAAATGAGTCACCTCATCTCCCTGTATCCAAGAAATTTTATCCAATTATTTTCCCTGGTACTTCTTCTGGGTGCTTTTGTCTACTTATTATCTTCTTTTCTCTCCCTAAGAGATTGTCGAGATATGGGAGATCGGGATCTTTTTCTTTTTTCATAGGAGTGTTCCTCAAACAATTGTTCATTTTCAGAGTCTATACTGCTCTCGATATTACTGTCTTGTGCTGACATGACAATTTTGTTTTCATCACTTTTAGGCTCACTGTACATTTCTTCATTGCTATCATGTTGCAATTTAACTTGGCCTGCATGTGCTAATATCACATTTCCATTTTTGCTACTATCATTTTTACTATTTTCATAGTGTTCTGTCCACTTTGAATTATGAATCTTGCTTCTTGTAGATTAGATTCACTATTCTTTTTATATCACAATTTAGCATCATAAGACATGGTCAGTGGGGCTCTAATTTGTCTACCCATGAGGGCATTTTGATCTTTCAGTATTGTCTGACAGCTTAGCAACAATCTAGAAGGAAATGTTTCTGCTTTTTCTTTCTTTTTTTTTTTAAAAATCATATCACCCTGAGCAAGGCGGTAACGCCACTGATGTGCAGGGGGCTACGTAAGAGTGAAAAGATTGGGAAAGAGAAAGCCGGAAACCACATCCTAAACAGGAAACAAGGGATGAGCCTCTTCACCTGTTCAGTAGACGTGGGTGGAGTGTGAACTATCATAAATATATTTTCAGTCTGTTTTTAACAGTTTGCACCATCCTTTTTACTAATCCATTTGATTGCAGATGGTACAGTGAGTTTTTATATAATTTGCTTCTAATTTTGTTCAACTATTTGCATCATTAAGAAAGATTACCAAGCCAGGCCAAGTAGAATAAAAGGTTGATTCAGCACTAAAAAAGTAAAGTTTGGCTGACATCTTAACCATGGAGATGTGACCAGTTCAGGTTGACAGTGTAACACATAGAATGTGTTCATTATGAATGATGGACAACAAAACAAATGATGCACATGCCCTATTTCTAATAGTCCTGGGTATGGATGATAAACTGCATCTAGCAGCAAGGCCTCTGATTCGAAGGTTGTGAGGAGCATGGAACCATATCTTAATTGCTGTTGTTCCCAGGTCCACCCAGGCCTGGTGTGGTAGCACCTGTTAGGGTCCCAGCTATGGGCAAATAGTTAACCCTCAAACTGGAGTCAAAACACTATGAAAGTATAAAAATACACTTATATATATGCGGTGTGGATAGAAGAATCCAAAGGAGTATCCTGTACATAAAGTGGTAGGATAACTCTCTAGGAGAGCTCTAAATATATATGTATATAAATACATATAGAGCAAATATATGTAGAAATTAAGACAGACACATTATTCCATGGTTAAGTGGAAGTGTAGACCTATTTCAGGCAAACCATCTTCAGCTTCTGTCTTTAAAGATGGAAGCTGAAGATGGTTTGCCTGAAATAGGCTTATACGTCCACTTAACCATGGAATAATGTATCAGTCTTAATTTTTACATATATATATATATAGTTTTTGCAGACAAGAACAGTTTTACCAGGTTCTAATCTGTAAGCAAGACTCACTAGTCAAAATGCCCTTGCTCATTTATTTATGATAGACTTAGTCCACCATAGTGTTTGTAGAGGGTGCTGAGATATTCCCTTATAACACCGCCCCCGAGATAATTTTTCTTATAAAAAAGAACAAAGTTTTCTTTGGTACTTTCTCCTCTTTGGGTCAGGATTCAGTCACTTTACTTTTCTTTTCTTCCTGATGCTTTTCCGCTGCGCAAACCCTTTGTATTGGTGAGGCAAATGGATTTTGGGGAGCCGGTACTAGTGGCATTGGGAACACTTCCAACTGGATTAGTGAAGGTACAGGCAGTGGCACCTCAAATGTTTTCTATAATACGTCCATTGGTATTTCATCACTTTCTGCATGACATCACAGGTGTGTCTCGATCTTATTTAGTTGATATGCCTTCTCATCCATTTTCATTTATTACATACATGACACTGCCAAGCCTTTTTAGAATTATGCCATCTTCCCAAAAACTTTTCACACCTCCATAGTACTTAAAAAATACTTTGTCACCTGTTCCATAGGCTTTTAATTTAAAGTTTTCCCTTTTAGGAACTTTTTTCTCCGACCCAGTAACAATCTATCAAATACAGATCTAATCTCCCTTGTGAACATTGACTGATTTTCTGATGCCAGTTTCTGAAACTCCCTATATTTGGCAGCCTGTTTCAAATGAAGTGTAGTGTTGGGAGCTGGTTAATGTTTCTTTGATTTAGTCTTGTGTCATACTTAACCAAACTCCCTACAGCTTACAAGTTTTATGCAGAATTATCATCAGAAGGTTTTCATCAGAAGGTTGGTTGTCAGTTGGAATGTGTGGATTAGTGGAGAAGAGTGGAATAATAAAATATGCATTTCACATTTTAAAATAGAAATTTATTATAAGGAAAAAATAACACAAGTTGTAGAAGTTAATGTTCAATAAGAAACATTAAGAAGTTATGAGTAGAGTTCGTACAAAATGTTCATAGTAGTAATTGTTGAAAGAGATAAGGAGAAAGAGAACAAGGTGCGACCTGACCTTATCTCTGAGTCCGAGTCAATTTGAAGCTGGTTACATTTTAGTTGTTTGTCTTGTGGCTCCCATCTGACACTATGACTGATGAAGTCCTTTTATTGTAATCTAGATTTTTCACACTTACTCGAAGTACTTTTTGATCTTGCAAGTTGCTCCCATTTGTCAAAATCATTTTAACACCTACTTGCAAAATCTGGTTTCAACTTACTTTAAGCACATCCTTTTTAATTTGGGAAAACCAGGATTTCACACGGCGTTGTGAATTTTTGTAAAAATGAAGAAGGTTGATTTTAATTAATTTCTTATCCACAGAATGCATTCAATGACTCCTTAATTCACTTTTTGAGAAATGTTCATGAACTTAGTTCTCCTGTATTCACTAGCTTTCTCTTAGGTACTATGTTTGTTACTATTAGCTGACATATTGCTGAACGGCATTTCCTCCAACTGTCTTGGGTATGCAATTTTGCTGATACTTTTATAATAGCCTCACAACCCGCAGTTGCCAACGAGAGATCAGTTATCTATTTTTCTTCTCTAACTGATTTCAAATTCTTCAGCTTTTTTATTCTAGCTTTAGCTGCTAGACTTCTAAGCCATTCTTGTGTGTACTCATAATTATCAAGTGATGATTGTTAATTTGGTTCTTTAGATATCAGTGGTGTTATTGTTGTGTAGTATTACTAACTCACAGGAAGTGATGAGCACTCAATCATCTCATGGGGATATTCATACTCTTGGTGATTTTGTTGCAAAAACAAAAAAAATATATTGGTTGGAAGCACACACAAGAAAAGAAAGTATTACAAGTCCAAATAGGTTCACCAGGCAAACCGACTTCTCACTTCTCGTCTTCATCTCCAATATGCTGCTTACTGACAAAAACAAAAATCTTCAATCCCACCTTAAATGAGCATATCATGTTTTATACACTCAACCTGGCTACCACTCAGCTAATGAGTGACACCAACACCTCTATGAGCACAAAGTGCTGTCCGATTCACCATCCATCTTCACACTCCCTTGCAAAACATACAAGCAGCTCTGGCTCATTTGGGTCGCCAAGGTAAATCACTGCTACAGATTTCCTATATAAATCAGTCACCTCAGAAACAGACATAATGCCCTGGTGCATTTAGCTTGCTTACAAATATTTTGGCTTGTCATCTATGGAGTAGACAAGAAATGAATATGATAATGTTTGCTAAGATTCTATGGAACCAAAGAGTTGAGAGCATAAACCTCTGTATGGGCAAATCAAAGTCAATGTACTGATTGCCAACAAGGAGTTATGAAAATTCAACCTGCTCTTGGGTATGGACATTATCAAAAAGTTAGGTAGAGTGCATATCACTGAATTGGGCAAAGTGTGCTTATATAATGTACAAAGTGTGCAGCCATGAAGATTGAAAAACCCAACTTTACTGCTGAGTTCAATTTAAAAAAATGAAGTGGTCAGCATTATGGACGTAGTAAGATAGCAACCCACCAGAAAAATAACTGAACTGGGTTCCTGAATATCCCATATAAAATATATCAATGCAAATTGCAGGAGTGGCTGGATAATGGCAGAGGGGAGTTCTAGTATCTCACTTTTAGGAAGATCTTGTTCCATACACATACAAAAAACAGATGAAAAGGAGAAGGCCTTAGACTTTTGTGTTTTCTTCTTTCCAGGCCTGTTTTTAATAAAAATGGATTACAATTAAAGAAAGATAAAAAAAAACATCTTCCTTTTACAAGACATGCAAAAAAGAAACAGTGCAATTATTTTCTCTTCCACTTGGTAGATTCATCAGTGGGATAGATATGTGTGGACTGAGATACATATCTAGATTTTTTTCTTTTTTTTTTATAAGCGTTTCACCCCGAGTAAGGCATGTCACTGCCACTACTGCGCAGGGGGCTACATAGAGTGAAGAAAGGATGATTAAATATAGGAAATGTCAGAGGGTGGGTGATAGGCAGGTAGGGATACCGAGAATGGTTAAATATAGGAAATGTCAGAGGGTGGGTGATAGGCGGGTAAAGATATCAAGAATGAGAGTTGGGTAGATGAGAGTGTTCTGAGAATAATTTGGAGTTAGAGTGATAGGAGGTGTCTATTGACCCTACATTTAAACACCTGGAGATTGTAGCTGTTGGGAAAGCAGACTTGTGGAAGGGAGTTCCACAGGTGGGAAGCGCGAGAAAAGAAGCTGTTGGAGTAGAATTTACGGTTACATCTTATCTGTTTAACTGTAAAAGGGTGGGACCTAGTTGCTAATCTAGTATCTTGTGTAAATTCCTGCTTAGGCGGCACCAGTGCTCTAAGTTCATCAGAGCAGAAGCTATGAAAGTACTTGTAGAAGAGGCACAGGGAAGCCACATCACGCTGGTGAGAGAGTGGTTGCAGCCGGTCTGCCAAGTCGGTATCAACCACGTTACAGATCCCCCTTTGTATTTTGTCAAGAAGCCCAAGGAGAGCAGCAGGGGCACCCGACCAGATATGGCAGCAATATTCAATACACGGGCAGATGGTAGATTTTTATATGTGCAGAATAGATTCAGGTGGAAAAAACTTCCAGGCCCTGCACAGAGAGCCGACTTTCATAGCGGCAGATTTGGCAATGGATTCGATATAGTCATTTCATTTGAGGTCTGCTGAAAGTGTAAGGCCAAGGAGGCGTAGTATTTTACTCTCTGGGAGGCTAGCCTGTCCCATGCTAATGGGAGGTAGATGCGATTGTCTATGGTGGTTAGTTGATAACAGCTTCGTTTTCGAAGCATTGAAATTTACTAGCCATTTCCTACCCCAGGCCACTATGGATTGGAGGTCCTTTTTAGGCACGGCAGCGAGGTTCACTTTGTCGCCCACACCTGGTTTTTGATCGATGCGAGAGTAGATTGTTGTGTCATCGGCATACATGCCAACTTGGGATCTAATGGCATCGGGGAGATCATTAATGTAGATCAGAAAGAGCGTGGGACCTAGGATAGAACCTTGAGGGACGCCCGCATTCGTATGGTAGTTTTGGGAGGCATGCCCATTTAATACCACCTTCAATGTGCAGTTAGAGAGGAATGACTGGATGAGGTCAAACAGATGTCCAGTTATCTCGTAGCTCCGCAGTTTGCACAAGAGGCCAGCGTGCCAGACCCTGTCGAACACTTTGGAGATATCCAAGGCAATGGTTCGGGCTTTGCCATTCTTGTCAAGTGCCCGGTATATGTACTCGGTAATGGTCGTTAGCATATCAGCAGTAGACCTGGTGAAGCGAAACCCGTACTGTTTGTCAGAGAGAAGCCTGTGGGCCGTGAGATGCTGAATCACCTCGGCGTTGATAATGGCTTCGAAAACTTTGCCAAAGAGCGGAAAGAGACTAATAGGACGGTAATTGGTGGGGTCTGAGAGTTCGCCAAAATTCTTAAATATAGGAACTACACAGGAAGACTTCCAACAGGCAGGAAAACAGGAAGCAGATAGGCAGAGGTTATAGAGTTTAGAGAGGACAGAGGAGAGTTATGGGGCACATTTCTTCAGTACTATGACTGGGATTCCGTCACCGCCGCTCGCTTTGTGTGGGTCAAGTTGTGCAATTATCTTGGTGACCAGTGAGGGTGTAATGTGGACGTTATTTAGTTGAGCCTTAGTTCTGGGTGGGAAGTCGGGTGTAGGTATTCCTAACGAGTCCAGTGTCGAATTGGTGGAGAATCTATGGGCAAAGCATTCAGCCTTGTCCTCTGGGGAGGTGAGAACTTCAAACTCATTGATTAGTGGGGGTATTGAAGTCTTGCTCTTGTTGAGCATGCTTTTGCAGAGTCGCCAGTAATCTTTGGAGCCAAACTTAGAGGATGCTATGCATTGCCTCATTCTGGTAGCAAACGCCCTCTTAGCTTCGTTCAGTACTTTTTTACACTTATTCCGCGCTGAGGTGAAAAGGCGTCTGTTTTGGTTCGACGAGCAGCTTCGATAGAGCCGGAAGAAATGGTTCCAGTGGGCAATGGCGGCCGAGCAAGCGGGTGAGAACCAGGGGGACGAATTTGCTTTTAGTTGGAATTTCCTGGCCGGGATAAAAGCATCGATGCCAGCCTTAACCCAAGAGGAGACCTCGGAGGCACAGTCTTCGACAGGAAGATCGAAGACGTTGTTCCAGGGGACGTCGCAGAGGAAGTCTTGGAATGAGTCCGAATAAAATGAGTTGGATAGATTGATATGTACAGACTGGGATAGATAGATAGATAGATAGATACAGACTGAGATAGATTGGAGAATCTGTAATGTAATCGATCCCGACTTGGCAGCTCAGATACACTCACTTTCTCACCGGCGCAAAGTGGCTTCCCTGTGTCTCTTCTACAAATACTTTCATGGTTTCTGCTCCGATGAACTTAGCTCACTGCTGCTCCTTATATATGAATTTACTCAAGCCACAAGATTAGCAACTAGGTCCCACCCTTTTACTGTGAAACCAATAAAATGTAAACGCAAAATCTACTCCATCAGCTTCTTTTCTCGCACTTCCCGTCTGTGGAATTCCCTTCCGTGTACTTGCTTCCCCAACAGCTACAGTCTCCAAGAATTTAAATGTAAAGTCAATAGTCATCTCCTATCTCACTAACCTGCATCCTCTCTCATGCACCTTTCTTTGTCCACTCTACTCTCATCAGTATTTTCATCCTTCTCTTACTCACTTCCTGACACCTCCTATAACCTGTCACTCTTTCTCATAACTTTCCTCCTATGTCAGTCAGTTAAGTGCCATACATGATACATGCTTTGGGCAATCATATCTTGAAAGAGACATGATTGACTGGGCAGAAGATTATCCCGCAGTAGGTTGCCATTGCTTTCTGCAGTAGACTGGTTGCCAGCCAAGGCTATAGAACTCAATCTGTCCTATTATTTAACCCATAACTGGAGGGAAGAGACAGCTTAATACCTTTGCCTAAGGGTATTTGTGTGTAAGTGAATGCAAGGGATTCAACTGGAATTCAAACTCAGCACCTTAATTTGTCATTCCGAGTCAATATCCATCACACCACAACACACATTGTCTTCCTCCTATGTAACCCCCTGGAACCCCCTGCAAAACTGTGGCAGTAAAATGATATGATTACAAAAAAAAAGATAGATACATCTGAGTGCCTTTGGTCTGTCAGATTAAAAAAAAGTTTGAACTATGTGATTCGTACCTGAAAGATGGATCGATAGAAGGAAACAAATGATACATGTGTTTATAAGCTTTTCATAATTTTTTTTTTTTTTTTTTAATCGTATCACCCCGAGCAAGGCGGTAACGCCACTGATGTGCAGGGGGCTATGTAATAGTGAAAAGGTTGGAAAAGAGAAAGCCGGAAACCATATCCTAAACAGGGAACAAGGGATAACTCTACACCTGTTCAATAGACGTGGGTGGAGTGTGAACCGGGCGATAGATAGATCTATCTACTCCAATTGAAAAAAACAAAAAAAAAACAAATTGAGAAGATTGGAAAAGCAACTTAATCAGTGGTTTCCTTTTGCAATGTGTTGGCAAATAAGGAAAAAAATGATTTTTTTTGTCTTGTGGTTCAGTAAATTCTCTCACTTGACATAATTGGTTCCAGGTGTCGTAACAAAGAATTAATAAGGCTTTTTATCGTTTAGTTTCGTGCGTAAAAGATGAAAGTATTGATTGGATAGGTGAAGATATGTAAGCTTGAATGAAAAAGAAGAAAATGTTCTGTATTCTCAAATTGCTTTATTGAAACGTTTTATTGCTGCTCAAAAAAACAAATTGATTAAAATCATTGATTTCTTTTTGATTTCTACTATGGAGTCTTTTTATTATTTCACACCTTAATATTTTCATCGATGTTGCAATGTAGACTGTTTCCTTCTCAATGAGTGCTCTCATTACTGTGGCCTTGTGCTAAGTTAATCTTAGTAAATAACTTTTTGCTTGTGTAGAGAGTAAGGTAATGTTTTTCAAGAAGAGAAGAGGTGAGAAACCTATAATACATAAAAGTGAATGGATCTTTTTCTTCTATATGCTTCTCAGGACATAGGAAGTTGTGGAGAGCTGTGATCGCCTATGATGAGTCACACATTATAGGCGATCAAGTTTTGCTAATCAGACATCCATTTACACAAGCTTATCAGGTAAGTGGCTCCCAGCTTTTAACTATGTCTTTTGCTATCAATATGCCTTGTGAGGATTAAGTTCTCCAAGCCTACCTTTTTTATTATGTTTCTAAGGAATTTCTGCTATTTTTCCTGATTTTGAGTATATGTGTTCTTTCTGTTGCAATTTTCTGTAAGACTTTCTTGTTGCTTACTCGCTCAGTCCATGGAATTCTCAGTATCCTTCTGTAGAACCATATTTCTTCTGTTTCTAGATTTTTCTTTATATGTATGGAACTTTTTCCAACATTCACTCATATAAAAGGATCTGTCATATTGGAAATTCTTCAGACCCCATAGTAAATAACCTGGCATTTTTGAGTGGAATTGACAAAATTCCCAATTGTAACAATAACAAAAATTAACCAAATCTCCATCTTGCAAACATTTCTCTTAATAATCATTTTCAAATAATTGAGCAAATGATGTTATTTTATTTATGGTAAATGGATTTTTGGCGATTGTCTTATTTAGTTTCTGTCATGCATTACTTTGCGTCTGGAAAATGGTAATTTTATTGTGGTCATCCTGATTCTCAATCTCTTAACTCAGATCAAAAGTAGTATATTTCTTTAGCTTATTCTAATTCTTTGTCTCCACTTTTATTTTCCCTTTTTTCTCCCCACATTAAGCTGACCTTGTGTCACAACCTGCCAGGGTGAATTTTTGGGGATTGCTTTACTCGGTTTACGTCATTTGATGTTGTGCATCTGAAAAATGACACTTATCAACAGTTATCGGGTATGGTCTATTTTTGGACCTGGCCATGGTGCATGCACTCAGGCTCCCCACATATCTCTTCCCTCCAGATCCGCAGGGGCTGTAACCTCTGTGACCCGGAGCTTATTTCCCTTTTATTGGTCAGGACATTACAATGCTTTTTTTTTTCTTCTTTTTTTTCTTTTTTTTTTTTAACTGGAGAGGGTTCATCCAATATGGCTGGAGTAGTTGTACTGATGGGTCAGACTTTGTGTAGGAGGAGATGTCTATATAATAAGAAGGGACACAAAGCACACAAGCAGGGTTCGTCTTCGCTCTCTCATTAATCCTCATCCATCCTGTTAATCCACAATGACAGTAGTCGATGTTTAGCAAGCATCGGTTGTCTCCAACACCAAACATTCAGTCAGTTAAGTGCCATACATGATACACGCTTGGGCGATCATGTCTCGAAAGAGACATGACTGACTGGGCAGAAGATTATCCCGCAGTAGGTTGCCATTGCTTTCTGCGGTAGACCGGTTGCCGACCAAGGCTATAGAACCCAGTCTGTCCTGTTATTTAACCTGCTATTTAACCCATAACTGGAAGGAAGAAATGGATTAATACCTTTCCCAAGGGTATTTGCGCGTAAGTGAATACAGTGGATTCAACTAGAATTCAAACTCGGCTTGCCCGGCTTCTCGTTCCGAGCCGATATCCACTACCACAACGCACACCAAACATTACACTATCTAATTCTATCAATGAAAAATTAAAATAAATAGTAAATAAAATTTCAGAGTTCAGGCAAAGATGTTAGAAGTAGACTTAAGAAGGAACAAAAAACCCAATCATAACCTGGAAACAAGGAATAAACCTCTATCCTTCTTCAAAAGATTAGATGAGGAGTGTTGACGAAATGATAGACATGATAGAAACACAAGCAAATAATATATAGGAATAAAACATTTCGATCAAATGTTGGTTCGGTTAAATGAATGTCATACTATAAGACCTGGAGAATGGGTTGATCTAAACAGATATAATAGAGGACTGATGTAAATTTTAATTTGTGTAACTACTTCTGTCAAAGTAAACATACTCCCGTACAAATATTTTAGTTTGAATAAAAGTAATATTAAACTTGAACCGACAATTGTAGAAGAAATTTTGCCTGGTGATAACAATAGTAATAATCATAATAGATAGAAATCTTTAACCGGATCTCATGTGTCCCACCCACACTTTTAAAGAGTGTGGCTGCATTTGATTGGTTGTTGGCTGAAAACGTCAGCAACAATTTCAAACAAACATGGCTTCCCCAGCTAGCAGTTATACAATTTGCAATGTGGATTATTGGTGACTGCAATATATAAAATTCTGCACATTATGAAGTAGGAAGATAAATTACAACAGAACCCTTGCATCCTTTATTATCTGGAAGTAAATAATATATATAAAAAAAGAAAGAAGCATGAAATTTGAATTCATTAAATTTGTTCCGAACTATGACAAGGAAAATCTCATTGTAAAGAGGTGCAGCAAATTTACCTCTGCAAAAGTCTAGGGATTTCTTCAAACCTTTACTATAACATCTTTGGTTAAAAATTGAGACATGATTTCTAGAAGGTTATGGTGCATCAAATATATAATGCATTAATATATGAATACATATGTGTACATTGATTAATATATGAATACATATGTGTACATTGATTAATATATGAATACATATGTGTACATTGATTAATATATGAATACATATGTGTACATTGATTAATATATGAATACATATGTGTACATTGCACACATGCAAAAATGAATGATAAGTTCTCAGCCCAACTAAAAATGGATTCCCACAAAGATTAAAATTACAATCTTTGGTCATTAATTCAGATTTTTGGAAATGGCCCAGTCAGATTGACTGATATATATATACATATATACACACACACACACACACACACACAAATATCTATCTATCTATCTATCTCTCTCTCTCTCTCTCTCTCTCTACATATATATATATATATATTCAGAAGTTTCAAGGTTGCAGTTTTTACAATAGTGCAGAAAATTGATAATATATATATATATATATATATATATATATATATATATATAAAAGGCAAGATGTTTGTGTGTGTGTCTGATTATCTGTCTCTATATCCTTGATACAAATCCACAAATTTTATCCGATTCTCACCAAACTTCATACAAATATTCTTTCAGCTGAGTCTGAGATCCAGGACCATGGATTAGTTTTAAAGCTTTCATTAAACCCAAGCAATGTCTGGCTATACTGCAAGTATATATATATATATATATATATATATACACACACACACACACACACACACACACACATATATATACACACCCACATATATACATATAATACACACACATACACATATAATGCAGACATATATATAATACACACATGACTCTACACACTTACATAAACAATATACATATTCAGGCACACATAAAATAAAATTCATCCTCAAAAATGAACAAAAGTATCCAAAAGTGCTATGAAAAGAAAATATTTGAACAATTTTTATATAATTTATGTTTTGAAAAGAAAAAAAAAATCACAAGATTCCATCAAAAATTACATAAAAATCTTAACCAACCATAATATCTTGCCATGCATAAAAGAGAGATAACTGCCCAAATATATATATATATATATATATATATATATATATATATATATATATATGTATGTATGTATGTATGTATGTGTGTGTGTGTCTGTATATTTGGGAAGCAATTTCAATATATATTCATATATATGTATGTGTATGTGTGTGTGTGTGTGTGTGTGTGTGTGTGTGTGTGTGTTTATATATTAGGACCTTGAATAAGTTCTCCCCGTTTTTCAACACATGGTCTTCCCAGAACTGCATAAATATAGTTTCAGAAGGTAACGCATCTATAAGGAAGTTATATAAGCAAGCTTGAAATTCAGTGTATGTCATTTCACCGAAGTGTAAACAACTTTGTTTTTAACAGCATTAAACTAAGAAAGTATATTTGTGGGGAATTTTACTGCACTACTTTACTCAAAAGAAATCTGCAGCTGAAGCACACAGAATTCTTATCGAGACTGACAGTGACCATGCTCTGTCAAAAACAAAATGCAGAGATTGGTTTAGACCAAAAGCAAGGACATTGGGTGTCATACAAGTTGAAGCCAAATGACATTGAACAGCATCTTGTCATGTGTGAACAGCTGCTTCAACAGCAGAAAAGGAAAGTTTTTTGCATGGTATCATGACCAGCAATGAAAAGTGGATATACTATGATAACCCAAAGCGTAGAAGATGTGGGGCAAGCCAAGCCATGCATCAACATCAGCAGTAACGCCAATTATCCATCATGTAGAATTCTTAGATAGCACCAGCCAGTAATCAATGGTAGTTGAATTTGATAGCTCCAGTCGGCCCGACAAATTGGTAGGTGGTTTATATAACAGCCTGGGAGATTTCACTCTGCTATCTAGGTAAGTCTATTCTGTAGGTTCTGATTGGCTGATGATACTGGTGTGGATATTGTGCTCAATAAATATCAGCACAATATCCACCCTATGGTGTGAGGAGAGAGTGACATGTATTGAGTTACAACCCTGTTTATTTTTGTCTGCCAATTGGACACTAGTTGAAAACATCCTTGCAAAGGTGAGTCTCATATAGTTGACATCATTTGAAGCTTCTGCTTTGCATTTGGTGGGATCAGCAGTAGTTTATTATGAGCTGCTCAAACAAATGTAAACAAAGACAAAATTTTCATCCATTTGATGGAGTTAATCCATTTTGTAATGAATTTCGTAAAAAATAAATCTAAACTTATTTATAAATGGAACTTTGTGTGTGTGTCTGTCTGTGTGTGTCCATTACCTATAGACTCCAAAACAGCTGAACCGATTTTCTTGAAAATTTACACAGTTGTACTATAAGCGTCTGCGAGTGTTATTAGCTAAGTTTTGTGTTGAGGTACCCCTGATAAATATCGAAAATCGATAATCCAAAAAATCGGGTTATAGAAGGAGTAGTCCGATTTTAATCCAGTTTGATACACTCATAGACAAAGACATAAGAAATGATATTCAGAAGTTTCAAGGTTGCAGTTTTTACAATAGTGCAGAAAATCAATAATATATATATATATGAAAGGCAAAATGTTTGTGTGTGTGTCTGTTTATCTGCCTGTATGTGTGTATTTTTTTCAGCCCTTTTATTTTAGGTTTTGCTTCGAGTTTGTCTCTAAGTAGGTATAATTGTAGTTCTTAGTCTCAGCCGTGATACCATTTACTCAGAAGATTTATTTAGCCTTCAAAATTCAGTTTACGACAAAAAAACCTTATTTGATATTGATACCAGGAAATCGAAATTTGACTTACATCCATTCGTTTTTCTTTCAGTCTATGGTTTCGCTTTAACTGGAAACAACTATTGCTTTTTAGTCTTTTGTGCAAACATCCAAAGAGTCTGAGTTCCAGGACTGTGGATTAGTTTTAAAGCTTTCATTACACCCGAGCAACGCCAGGCTATACTGCTAGTTTTGTAAATAAATTCTCTTTGTTTACGTTTAAATACAAAAGCATAGCAGATATAAAATTCTTCAAAAAAAAAAAAATGTGTTTAAAAGCATTATTTTAGGGTTTGCCTAACTGTAAATCCTTTGTGGTCAAGCAGTCTAAGACAAATCAGATCAATTGGTGGTTTTACCTAGCAGACACAGGTTCAAATTCTTCTAGGGAACCCGTATTTTTCTAAGAAGATTTCACAATTATTCAGATTGGTAGATATAAATAAATATGCCCTTCAACTATATAAAAAAAAATAGAGTATCTACTCCAATATGAGTATCCATTAAAAATAATGTTTGATCAAATAAATTAAAAATATGTCAGAGTTAATCCATTTTATATATATATATATATATATATATATATATATATATATATATATTATTTCATTCAACGCATTGTGACAGCCTTCAAGACATAACACATACAACTATTTTACGCAATGCTTCAAGCAAATTACAAAACTTTACTATATATATATATATATATATATATATGTTTATATAGTCAACCGCAGACAGATCTGTTTCGCTGTATCACAGCTCATCAGTACAATTAGACATCCGATTGCTTTTAACCCAGGATTGAAACCCGACCGAATTGGCATCAGTCCACAATTCTACCTCTGAGCTATGGGTGCTCGGTAGAAGGAGGCAGACTTTTAGCGTATGATGTATCATATGCCAATAGCCAGAGTGCTCTAATTCATTACTGAACGAGTGATGTGTAGACCATAGACTATGCAAAACTTGGCAGAGATGCTCGATAACCTTGACATTTTTGGAAAAGACGTTAAGATAATCAAGAATCTATAGTGGCAGCAAACTGCTAGTGTACGGATAGGAAGTGAACTCAGCAGGAATGTCTACCCACTTCCCCATAACAGTGAGTTGTGACACAAGGCCAGTTTTTAAAGTGGGGAACATGAGTGTGGAAGCTAGGTTCAAAGTTCAAATATTACGCAGCTACCACTGATGAAGCAACTGAGTAGGATTTGCTAGAATGGAGACACACAGGCAGGCAGACAGACATATCCATTTTTATATATATAAGAAAGATATTTAAATTTTCTATAACTGCTACTATATGTTCTCATAATTGTTTATGGTATGAAACTAACCAACATCATACTGTGTTCTTTAATGTCGACACTGTTTATATGTATCCCTAACCACTCTTTTTCATCACTTTCCCCTATGTAACCCCCTAACCACTCTTTTTCATCACTTTCCCCTATATAACCCCCTAACCACTCTTTCTCATCACTTTCCCTTATGTAACCCCCTAACCACTCTTTCTCATCACTTTCCGCTATGTAACCCCCTAACCACTCTTTCTCATCACTTTCCGCTATGTAACCCCCTAACCACTCTTTCTCATCACTTTCCGCTATGTAACCCCCTAACCACTCTTTCTCATCACTTTCCCCTATATAACCCCCTAACCACTCTTTCTCATCACTTTCCCCTATTTAACCCCCTAACCACTCTTTCTCATCACTTTCCCCTATGTAACCCCCTAACCACTCTTTCTCATCACTTTCCCCTATGTAACCCCCTAACCACTCTTTCTCATCACTTTCCCCTATTTAACCCCCTAACCACTCTTTCTCATCACTTTCCACTATGTAACCCCCTGCACAACAGTGGCAGTTAAATGCCTTGTTTGGGGTAAAATGATTAAAAAAAAATCTCTCTCTCTCTCTCTCTCTCTCCCCACACATACACACACACCTAATACTGCCAGTTGAATGATTTTCATTTAAAAGAAAGATGTAACTCATAATGCACGCATGCATATGACCAGAGAAAGTTAAAATAATGTCCTTCAGTCCTAAGATTTTATTTAAAATTTATTTAAATTATTTGCTTCACTTAATTTAATATCCAGAACTTTGATCATATTTTTTTCTGCTTTTTTATAATATCAAATTGTTGATAAAAATGTATTTAATGGCTATGAATGTAAATTGTTATAAGTTTTATGTCATTTATTTAATATTATCAAGTCTGTTATTGTTATCAGAACGATCCTGTCATAAAGTGATCAAAATAAGCCACTCGTAATGTTTGTATATCTCTCTCTATTTCCATTATATATATATATATATATATATATATTTTACTAATATCCACCCAATACAAGGCCAGAGAGTCACTCAAAGGAAGAGGGTTACTGTGTGGAGTTATATTAGCATAAGAAAGGACAAGCATTAGAAGTATAGACTTTAGAAGGAACCAGAAAGCCAATCCTAAACAGGAAACAAAGGATAAACCCTACATACTGATTCAAAAGACTGGGGAAAAGTGTTGACCATACAATAAGCAAGCATATCTACTCATACTAAATTATCATTATTATAGCATATGAAAATATAAAAAAACAAAGTTGTATAATAATTAATGTCATCTTTTGAAAAAATATCTCGTTTGTGGACAGTTTGCTGACCGACAAATGGCCCACAGACAGTTTGTTCACTGACAACTGGCCCACGGACAGTTTGCTGATCGACAACTGGCCCACGGACTGTTTGCTGATTGACAACTGGCCCACAGACTGTTTGCTGATCGACAACTGGCCCATGGACAGTTTGTTGACAGACAATTCACAGACAGAACAATTGGTAGACACTTTAAGTCTTTCCAAATTCAAACTCTCATCCAGTTTTTTTCACAAACAGCAAACAGTCTAGGTGTTGGTAGATGTGAGTGTTCAGAAGGTGTTCCGCTAATTACTTCATTGATGGTTGTCAGTCTTGCATTGCACAGTTTTCGTTGTTTGCACCTCAAGTAACTTTTAAATTCTCTAGTTTTGTCAACAATAGAGGCATATCTCACAAATATGTGCATTGTGGTGCATTGGATATTGGCTCGGAATGAGAAATCAGGGAGCCGAGTTTGAATTCCAGCCGAATTCACTGCATTCACTTACGCACAAATACCCTTGGGAAAGGTATTAATCTGTATATTCCTTCCAGTTAGGGGTTAAATAACAGGACAGATTGGGTTCTATAACCTTGGTCGGCAACCAGTCTACTGCAGAAAGCAATGGCAACCTACTGTGGGAAAATCTTCTGCCCAGTCAGTCATGTCTCTTTTGAGACATGATCGCCCAAGCGTGTATCACGTATGGCACTTAACTGACTGACTGACTGACTCACAAATAAAAGCTTTCTGCTTCTTCATTCTGTCTTGACAAACTCCATGCTGATGACTGAAGAGCTTAGAAAGAATGTTCTAAAAAAAAATAAAACTGGATGAAAGCTTGAACTTGAAAAACTTAAAGCATCAAACTATTGTCCTGTTTGTGAATTGTCTGTTGGAAAATCGTTTGTCAGCAAATTATCTTTCAGCTAATTGTCCAGCTACCCTCATATGAATGTGCGTATCTACATTTATGCTTTCCCAGTGAAATTGCAACAAAATAGTAGTACACTTTTATACCAACTCAATCTAATGACAGTCATCCCATTGATTAACGAGTAACTTAAAGGATTAGAGGAAAATAACTCATGACTACCAGAAGAGGCTCTACACAAGGAATGGAGGTCATATACTCCAGTGATTGTAATAAAGGGTTTGGTTCGAAATTCCTAACACCTGAAGAAGGCCAGAGCATACAACGTCTGAAACGTTGTACAACAAAGATAAGGACAACAGTCCGAATAATGTAAATACTTTAAAAAATAGTTTTAAAGCCAGATGGAATAATCATAAATGTACATTTAAATTGGAAAACCTCAAATATTGTACCAAACCAGCTAGCCACGTATGGAAATTAAAATTGAGAAATAGAAAAGACTCTGATATAACTTGAAGTATAGTTAAAATAGCCAAACCATACAATGGTGGCAATATATGCAGATTGTGCCAGGAGGAAAATTAGCTATTATGTTGTCCCCAGAACAAAAAACATTACAAAATGAAAGATCAGAAATTATGTCCAGAAATCATATCCATAAATACATACTAGGATCATATGAACATAGATGAAAGTTTTCTAAGATCCTTGAATAAATCCTCACTAATTTTGAAAATTTTCAGTTGTTTACAAATTCCAATCATGTGTTTGTAAAAAGTCTCTGTTCATCTGTTTGAAAAATGATAAAATCAGTTATTTTAAATCGCCTGAAGATACTGAAAGGTTGAAACCTAGTTTGCGGAAATAACTCATTTCTAAATGAAAAATATTCATAAAAATTCTACAATATAAATATATTGAACACTTTTTAATACAACTGTGTACTGGTCTAATTTAATTATGACCAAAAACTATATATATATATACACACCAAAACAACCCGTATTCCCCCATAGCAGTACACTTCAATCAACCGGGACACACATTAGAAAACTGAAAATGTTTACTAATAGATTCTGATTTTAGTTCTACATACTCACGCAGAAAGAAAGAAAAATACTGGATTTTAAAATTAAATACATACAGGCTAGGGTTAAATAGGCACTTAGGTGTTTTGAATCTTTATAAATATTTCAATAGTTAAACATTTTTTAGATACACTTAAAAAAATTTTTCTTTAAAACAACATTTATAAGTATTATTAAAGATAGATTTACATTTACAAATATTAAAAAAATCTGTCACTTTCTGCGTCATGTGATGTAAACAATCTCTCGGAGGAACGCTCCTCACGAAAACGTTTCTAATTTAAATTTTAAAATCATTTGTTTCTGATGAAAGGCCGAGGACGGTCTGAAATATCAAATATAATAACAGAAATAAATACTGTCAAAAAAATACATTTTTAAACTTACAACGTTTTAGTAGTTTTTCCTAAATATATATATATATATATTTTATTAAATTATTGAATTAAAGTAATTTTATTTGATTTACTCAACAAATGCTTTAACAAGAAAAAAATACTTGTTACAAAATAAATTTAATATTTAGTATAATAGCCTTTTGTTTTGATCAAAGCCTTCATTCTGTCAGGCATTGACATCACAATGTATCTAATGGTATCTCCTGCCAAGTATTTGTATATTGTATTGTATTGTAGCGGCATTCACCCAGGACGGGTTGAGCCGGCATCCCCAAGAACATTTGAAGCGTCTCTCCCAGCGGCGGCCCACGATCGGCGATCTTGAGCCAGCTCCACTCCGATCTCTGCCCAGTCCCGGTTCCACCTCCGAAATCCCACGACATTTGGGCCCGAGATCGGCTCCATGTCCCCCTTCAGCGTGGCTGCCCACGTCCTCAGCTGACCCCCTGCACGCTTGCGCCAGCCCGGTAGGGGCCTCGGGAAGAGGCAGTCACGAATCAGCTCACCCGGAGGACAGCGCGCAGCATGGCCGAACCAACGCAGTCGACGGAGTCGGAGAGCAGCCGGTATCGGTTGAAGACGGCATGTTTGACGAAGGGTCAATGTCCGCACCCGATCAATCCGCCGGAAACGCAGGATGCGCCGGAGACAGTCATTGTCGAAGACCTCCACCCTCTTGAGGTCCGCTACGCGCATCGGCCACGTCTCGCAGCCATACAGCAAGATGGATCGCACAACAGCTTGGTAGACGCGGCTCTTTGTACGCAGGGCGATCTCCCGCCTTGACCAGAGACACTTCTGGAGGCGGTTGAAGGCGGCCCTTGCAAGGTTGATGCGACGCCCGATCTCATCGCCACCCTGGCCGCTCGGGACAAAAGACGAGCCCAGATAGATGAAGTGGTCCACCATCTCCAGGGGTGTTCCGTCGAGCAGGATGGGTTGTTGGGCCTCTGGAGGCAACAGCGCCGTCATCACCTTCGTCTTTGCAGCATTGATGCGCATGCCGACCGCGCACGCGCTGGTATGCACTCGGCTGACGGCCGCCTGCACCTCCTCGATGCTGTCACCAAGAAGGACAATGTCGTCAGCGTACGCCAGGTCGGTCACGGCCAAGTCGCGGCCCACCCGAAACCCAGTGAAGCCTTGAAGGGCGCTCATCAGAATCCAGTCGATAGCGTAGTTGAAGAGCGTCGGGGAGAGCGCGCATCCCTGTCGCACACCAGTGCGGACCTCAAACGCCCCGGTCTCAGCACCGTAAGCACGAACACGTGTCCTCGTCTCCCGGTAGTAGGCCTGAATCAGATGCAGCAGCTTTGGCGGAATGCCATCGTCCCGCATGATAGTCCACAGAGCGCTGCGGTCCACCGAGTCGAAGGCCGCTGCAAAATCGATGAAACAGAGCACCGTCGGTTGTTGGTAAGACCAGCGCGTCTCCAGTATCCGGCGTAGACAAAAGATCTGGTCAGAGCACCCTCTACCTGGACGGAAACCAGCCTGGCTTGGGCGGGTACGGTGGTCGCGAGCGAGTTGGAAGCGCTTCAGTAGCAGGACTGTGAACAGTTTGGCCGAAATATCGATCAGGCTGATTCCGCGGTAGTTGCTGCCAAGTAGCTTGTATATGTTCCCAAAATGTGTTTTGCAAAGTAACATTAAATTTATCAATTTTTTTATCTCAAATATCCCATGAATGTTCACAAGAGTAGTTTCAAGATAACTTATTTCATAGAAAATAGAAAAAATTAAATATAACTTCTTTTTAATACATTTTTTTAAAACCTAGTTTGAAATAATCAATATTTATTAGCAATTTACTTGGCTTTTCACCCTGTATTTGAATTTCATTGAGGTTTTTAGGAAAATCACTTCTGTCCTAATACTTTTGCCCACTACCGGTAGTGTGCAAAAGTGTTAGGACAGGGATGATTTTAAACTTTATTTTGATGCCTTATAAAAGATAAAATAGTTCTTGTCCTAATACTTTTGCACAGTACTGTATATATATATATATATATATATATATATATATATATATATATATAATGTCTATTATAATATGGACATGTGAGCGTCTATGTAAAATTAGATAAAAGAAATTTGGGCGGGGGGTATTTTGAAGACCGACTGTTGTAAAATTTGGGTTTGATGAGCCGTGATAATAACATCAGGGCACAGTGAAATATGTATTACCCATTGTAATAATATAAAATGTCGTGTTTCTAAGAATGAATATTAATATAATAGGAAGTTTATTTTAATTTAATTTAAATTCTTTTCTATATTGTTCTAATTTTTATCTCATTCTTTTTATTTTTCCCCCCTCACTCTTTTTATGCTTATCTTTCTAATATTTCATTTTTATTTGTTAATGATTTAATAATTTTAACTGAATTTTTAAAAAATTAATAAAATATTTTTGGATACTAGTAAGAGTAGTTATTTTTTCAAATTGTATTGAAATTATGTTGCACAATTTAATTTTGTACCGTAAATATATCCCATTATATTTTAAATTAAATTTCAATGTTAAATTTTGACATGTATGTTAATATCATATTACAGCTAAATTTTCCACATCAGGTTAATATTAGTTTACAGCAAAAGCTTGTTATATTTTTTATTTTTATTTTATTTTTTTATAATTATTATATGTATAGGTATTTTTGTTATTTCTTTTGACTTCTTTTGTGATAGAATGAATATTGCTATTATTATTATTATTAATATTATAATTATCATTACGTCTGAGAGAAATTCTGTTTGATATATAAAAATGCATATGTATGTAAATACATATATATATGTGTGTGTGTGTGTGTGTGTATATATGTATGTATACATATACTTGTTATCTCTTTATTGTTTTATTTGTTATTATTATTTTTATTATTATTATCTATTATTAGTACTGCTAATATTTTAGATCATTTTTAAGATTGTATTTTAATAAATATTTTCTTATTGGGAGCTATTATTTTAACTATAGTTAGAATAAAGTACTACTAGTGATTATAATATAATTTATGTTAGAATATATGATTTATTTTTCACCGTAAATATTCCCTATAGTCAGTATATTTTAACTTAAGGGTAAAAATCCCTTGTAAGTTTCTAAGAATGAATTATATACGTATCTGGCATTTTTTAAAAATTTTTTAAATTATTTTAAAATCGTGATTTCTTCTTTTTTCTTTCCTTCTTTTTGTGTAATTCCCCCTTCTGTTATGTTTATTAAATTTTTCCTGTTTCTATATTTATATTTTTTTAATTTTAGTATTTTTAATTATTTTAACAATATGTTTTTAAATTAGCATTAATTTTTAAAATATAGTAAAAGTAGTTATTTTTTCAAATTGTATTAAAACTAAGATGTACATTTTTTTTTGTGTCGTAAATATATCCCAGTATATTTGAAATTAAATTTCAGAGTTAAATTTTTTCCATTTTTTTCTAAGAGAACAGTTAGGAGGTTTGAGACGCTATGGTGTCAACATTTATTTCTCGTGATTCTGTATTTCCTTTTATTGTATCTCTTTGTCCTTTCTTTTTCTCTTCTTGCTTTCTATTCATTTTTTCTGTTTCTCCTTTTTTTTTTTCTCTCTTTTTTCCTCTTTTTTTCTTTTCCCCTTTTTTTCCTCTTTTTTTCTTTTCCTAACATTAATCAATCATCTATCTTTTCTTTATCCTTACTTCCTCTTTCTTTGGGGTTCTTTTTTGAATGAGCAAGAAATTTTCGTAAGTAACCATAACAAATGTCTATTCTAACATGGACATGTGAGCATCTATATAAAATTAAATAAAAGAAAAGAAATTTTTTTTGGATGGGGAGATATTTTGAGGACCAACTGTTGTACCATTTGGGTCTGATGAGCCGCAATAATAACATCAGGACGCAGTGAAATATGTATTACCTAGTGTAGTAATCTAAAAATTTTTATAAATTGTGTGTATATATATATATATATATATATATATATATATATATATATATATATATATTCAGAGGAAAAATCAATACATAATTAAACAATTATAAATCCAGAATTTATTTTGGTAGTTATAAAAATTATAAACTGCTTTGTCAAACTGAAAAAAAATCAAATGTTACATTTAACTCAAAATATTAAAAAAACATTTTGTACAAAGATGAAATAAGGTAAGGTGAAAGGAAGAGGTGTATACATTTAAACAGGAAGTGTCACAAAACAACACATACATTAAATCACACATACACACAGAATAAAGAATATATACACCAAATCACACATACATACAAACAATTTGTTAAAAGAAAAACAAATACAAACAGAAAACAGGAGAATAGATATAGACATACACAAAATAAGCACACAGATATATAAAAAACCATGTAAGCACGCAATAATAATACAAAACAAAAATAAAATTAAAAATAAAATAATAATCAAAGATTCACAAGAAAGGATATTATACAAAAATAAGAAAAGAGATTCATTAAAAAATTACCAAAAAGACAAAATATTAAAAAAAAATTATTTTTCCTATATATATATATATATATATATATGAGCTGTGATACAGTAAAACAGATCTGTCTATGGATGACTATATATATATATATATATATATATATATATATATATATATATATATATATTTCTTATGTAAATTAAGATTTAACATTTAGGAAATAGCTATTTCAATATCTCTTCTAGAGACATGCATTGTTCAAACCCAGTCGAATATAAAATGAATAAATTCTAGTATACCAGAAACAATGGTTAGTAAAGAAAAGGAAAGAATAAGAGAGGTTGGTCAGGAAAAGGCCAAGAAGAGGAGAGAGGGATAATAGTAGCATTCCTCTTTTGGGAGTGAAAGGCAGTGGTTTGCCTGAGAGGGGTAGCTGATAGGAATAAACATAAGAGTATCCAAAATTAAATTCTAACCAATATCAAAAATAGGCTAAACATATGATTAAATTGGAAGGAAGGGAATAGTTAAAGCTTTTTAAGGGAGTTTAAATCTACTCTGATAACAACACTTGCTAATTAATTTGTGACGTTGGTTAATAAATAAATTCTGACACTGATATTTTAATATCCTAATTTTTTCTGCAAAGCACAGATTACATTTATCACTCAGACTATTGAGAGTACATGCTCACTCAATTAATTTCCAATTTATCAGTGGGTTTAGGCTTTCTTTCTTCAATTCCCAGTATTCTCGGGAAAGGGGTGTTTGAAATTTTAATTTAGGGTTGAGAATAAAATCTTTGTTTCCAAACCCTCTATGAGAATAAAATCTCTTTCCAAACCCCCATGTTTATATATATATATATATATATATATATATATATATATATATTTTTTTTTTTGGTAACATACAACGTGTGTTAGCACGTGCAATACCTTGTCTTCATCAGCTGCCGACCAGTTTTCAGTGGCTATGGTAGGACCGCCACCCCTGGTGGCATCAGCAGCGTTTGCCACCAGGCAGGGTATGAAGATAAACTTGTTGATTGTCCCTTTTGTATATTCTCATATATATATATATATATATATATATATATATATATATATATATATATAAGTATAGGGTATGTAAGGATGGATACGACAATTTTATTTTGTGTTGACATTAAACTCTGCAAGGCAACGGCAATAGTTACCAACAATAACAAATGCAGTTCGCAAATTTGCAATGTGGTTCTATGACGTCACACCGCGTGATAGCACGAAATGACAACAGAACCATGTATTCAAATGCAATGTAATGTGTTATGACCAGATTTAAACGTGATTTTATTAAGTGTGGGTTATTTGGATTTAATGTACATGGCCTCCAATATCTGAAGGTTCTTTTTACTGTGTGTATGAGTAAGGATTATTGTATTATTGACTAAAATCTGTCTGATATTACCTACATGTTTATGTTTTTCTGAGAAATGTTGTTTAATTGTACTCTGATCAGCAGAGTTTTATATCAACAAAATCAAATCATTGGTGATGGTGGATGTTATTGTGTTACTGTCTTAATAACCTCTCTGAAGATGGCTCATGTGAGCCGAAACCTTAGAAGCAAATTAATAAAAAAAATTATCCAAATGTCGGAGAATTTTTGTCTTTATTTTCAACTGAAATTAAAGCCAAAATACGGCGTTTAGAACGGCTCATGATTAAACATAATAGACATTCATTTCATTGTTTCTTATATTTAACAGTATATGTTTAGAAAATTATTTGCTGCCTCGATACACTATATATATATATATATATATATATATATATATTTGAGAGAGTCATGTGGAGGGAATTAGAGGAAATAGCAGCAGTGAGTGAGTGAGTGATAAATAATCGAGAGATAAATTTGAAATGTGTATCCAAGCTAACAAAGATTTCAGCATCATACCTTCTGCAATAGCTGGTTATCCATTGGTTAGCATCTGTGGCAAGGAAGATATTTGTGGCGTTTCATTGGCCTCAGAAAAAAAATCCAATGAATCATCTGGGAAATTATCAATTTCTCTGTCACAGAAATAAGCAGCTTTGCAATGCTGAGCCTATGAGAAAAGTATGGCTCTAAAGCTCAAAATGTCAAGTCAAAAACGTCTCTTAGGAACCGAAAAAAGACAAAGATATTCCAGTATTCCTCCTGCTACAATTAGTGGCAACAATGACTTTGATATACCAACTGATATTTGGTTTATTAAAATAATATATATCAGATTTGGTTTTGGCAGACATTACTAATAACATAAACCATATAAAATATGGATTGTGGATTGTACAGATATAGATATGTATAAAACAGGATATAGAATTCATACAAAGTTTGAAAAAAATGACAAATTGAGTCACTGCAATATAGTTGATTCTGACTTGGCAGTCTGCCTTCACTCACTTTCTCACCAACATGATGTGGCTTTCCTCTGTCTTTTCTACAAGTATTTTCATGACAACTGTTCTGATGAGCTTTTTTCCCTGGCAACCTGACCACATGTATTTACTGCTGCTACAAGTTTGGCATCAAGGTCCCACCTTTTCACTATCAAAATAGTTAAATGTAATTTCCTCTTCTACTCTAACAGTTTTTTTCTCGCACTTCCCGTTTGCGGAACTCTTCCATTTGAATGCTTTCCTGATATCTACAATCTTCAACATCAATTGCCATCTTCTATTTAATTGAATCTCATCCATCTTTTATCTGTCTTCAACATCCCCTGTACTTTGTTTTTTCTCTTACTGTAACCCCTTGCACACCAGGGGCAGTTTAATCTTGCTTGGGGTGAAATGGTTATTTAAAAAAAAAAAAAAAAAAAAAAAAAAAGAACTGTTTCATTGAAACTAGATTACACATTTCATCCTTGTCATCAGATCAAATAAGAAAAACTGATGTGTGTTCGTGTGCATACTTAAATAATGAACCTTTAATACTTTTTCTGCTAAGCTGGTATTTCTTGGGATGAAAAAAAAAATTGTGTAACTTTTGTATAAAAGCCGTTATTTTTATGCTCGTTGTGGTGCAGTGGATATCTGCTCAGAACGAGAAATCGGGGAACCGAGTTCAAATTCCAGTTGAATTCTTTGCATTCACTTATGTGCAAAATAACCTGGGGAAAGGTATTAATCTGTCTCTTCCCTCCAGTTATGGGTTCAATAACAGGATAGATTAGGTTCTATAGCCTTGACTGGCAACCAGTCTACTGCAGAAAGTAATAGCAAACTACTGCGGGATAATCTTCTACCCAGTCAGTTATGTCTCTTTTGAGACATGATCACCTAAGCATGTATCACATTTGGCACTTGACTGAGTGATGGGCTGACTTTTCAAAGGAGAGTTGTTAAAATTCTTGTTCTGGTTTTCACCAGTTTATTGGTATCACTGAGTGTTGGTTTTAGTTTTTTATTATTAATGTTTCCATTACTTTTAGTCTACTTTTTTTTACATATGTTTGAGGTTATTGTAGTCATTATTTTCTTTGTGTGTGCTTAAATGGTGTCCTAATTGAGCTATAGTCAGTGAGACGTGATGTGAGTTTTAGTGATATGCATTTAGTGGTATGTCCAATATAATTATTCATGAATTTGGCTTTGATCAGAAACTGAGTTCCTTAAGGCATATGTAAATTTTTAAACAATAATGGTATATATATATATATATATATATATATATATATAGTGATGATCCACGTATACTGTCTTAATATGTATAGGAAAGAATATTAAAAAGTTTTGAAGTTAAAAATGTACTTTTTTTGGACAGTATTTGTTTATTTTTTGTTTGTTTCTGATGAAGGACCGAGGGCGGTCTGAAATATAAAATACAATACTAAAAATAAACAAATACTGTCCTAAAAAAGTACATTTTTAAATTCAAAACTTTTTAATATTCTTTCCTATATATATATATATAATGAACAATAGACTGCTCCTGGTCTGAGGAGTGGTCTATAAGAGTCACGAAATATAATATTACCAATGGGTTCATAAAAACATCCAACTTATGTTCTTTATTATAATACTCTGTTAAATCTTAACATTGAGTTCTCATTGGATTTAATCTCCTGTGGAATTTACCTTACCAAGTACCAAGGATTCTACTGATATATATCTAATCTAAATCTATCTAAATCTAAACTAATTTATAAATGGAACTTTGTCTCTGTGTGTGTGTGTGTGTGTGTGTGTGTGTATCTCCATTAACTATAGACTCCGAAACGGCTGAACCGATTTTCTTGAAAATTTACACAATTGTACTATAAGTGTCTGCGAGTGTTCTTAGCTAGATTTTGTGTTGAGGTACCCCCGATAAATATTGAAAATCGATAATCAAAAAAATCAGGTTATAGACGAAGTGGTCTGATTTTAATCAAATTTGACAAAGACATAAGAAACAATATTCAGAAGTTTCAAGGTTGTAGTTCTTACAATAGTGCAGAAAATTTGATATTGATACCAGGAATTCAAAATTGGACTTACATCCATTCATTTTTCTTTCAGTCTACAGTTTCGCTTTAACTGGAAACTTTTTAGTCTTTCGTGCCAACGTCCAAAGTGTCTGAGCTCCAGGACCATGGATTAGTTTTAAAGCTTTCATTACACCCGAGCAACGCTGGGCTATACTGCTAGTATATATAATCTTAAAACTTGACCCTCATAAAGCGAGCGGTGGTGACGGAATCCCAACCATAGTCTTAAAGAAATGTGCCCCTGAACTCTCCTCTGTCCTTTCTAAGCTCTACAACCTCTGCCTATCTGCTTCCTGCTTTCCTGCCTGTTGGAAATCTTCCTCTGTAGTTCCTATATTTAAAAACACTGGAGAACCCTCTGACCCTGCTTTCCTGCCTGTTGGAAATCTTCCTCTGTAGTTCCTATATTTAAAAACACTGGAGAACCCTCTGACCCTGCAAATTACCGCCCTATCAGGCTTCTTCCGATCTTTGGCAAAGTGTTCGAAGCCATTATCAACGCCGAGGTGGTTCAGCATCTCACAGTACACAGGCTCCTCTCGGACAAGCAATATGGTTTCCGCTTCACCAGGTCTACTGCTGATATGCTAACGACCATCACCGAGTACATATACCAGGCACTCGACAGGAATGGCGAAGCCCGAACCGTTGCATTGGATATATCTAAGGCGTTCGACAGAGTTTGGCATGCTGGCCTTCTATGTAAACTGCGGAGCTATGGTATAACTGGACATTTGTTTGAACTAATCCAGTCATTCCTCTCTAACCGCACAATGAAGGTGGTATTAAACGGACATGCCTCTCAGAACTACCATACAAACGCAGGTGTCCCCCAAGGCTCCATCTTAGGTCCTACACTCTTCCTGATATACATTAATGATCTCCCTGATTCCATAAGAGCCCAAATAGGTTTGTACACCGATGACACCACAGTTTACTCTCGCCTCCTACAAAAATCTGGTGTAGGCGTCAAAGCTAACCTCGCAGCCGAGATTGAAAAAGACCTCCAATCCATATTAGACTGGGGTAAGAAATGGCTAGTAAATTTTAATGCTTCTAAAACGAAGCTACTCTCAATTAACCATCATCGACAATCTCACCTACCTCCCATTAGCATGGACCAGGCTTGCCTCCCAGAGAGTAAAACACTACGCCTCCTTGGT